>OY735200.1:41136079-41616079 GCA_963457665.1 Thysanoteuthis rhombus | reverse complement strand
CATTAAGTGGATCACCATAGTATGTTCAGTAGCGCTGACAAAATTATGCATGAATCTAAAAAGACCTCTCTGATTAAAAAAAAAAAAAAAGAAGGCATTTTTCCAAAATTATATTATTCTTTAAAAAAAGATTTTAGAATAAATCTGTGATGCTAGATGAACTCCTTGGAACCCCAGTAGGAGTCCTGAGCCTGACCTTGAGATATCCTGGTTTATCATATCCTGGTTTATCATATTCCATTCAAAAAAATATACTAAAAAATCACTGCCAACTTTTAGACCTAATTGAGCCTGTTGAGAAAAAGGTGCATAAGTGCATGAATGTAAGTTATTGCTAGTATTGATTTGAAAAAGTGAGTGCATACATTCTTCTCCCAAATCGGAAGAACCATTTAAAAAAAGGTGCCTATGTACTATGATCAATGGCAAAAGGTATGCCAAGTAGTGCTGATTGAAGATCAAAAGAGTCCAATAATGATAATAGAAGATCAAAAGGGCCTAGTGGTGCTGACTGAAGATCAAAAGAGTCCAGTATTGCTAACTGAAGATCAAAAGAGTCCTGTAGTGTTGATAGAAAATCAAAACAGTCCAGTAGCTGACTGAAAATCAAAAGTGTCCAGTTGTGCTGACTGAAGATCAAAAGAGTCCAGTAGTATTGATAAAAGATCAGAAGGGTCCAGCAGTGTTGATAGAAGATCAAAAGGGTCCAGTGTCACTAGCAGAAGATCAAAAGAGTCCAGTAGTGTTGATAGAAGATCAAAAGGGTCCAGTAGTGTTGATAGAAGATCAAAAGAGTCCGGTAGTGCCAATAGAAGTTCAAAAGGGCCAGTATTGTGGATTGAAGATCAAAAGAGTGCAGGAGGGCTGACATAAGATCAAAAGAGTCCAGTAATGCTGACAGAAGATCAAAAGGGTCAAATGTTTTCAATGTGCAGAGGAGTGCTCATGCTAATTAGCAAAGTTTTTGGCCAAATGATGCATTTGGTAACATTGGCACTAGATTGGAAAAAAATTCTATCAAAAAAAAATTTACTGAGTTTTCTGAAAATCCCAAACAACAATCTCTAGTGGAGTAATTATGTGAATTTGCAAGGTTCTTGGTCAAAAGTTGTGTCCAGTACTGTTAAAGCAAGATTTAAAAAAAAGACCCCCAAAACAACAACAACAACAAACAAAACTCTTGGAATACTCATGCAAATTTTCTTGGTTTTTGGCCGAATGGTATGTCAGGTAATGCTGACAAGGGACTCAAGTGAGAGAAAGAGAAGAATAACTTGTCAATCATATTTCATTTATTTCATGCAAAACTTTTGCCAGAAATAGGCTGATTTCTTTTCCAAATTGGATATTTCATATACAAACTAAGATCAAGTTCAACATTAACTTACATTGCAAATTACCCCCCAAAGAAAAAAAACCTATCTAGGGGGTATTTTAAAAAATAGCCAAATCAACTTAAAAATGGAAGAAACGTCTATTAACAGTTGTCAAAAAAAGCTGTAAACATTTACTCATTATGTCCAGAAAAAAAAAAGATTTTGTTTTTGTGACAGTTTTAATTGACGGTTTGTAAGAAGAAAAAAATTATAGTGATTCTTTTTGTGTATAGTAGTTTAAGAACAGTTGCTGCCGTCAAGTTTTTTAATGGTTCAACTTTCTCTTTGATCTGTATTGACTAGTGTTTACATGCTTCACATTTGTTTTTCACTGGTAAGTCTTTCCTGGAATTACTTGTTAACAAAAAAGTAAAAACAAAATTGCAATCAGTACTACGGCAATCACATAAAATATTTTGTTTTCTGAAAGAATGGGAAGTCCCCTCTCATGATTCTGGGTAAAGTAAAAGAGGGGTCAGTATTATTCAAATTTTTCTTCCTTAGAATATAACAATCATGTACCTACACGAAGGGGATGGCATACATAACAATGCATATTTTCTTTTACTGAGAAGAAGTTGTCAACTATAACAGTGAAATTATTCATGGACGTTGGTTGTCAAATTTGTCTGAAAAGATGTCTCTCAAGTAATGACAGACCATTAAAACAAAGTTTGCAGACTGGAAATATTGGACAATTTTTTAAAAAATAGCCTAAAATTTGCACAATCAATAAATAACAACAATATTTTCCTCACAAGATCTATGTTCTTATTCTCGAAATGTGACACAGTACTTCATAAAGATTTAACTCATCCATCAGTTGCAATTGTCTATAAAAGTGATTTTCGTCATGGCCATCAACCAAGATGGAAGGAAGCAGATATTTTATCTCTTCATGTCTGTCGGCAAAATATCCAAAATAAGAAAAACAATGGACAACACATTCTTGTATTTCTTTAACCCTTTTGAAGTCATTAGGTAATCATTCTTGACGAAATAATAATATTGACTTCTATTATAAGATTTTAATTTTCCTTGATGGTGTATTTATTCACATTTTTGTTCAATAAGTAAATCATTTTTGTACATATATCAGTTAATGATTTTTACTTTTAATGTTTTGTTCAGATCTCTTTGTTTTGATATCATGTATTAATTTATATTATAATAGCAACACTAAAATGAATCCTTTGATAGTATCAGCATACAAAACTCCTTGATCACATTGTCATCTTTTCAATTTTTCTCTTCCTGAATACATTTTTCTTCTCTCACTCACTACTTACTTTGCCTAACTTTTATGAAGAATCAGTTCAGTTAATTGCTGCCATCATCAAGAGGACCTGAGGGCAGAAAAAGTTGAGGGCTCTCTCCATACCATTCTACTTGCAGCCTGCTCTCTGTCTGTCTGTCTGTGTCTGTCTCTGTCTCTGTCTCTCTCTGTCTCAATGTCCTGCCTGAAGAATAAGGATGGTTAAATAGTCACTGATTGACAAGTTTTTACATTTCAAGATCAAGGTTTCTAGTAGCTTTATTTTTCTTCCTTGTCTCACTGTTCAACTTTCCACAACAATTTCATTGAGTACTTTCAGAGAGATCATGTGGAAAAATGAAAAGATGGAAACAACTAAATACATATATCTCTATACCTTCAATGGTAGAGGTGAATTTATAAAAAAAATACTTTACTAAAATTCATCCAATCAGAAAAATAATCACTTTCTTGCTAGAACCAAAGCAAATTCTGCCGTGTTGGCTCAATTGTTATTGTAAACACAGCAAAAATTCAAGATGAAGTTGAATAGTAATTCATGAATTTATAAAAATGGTTCACAATATTTCATCTAATAAAAATAATTCATAAAACAACCCGGCTGCTGCAGGGTCGGACAACCCTCCTATTTCTATCCCGACTGAAGAATATTTCTTCGACTATTGTATTGTATATATAATTAAAAATCTACAAGAAAAATCTATATTTTTCAGTTAAGGTATGTATATTTATTAGAATGAAATGTTTGTAACAACATTGTATATAAGTAAGACTTGACAGTTTGGCATTGTCAGTAAGAGACTTGATCGTAATCTGATTTATTATAGGTAAAAGTTAATTTCATATATTGGTTTGGTTTACTGTGATGAGACAGACAAACAGTGAAGAGTTTTCTCCCCTGATGAATCAGACAAGGAATTTTAGTTGTTTTTGTCATTGTTAAGGTGGAAAAACAAAGTCAATTCTTATGTCCAACTTGACAACGACCACTCTTCTACTAAAACAAAAACAAACACTGCCATGCCAGGTTGAATTAGAAAAAAAACAAGTGAAAGTTCTATGTGAAGGTTAATTGACGTCAAGAACTTATGAAAATGATTCAGAATACTTCATCTAATGAAAAATAAATAATGGAATAATCGATTTATTGATATTATCAGTAGTACCCACTCATTGGTTGTTGCTCATTTGTCTGACACTTATTTGTCTGCCCCTCTCTCTCCCTCTTTCCCTCACAAGAGAAACTTGTATCAATTAAAGATTGCTGCCCAATTTCACAAACATCATATATATATATATATATATATATATATATATATATCAATTATCTACACAGATCTTGTCTATGACAATGGTATACTCTCACTTTGCTATATGGAGCTCATCAGACAGGCGATGTAACTGGGCCTTCAATATACTTGGAAAATAACTTTCTCTATAATTTGAAATGTGACATAATTATCCACTTTGCAAGCATTATATGACATTGTTTTATCAAGGTTTATTAACTCAGATTGCCTTACAATTAGCTGCTTTTGCTTTCAATTGTTCTATAAGTTTGTTTTTTTAACTTTTTTAGTTTTATTTTTTTGTAAGAAGTATCATTTATATGAATAATATTCTAGCAACAAAATGACATGCAACAAATTAAGTTGTGGGTTTGTGTTAATCAAAAGATTGAATTTTATCATCTCTTCAAACACACATACACATGGACATGCACACACAAATTCTTGAGTATGATCACTGTTTGCATTTCATTTTATTTCATATATTCTTTTAATATATACATATGTATACAGAAATACATACAGGTGTATATATATATATATATATATATATATATATATATATATATATATATATATATGTAATGCTTCCCTATTCAGGATTGAGCACTCTTTAAGTGAGGTAACTCGTTCATTGTAAGCTTATGCAATGCTCTTCCACCATGGAATAGAGCACTTTGGTGGACAAGGAATGTATATGTGTAAATAAATATATCGCTTAAATTCAACCTTATTGACCGTCCAGTTCCATGGAGTAGAGGGAAGATACCAGCCTCTGGGTCTGAAGCTAAGGTTTTGATCCTACCTTGTGATACTGGATGGGATAATGGATAGTCAATAGCCACACTGAAGAGTTGTAATACAATGAAATAGCTGTCTGTAGATGACATAATAACATATATATATATACATATATATATATATGAATTGATAGATGAATAGGAAGATTGATGATATATATCTACACTTATACATATACCTTATATCTAATGTTGTCCTTATTAGTTGGTTTTACCACATGTAACATGAATACACGTTTTTTACAAAGATTAATGTCTTCTTCATTTCCATTATAATATATCATCAAATAGCTTGCTCGAACCTTTCTACTGATTGGTTGCTGTTAAAAGCTTGAGATATACAACAGCCATTGTTTGATTGTGAGAGAAAATTTACATGGATTTTCCCTCAATGCACTGATATGCCTGAAAGTTTTTACTTTTTTGCCAAAATAGTGGGGGGCATCTGATTAATTTGCTTTAGATATCTCTAGAAAACTTTTGTAAACATAACTGACACTTGCTTTTATTAAATAGCTATGATTTTTTTCCAGATTTTTCTAAAATCCTATGTAAGTGCTGTCTTTATTCCAGGAATATTTTAAAATCTGAAAAGAATTGCTCACTGACAAGTTTATGAAATATGTCCTCAGTAGTGTTGCTACTCAGCACCATTAGAATTCAATTAATGGAATGCACTATGTTAATTAAGTTTCATTTGATTCTCTGCTGAGCAAACACTATAGTATCCTTGTAGGTGAGTGAAATTGAAGACAAAAGTAGGAATATAAACATGAAAATCTTGCTTCAGCTCTGATCTCATGATTCAAACTAGAGTGAATCATCTTAATGTCTGATCACATGCTTCTGCCCCTGAATTAAGTAAAGGGTAATGAGCCATCAGGACCCAAAAATGGGTTAGTTTAAGCTATGTAGATTAGAAGTTTTCTCAAAAGATTCTGGTAGAATAATGTCTGTTAATCTAATTTTCAAAAATGGTACTTCTTTTAGAATTTTTCAGAAAAGTTAATGCAGATATGGAAAATTTCAGGGTGTGAATATATTATATTATATTTCATGTGCACAGCAACATCTACATGAGATATGTCATGTTATAAATTAATTTATTTTTTGTTTAATTTTGCATCCCTAAATATATCATGAATATAATCATTAATTTTTGTCTTTCTTTCTTTATCTCAAGATTAGTTGCTTTCTAGTCCGTCATTCTATGGTACTAAGTAGTTGTGATGAAAAGTAACGAAAATTAAGATGAAAAAAAATGCTCATTAGGATTTATTGATAATTGACAATATATCATCTGAAGATAAAAAAGATTCAAGGTAATATCATGAATATATTTTAATTCAATGCTTTCCATCCAAATGAACTTAGCAAACCACTCGGTGAGTTCAGTTCAGTTCTTGGTTACTTGAAAAATGTTCATAAATTGTGCATGATTCACGAATACTTGAATGTAGTCATGAAGTTGAGTTATAAAGTATATTTCTGATTGGTAGAATGATATGCTGTCAATCTGGTTGAAAACTGTGTTCACCACTTTTGCATCATGTTTGGTGTGAGTAAATAGAGATGTCATGCGGAACAAGACTTCTTAGTGACCATAGTTACCATAACTAATTGAAGCAATTATCATTCATTGAGGAAAATTGGGCTTTCAAAATGAACTCAGTCGCCATATTTGATTGGTCGAAACATAAACAATTGAACTTTAGCGCCAATTTTAAGGTTCTGTCACGAGATGCTGTTTTAATAGAAATATGAATGACAAAATTAGTTTAGTCATTTGGCAAACGCACTTGATTATACCAAATGAAGGCTGCAATCAATGACAAGTGTCCATAATTAGGCAAGAGAAATGGTGTTATCTGGATAATGCTAGGTATAAGTTTTTTGTCACTGGAAAGAGGTGCAGTCCATTCCGCAGATTAAGTAATTTTGCTTTTTTTTCACATTCCAAGTATGCAGTCCATGCTACCAAGCTCCTGATAAATACTTATTTGCTTATACATACAATTATACAAATAATAAATGTCTCAATATTGTGTCAACTTTAACCCTGCAAAAGAGTTTTTATGTGATAAGGGTATTCTTTGCAATAAAGCTTTTCAATGAAATGCATGTGATGGATTGATGATACAAGTAAAGTGTGGATGTGGAAAAAAGCTGATATGGTTCTCACCATTGCACAAGAACAAGAAATTACCCCTGCATCATGGTAGTTTTTTTTTTTGCATAATATCACAGCAAGATTTCATCATGGTAGTGTATTTCTGGGCATGTCCATTGTAAAACCTTTAATTGTTTTAGGATGTACTTTTATGATGAGAAGCATGATTTTCTTCTGTTTCTCTATATGTAATAATGGACTCTTCCAGTAAGAAGTGAAAATAATTTTGATTATAGAAAACTATCAATAATCTGCCACTTGAAACAATGAACTCATGTTCAGTAGATTTTTTCTATAATAAATCATCTCAGTGAAATTCAAATATATCCAATAATTTTTTCATGAGGATTAACAAATGAATTAATTGCTGCTTAGATTTCAGGACCACTGTCATCAGAGTATAGAATGTGCTAGCTCTGGAAGAGAAACTGCACTTTTTTTTGTCAGAGGGATAAAAAATGTTCTGGGAGGTAAGAATTATGAAGTTGGCTGAAAGAACAAAACAACAAATATGATGCTAATTTCCCAAATAAAAAAATGAAAAAGTCTTTTCATTACTACTAAATAGCCTAATGAACATTTTGGTCAAACAATTAGCCCTATTCTACCAGTAACACTTACAAACATAAATTCCGATCACTGACAATCCCTTTTACTTGATTTTCTAAGCAAGTTTTTGGTAAAAAAATTGCAAAATCTGGTGCTTAATCATCGATTTTTCTCCTGCTGCCAGAAAATGAAATTGAGCTGAGGAAGTAGCAATAAAATACCAGGTAACTTGCTAACTGGGTTCAAATGCAGTTAGTGCTAAAAATACAACTATGATTAACATTTCAATGTTTTTTGAAAATTTCTCTACAGCTAGAATTTTTTGTGTCATTATGTAATCATTATTAGGGCAAATGAAAGTTTTGATGTATTTATTGAATAAATCTTATGTGTACTATTTCTGGGTTAGATAAAAAAAACAGTTAATCTTAAAATGACATTTAAATGTTTCAAACCAAAATACCTGGTGGACAACAATGGGATAGATCTAAAAGACATCTTCACAATGCCTTTATTTAGATGAGCAGGTGTTGGCTTTTGAAAAAAATAGCAGACAAACTTTGCTGTTAATATTCTTGTAATATCCTTTCAGTCATTTAGAAAATTCCCATTAAATACAAGAAAATAAAGAGAAAGGGTGAATACAAACACATTTGAATGTAAACAATGTAAGGGTACTCTCCAATTCTTTTGTATGATTCTAATTTTTTTCTTTTTTCCCCAAGTATTGAGTATTTATCTTAGTAGTTTGTATGTTGGCAATTTTTAAGAAAAGAATTAATGTTTTCCGCTGCTAGATAGGCTGTAAAAACATTAAAATGATTGATTAGATCCCAATGATGGATTCTCGCTATTCCAAGCTGGGTTCGAGTGTAGTACTCTTTAGCAAGGTAAAAAGAAAAAAAATGTATATTTTCTACTGCTAAAAGTAACCTGTTGGCCTCACCAAAGCAAGAGATAAGTAAACCACTAATCTAGCTTTGTTTGAAATGTCCCTGTCTTGGGGACTTTCACAAGGATAAAAACCTGATATATAAGGGAGAGGTATGCTCAAGATGAATGACTCATGCAGCTGAACTTGTTGATAATCCACTAACACAAAGTTAGGCTCCAATCTTAGTTGTAAATAGGATGAGATAGGATGTTAATTGAACTGGCTTATCTGGTTGGATTTCATGAATAACAGGAAAATTTTTTTTCTTATTTATCTTCTACAACGCAGCGTACACCCAGGCCTATCCCCTTACCCCTCAAGAGCAGATAAATGGGTGCTGGGGGGGGGGGTATTTGCTGTCCCACAGCAGCAAAATGTGACTCAAGGTCGAGCTTAACATTGGAAGAATAGGAAACCATCCGTCCAAAAATTGCTCCAGCCGACATGGCTACCGTTGAAAAGCTCATCATAATGGCTAGACAACATCCGCCACAAAAGCGTCCACCAGGGGACCCGCTCCTTTAAGTGCAATGGAGCAGTGCTGCCCCGGGGAAACAGAGCCCCCGCAGCTGGGCCGAGTAATAATGGGAGAGCCTAAGGACGAGTCCAAAGGCTCCCCAATGCGCTTAGCAAATGCAGCCTCAGTGAAACCTCGTGGACTTGGATCATTTTGAGTTTGTATCGCTTTGAAAGTTGTATGGTGACGCAAGCTATTTGGTCAGAGACGGGTTTGAAGCAGGTTACTTTGTTTGTAAAGAAGATGTCTGCTCCTCAGTTCGATTAGTTTTTCTCTGGGTCTTCTTACCTCGCTAATGCCTATGATGTCCCATTTGACATTTTTGTTTACACTTTCTAGATTGGTTAGGTGCCTGCCAGTTGACAGTGTTCTGACATTGTAGGTGCCTATGTATAATGTTGTCTTTTTAGTGACTGTCCTAGGGCTATGTTTAAATGGTCGCTGTTGGACTGATGACTCAGGAGGAACAGGTGTTTTCTTGGTGAAGGGTTTGGGTTTGGGTTTGGGTAATTGCTTTCGGAGCACATCACCCCCACCCAAATTAAATGATGTGGCTGAGTCTCTTCGTGCTGATGACCCAGCAGGAACGGATGCTCTCTTGGTGTAGTGTTTGGGTAGTCACTCTTGGAGCACATCACCCTTACCAAAAGCAAGTGATGTGGCTGGGCCTTTTGGTACCAAGGACCCAGCAGGAACGGCCGATATAATTTTGAGTGTGCAAACCATGGGGATTAATGGGCCACACCCTGCCATGCTGGCCCATGACGTGTTGGGGGGGGGGTCCGGTGGATCATCCACTGCTGATGTGGGTCAGTGGCCTTTGAGCTCCACCGACTCTGAGCACCTATCCCATCTGTTCTTGAGAGTGGGGAAAGGGTATTTGCAGCGATAAAAAAAAATTGTCCATCATAATTTTACCTTAATTTTCAAAGCTTTTAACTTACTCAAAGTCCCAGGGTTAGATTTTTAAGAAATTAGGTTCCAGCCTTATCGACCTCATCTAGTAGGGTACAGAGAGATCTTTAGGCATGGAATCTAGATTCAAAATTCTAGCAAAATAGTAAATATAATTTGAAATAAAATTGAGATCAAATGCTACTTATTTGTAGTCAGACTAGGCTTTGGGGTTGAAAGTTGAGTGATTTTCCATACGACAGTCATGGTTCGAAGTTTTTAGAATTCAACCGTTTTTTATTTTGCCGGGGAGTCTTGCTTTTTTTTTTCAACCTTACATGGATGTCTGAGGACTTCTCTTTTCTTTTTTGCTTGACCTTAAGAGTCTATCTCTAAAATCCTTTCTGTTGAGAAAATGGGGGGGCAATTTCCATCCTAGCCTTACTGACCGCATTAGGTAGGGGGGAGAGAGGGAGAAAGAGCGAGAGAGGGAGAGAGACAGAGAGAGATAGTGAGAGAGATCTTCAGGCATGGAATCTTAATCACTACTGAAAATTATTGCTGCCCTTAACCATTCTACCGGAGTGCAAATGATGTGGCTTGGTTGATAAATTTGCATACTACGGAATATTGTAAAATAAAAAAAAGTTTCCAATCATTTGTAACCATTTGATATCAGTTCATGATATAGTTTTAATCATTTTTAATATCTGTCCTATCCGGTATAGTGGCTCTCTCTTAATAATGATCTTTTCTTTTCTAGTAGCTCACTAGACAAAGCACTGATCTGGTTATGCTAAGTTCTCTGATCAATTTTCATTATTTAATAGATGAGTGGTAACAAATAGAGATTCAACTTATTTGACAAGCTACTTGAAGAGACATACTCCCCGACTGTTTCGAAATCAAAGTTTCCTTCACTTTGTTGAACTGATGATGGCACTGGGAACTAAATGGTGGTCAGTAATCAAACGTTTGGCTATTATGTTGAGTTTGAAAAAACCACTGTCTGAGCTCATAAATACACTTTTTGATATAATGGATTTATAAATATTTGAAAGGATTGATTCCATGGGTGTCTGCTGGAGGAGGGAGCAAATGAGGCTCCATCCAGATCAGGTGTTCTGGCTGTTTGAGAGTTAGAACCTTATGGTCAATAAATGACAATGGTACAGTATAATTGTTTTGTGTAGCCCCAACTTAATATTCCTACATAAATACATATTATTATTTACTGGTGTTCACTCCATTGTGTTATCCCTGGATCAGATCATGTGTTTCCGTTTACTGTCAAGTGCACCATCTGAAACATGGTACAATAAGTCATACTTGCATATACACGACAAATAGCAGGTGTAATGTAACAGGGTTGCCACTAAGATATATCCCGAATATTTCTTTTGACCTCCAACCCCCCAAATATATGCTTTTGTCCCTTTCCCCTCATAAAAGTGGAAACTGATGCCCATTACATAGGTATGTAAAGTGTAAAAACTTGTTTTAGATTGTGACGTTCATTGATTGCTGTAATCAATTCCTAGTGCAACATTCTTGATTGAAACTTATGAATAAATATCTTGACTAAGGGGCATTTTTACTTTGTGTATTATCATCTTTTGTATATGGATTCGAGTTTTCTAACCATTGCTTGTGAGATAATTTCTCATTGAGTGCTTCATGGATTTTAACTGATGTTAGTCCAACAAATATCTATACTGAATATTTTCAGTAATTTGTACAGTTCTTAATAATCATAAGCGTGAACGCTGCTGAGCACAAACAAAGGAACCAATTTAGCATAAAATCACGTTGTATATTGACCCCCTTTCCAAAATTATTTTCGGGGATATTTAAAAAATCAAAAAAAGTTTTTTATATGTAAGTTTTCAGCCCTCTAGCTCCATTAACAGGCCTATACATGTGACACACACACACACACACACACACACACACACACACACATATATATATATATATATATATATATATATATATATATATATATATATATATATATATATATATATGTGCATATACATACATAGCCAGCTGGGCAAAATTTCTTGAAAACTAAAGAAATCTATGTAACAGTTTTGGTTGAAATTTTTACTAAATGTATTATGGATAAATATTAAGGTTTATCTATCGGAGCCTCTTGTTTGTTTATGCCTCTTCTTTGCAAAAACTAAAAGGCCTATTAAGCTTATATTGAGTATGTAGGAAAGGTCAACTTGAAACATAGGCTATATGAGGTTGACCAGAGGTAATTTTTTGGTTATTTTAGACCAAGTTTAAGAGTTTTTGGTCGCAATTTTGTCCCAGGGGTGCTGAAATTTATCATATGGATATATTTTCTCACATCGATGGTAACAGACTCAGTGAGATTGACTTTGGAAGTCATTCAAAGTTATTAGAGTTCAATTAAAGTCATTTCTACACAATTTCCAAAATCTTGGGCAAAATTTTGATACTATGTTACTGAAATTTGGCATGGAGTAAACCTTTCCTTGGCATGGATCAAAGGGAATGCATTAACCTCAGAATTCATTTGAGGTCAATTATAACCTGGTGAATTTACTAAGTTGTCGGCCACTATATTGCATTTAAGATATAAAAATTTAGCATTGGTGTACATTGCTGGCCTTTACCTGAGTTCTCCATGCATTTCCCATGCACAGCTCTGTATTGGTTGCTCTAAGGTTGGATCCTGGCACTCAATGCGAGAAACATTTATGAAGTGTATACAGAAGCATTGTCGAACAAAGCGACGACACCATTCATTCTTTCTGAGCATCAGGATATTTCTTCTGTCACAGCAACGATCTCATATGAATATTTTTTCCAAGTTATGTCGAGTAAGAAGGAATTAATCAAAGAATATATTTTTTCCTGTTGGGTTATATTTTTCCCAGGCAATACCAGGTATCCCGACTAGTAAATAATAATTCAATTATGATAAAGAAGTCCAATAAAAATAATTCAGTTTTATGATCCTGCATATATATATATATATATATATATATATATATATATATATATATATATATATAGAGAGAGAGAGAGAGAGAGAGAGAGAGAGAGAGAGAGAGAGAGAGAGAGAGAAAGGTGCAGTTGATTTGTTCATGGGTTGAGTTGGACCTTTACTTTCAGCAGAAACAGAGAACCCGGTAAGGACCATGCTGCTATTTTGCGAGAGTCTCTTATACTACGCTTCAACCAGACTGGTAGCTTGGAAATGCAGAAGGTTTTCAAGCATACAGTAAGGTTTGTGTATCTTTAACATCTTGAAGTAAAATGTTCACTTTGTGTTGTATACTCTTATGTTGAAGCCCTTATCGTATGGAGCTAGTTGGAACATAATGTTAGCCCCACACTGTTCACACAAAATGCAGCCCCATGATAGGTTTGTATTGGGACTTTTCAAAAATCACCACAATTCTGCTATCAACGCATGAATGGAGGAAAACGAGGGAAAATGATAATGATATATGAAATTCTTAGATTCGTCAGGGTAACAGTCATTCATCCATTAGAAAGGAATATCTTCTCAAATGATGATTTCCTCCCCTCGTCTCTAAGACGCGTCTAAGACACGGGTAATGATTTCGCTGCCATAACCAGATCTACAGTAGTTGCCACAATGACTAGCTTTGTCACTGGCTGCCTCATCTGCCAACTCATCATATTAGGAAAGGACAGAAATTGAGGCCTTTCTTAGATGTTCCATTCCCCAAAACACCGGTTGACTTCTTATTTTCTATTATTAGTGTGATGTCGTTATTTATTACACTATTTAAGACAAACTACATTAAAAAAGATATTGAAAAACAACAACTAAAATCATTTTTCGAATCTAATCATTTTAGTGAATCAATTTACTTCTGCAGTTCAATTTGATAATTTATAGTTTGCAAGAACAAACTATATGGTGTTAATACAATTTATTACAGAAACTGAAATTATTGGAATAGTGAGTTAGTAAAAAAAACTCTAAAATTATTCATTAAATATCAAAAATATATTTTACTTCACAGTACGTACCATATTTTATGACAGAATGATTAGGAATTGATTAACATCAAACAAACTATCAGAGTTGCCATTTTGGCCATTTTGTAGCCAAGTATGTTTTTTTTGTAAAGCACTTTCTGGTTTGGCCATATTCAAATTTTTGCCGTTTTGACTTCGTTGTAATAGTATTTTTTAATAAATTCTCATCTTTCGTATGTACAGGATAACAATGTTCTCTGAACACTCGTTCAATAGTGTTACAGATTATTTTTCATGCGTACTACTGTTTACCTTAATCTTTGTGGAAAATTAAGAATAAGGTAAATGATAGTATAACTCTTTTTAAAATTGAATAATGATCACATTACTTAATGCAATGGAAATTAGTAATAAAGTGATTGCTTTAAAAATAATATTGGCATTTTTAAAGTAGAATAAAAATTATTAAAGAATTATTACAAAATATTAGAATTTTTCTTATAGCGCAGTACTAGAATACCTTTTCAATGTAAAACTTAAATTATGTATTCTATTCATGTACGATGAGATCTAGTACTTGAGATATATGTCTGGCATTTCATTGTTTAGCTGCTTAGAATTGACTAAAATTTATGAAGTGAAGTAGTAACAGTATTTTTCAAATGTTTACTTGTTTTTTTTTTGTCTTTTATGAATTCTCTAATTTATTTTCATTTTTTTTCACCATTTATAGCCTTAATGGAGAAAGCACCAACATTTGTTTTAATTTCAATTTTTCTGTAACATCAACTCCGTATAATTCATTCCTGCAAACTATATATTATAAAATTGAACAACAGAAATTCACTAAAATAATTCAACTTGAAAAAATATTTTTTTCATCGTTATACCTCAATAAATCATTTTAATTCCATAGTTTGTCTTATCGTATATACCAATTAAAATTTTTCAATAATCTTTTTCTCAATAAATTGTGAAAATAGAGTGGCGTAATGATTTCACTAATTATGAGAAAATTAACAAGTCAACCGTAGTTTTTGCGAATACAATGGAACATTCATGAATGCCCTCGAACTGACTCTCTTTCTTTCGGGGTCATCTCCATGATGAACAGGCAGAGTGATCAAACAGTCAATGGAATGGAAGGTTGGCTTTGGCTAAAAAAGATATGGGATAGTGAATGCCACCGAAATGCTGCAATATCAAGTCAACCGGGATCATCTAGCTGAGGAGGCTCTTAGCGCTGGAGGCTATCTTACCTTTCACAAAAGCTGACCCAAGGAATAGGACAAGCGGGAGAAAACCTGGGAGAATATAAGTCCAATCTGACAATCCTGGGCAGAGCCTGGCAGAGCCTGGCAGAGCCTGCAGTAGATGTCGGCTGGATCAAACATGTAGGTCCCGGTCCCTATCTCAAGCTGCCCATTCAATATTTTTTTTAATCAATGCTAAATACGCACGATTTATTCATCATTCGGATACGTACATGAAGTGTATATCATGTAATGTAATTACAAATAGCTAGTTTTGGGCTGCTCGTTATATTAGCCCCTCCCCCCGCCCCATAATAGATTATAAGATTTGAAAAAAACAAGGTTAGTGCACAATTAGTTTTAATTGTTAACAGACGCGAAAAAAAAAAAATGCAAACGAATAGGTGAACAACAATAATAACTTTTAATTCATGAATGAATTAAAATAAAAAGGGATCCAAGTTTTCTGTCGACACAAATATGTTTGGAGAGATCTACTGCAATAGGGATCAAGGGAAAGGAAGAATGAAGGGAAAAGAATATCACAAACTAAATGCGAGACAGAGTCTTTAGATAGTCCGTCAGTTTTGGTCAACTAACTTATAGCCACTATAATGTTATCTTCAGAAGTCCGACCAAACTTCGTTGAGAGTGCTTAACTTAAGTAGGATATGTTCTTTGGGATGGAAGAAGAATGAATAACTTTTTGTGTGAAAAACAAGTGTGCGTAAAAACTATATGAACTACCCTAAATAAAGAGAGAGCGAAAAAGTGGGCTTACTTCGACGTCGTCTGAACAGAGAGAGAGAGGGGGGGGGGACCACCACAGTTTAAATGCCGTAAAGATAATGATCGCTTATCTTATCGGTAGTTCTGTGTGACGTCAAAGAGAAAGCGACGAAGAATTTACCATTTCTACATAGATTTACCACTGTGTAAGGAATTGCAAGTAGATCCCTACCAAGGGCAGATAACTCGATATATGAGAAATTTTCTTCGCTGGAAAAGGTGGGCACTACACTATAGTATGCTGACATCAAGATGCTCCTTTGTACCTTTAGTTAACAATTTGTTGATAATGTTATTTGTTTTTAACAGTTTGTTCAGAAGATGAATTTCTCAAAGAAATATTTTTCAGAAATTATATGGGCTGATGTAACCATCAAGAGTTGAGTTGTTTGTTCTTAGAGAAATGAAATGATCCTATGACTATAGAAACAATGCAATGATCATAGTGTCTTCTGAATAATAAACATGAATGTATTCAGAGACTGCTTCAATGATATTTTAATGAAATATAACAGTAGAATACACGAAAGAGAGATACACGCATAAAAATAGATGTCACTGAGAAGATAGATGTCACTGAGAAGATATATGTATAATAATTGCAGAACAAAAATGATGTAACACATTTTAAGGAAATGTTAAAGCTAATGTAAAAAAGACTACTGTAAGTTTAGATGGATATCATAATGTTAGAAAGAAATTGGTTCCAAAACAAAGATATCCCACATCTCCGTTATGCATTGATGGGCAGACACAAAAAGTGTGTGTTGTGGTCTTCTATGTTCTTTACTTTATATGGAACGCGCAGACATTGTTCCTAGCAGGGACGCTCAAATGGGTTTCAATCAAAATGAATTTGATTCTGTTTCTTCCTAGTTTTATTCTGCTTTGTATGAGGGTAATTTGGGAGCTAGTTAGCAATAATTCGGTGAGAATGCCTATCAATATTTTTTCCAAAATACACTCCAAGTTTTATATCCCTTCTTGCATCAATCCTGACTAACTGCCTTTTTATAATAAAGCTTGGTTAACTATACTACTCATCATAACAGGCATGACCGATCAGGCTCCATTCGATAGATAGACGAAACGACATTAGATCATTAATGCCATGTGTCCTTTGAATTCTTATTTTTTTCTATGTCTCATTTTTACGCCAACAAATAACCTAAACCTCATCATCATCATCATCAGTCTTTTAGCGTCCGTCGTTGGACATAGACCTTCCCCAGGATTTGCCACACTTCTCTATCATGGGCATCACAGAGCCAGTACTTCCTGAACTTGTCTAGCTCATCTCTCCATCTAACATTTTGCCGGCCTCGGTTGCGCGTATGGTCTCGGGGAATCCGTGTTGTGAGTCGTGATGTCCATCGATTGTCAGCCATTCTTGCAACATGGCCAGCCCACCGCCATTTGAGATTTTTTATGGATTCTATGATGTCTCTAACTCTTGTCTTTTCCCGGATGTGTTGTGCTGTTTTGTGGTCTCTCCATGTGAGGCCCAGCATTATTCTTTCATGTGCACGTTGCATGGTTCTCAGCTTACGGGTCTGTTTCTTGGTTAAGTTCTATGTTTCAGCTCCATAAGTGACTATTGGGAGGATGCATTGGTTATACACCCTTCTCTTTAGGATCAATGGAATCTTCTTATTTTTGAAGGTTGAGCTAGCTCTGCCAAAGGCTTGCCATCCTAGTGTGATTCTTCGCTTGATTTCTTCTTCTTTTGAGGGTCTCATGGAGATTCGTTGCCCTAGGTAGATGTAGTGGTCTACTTTCTCGAGTTCTGTGTCTTCGATTTCGATCTTAGTGTTTTTATCTCCAATGTGGTTGTTGCATATGATCTTCGTCTTACTGAAGTTCATGTGTAGGCCGACTTTCTTGCTCTCCTCATTTAGTTCATCTATCATTAGTTGGAGGTCGTGTAGGTTCTCTGCGAAAAGGGCTATGTCGTCTGCGAATCTGAGGTTGCTCAGATACTCGCCGTCTATTTCAATTCCTTTACTCTCCCAATGATTTTTAAATAACTGTTCTGTCTCTGTTTGATGCAAAAACTTACTGATCCCTGTCTGGACGTTGTATACTGTTGAAAAACCGTAGCCACAAAAGGTGGTGAATGGTTTTACCCCTTCCTAAATGTGCACGTATTTATGTATTCTAGCGCTCCTAGCCATATTGTTTTATCTATAGACTTGAACATTGGCATCAGTGCTCCACTAGACACTAAAAGTTGATAACATCTAGATTCTGGATAATGTGGATGTTTTTTTGTTTTTTTAAATCTATTTTAGATGTTTTCCAATGAAGCCATGAATAGAATTCATTCTGATCATGTTTATTCTTTGGTGAGATTTTTTTTGCTATGGTACCCCCCCTTTTTCAATTGAAAAAGTTGCACTTAATATATTCTTTTAGAACAGAATAAAATAACTGTAATTAATGCTTACTGTCATTACGGTAGAAATTTCCATTAGATTGGATTTATATATTCATACAAGCAATATTTGGCGCTCTTCATTTTAAATCAATTATTAGAAACTGACAACAAAAACTGTCATCAAAATTGTCTCGTTGGTTTCTTCAGTTTCCAAGTTGGTCTGGCTATGTAAGTATCAGGCATTTAGGTCCTATCAATGGAGCTAGAGGGCCGACCATTAAAACATTATTCCTTATAAATGAAGGCATAATTAGTAACTAACCTTCTTGCAAATTTTGCGTAGCTGAAATCTATCTCAAATCCTCTACTTGGCCAGAACATCTACGTCAATCATCGGATTTGTTTATACGAGATACACTTTTATCCTTTTATTTTTAGCTAAATCCTTTTTTTGTTTTGAAATTTTCCACACTCTTCATTACAAAAATGTAATGCTTGTAAAATTCTTTAACCATCATTATTCACTAACTTATTAAAATGAGAGAGGGGGGTGAAAGAGAGAGAGAGAGAGGGAGAGAGAGAGAGAGAGAAAGAATGTGAATGTAAGTAAGTATATGATTTCATTTTTTATTCAAAAATATACACTCTCCATCTAAAATTGACATTCAAATCAGTTACATCTCAGCCCCTAAGATCACTGTTCGGCTTAAGTTGGTAGGTCGCAAAGAGGTAAGATACACATTAACACTGTTGTCACGAAACTATTGTGACAATGTTGGTGATTGATTTTTAGGCTGAAGGAACAATGTTGTTTTCTTGAGTCTATCATTCAAAAAATATGAACAAGGCATTTGGAGTAGACCCCTCAAAATCATTCGCCCAGTACAAATGACCCCACTGGTGCACCCTCAGCACGGCGCTGCTCCTGAGCGATTTGAAATATCACAATAGGCCATGAAGAGGAATAAGAAATCATCAACGGGGGCCACAGAAACCAGAGACAGCAAAAGTAATCCGTTGAAGACCCCACACAGGAGACAAAGTGAAGTCAGGGTGATCAATGAATAATTAACTTCTATCACCTTTTTGTGCTTACTAAAACTGCCTGTTTTAAAAGAAAACAAAGCAGGAAGCTACAAAGACAGAAAATGAGGGATAAATTTAGCATAAACTTGCATTGCAAATTTCCCTCTTAAAAATCTTATGTGAGCAGAAGGATGCAAAAAAACGTTTTTTGGACATAATCAGTAGTGATATTCATATTTCGAACCTTGTAGTTCCTTTGGTTTGGCCTGTATGCGTGAGACATACTTACATAGATAGCCAGTCAGACCCACCTAAAGACTGAAGACATCCATGTTGACAGATTTTTGCGACAGTTTTGGTTAAAGGTTTCTAATCAAGATGAAAATACTATTTGGATTCCAAATAGATATGATTAAGTTTTTGTTTGAGTAAGTCATTTGCTGCCCGATGAAATACTTGTTAAATGAATGAACCAATGGCCGTAGGTTCAATGTAATCAGCGAGGGAATTGTATCAAATGCTACGTAGGGATATGTCAGAAAGTATAGTATAAACTAGCTTAGTGACGCTTGGGGTATGCAGTTGTTCAACTGCACATCTACTTAATCTGAGGATGTATTAATGAGCCTATGGCATCACACAAGTTATCAACTGGATTTTGATCTGAATTTTTCACTATATAATGTTTGATGAAGGTCATTCTTCACCTTATTAAGTGCATTGTCAGAGGTGGAGATAATGTTTGAAAATAGATATTTGATGTGTAAAATTAAATGTTTTTTTTCATTAGAATGGACATATTACTTGGACTTTTCTTCAGGAAAGGTAATGTGATCGCTCCCAGATACGCTGTGTCATAGTACAGTTTCCTATATTCCTTGAATCTGATTGTAGGTTGTCCAATTGAAAACTACCCAAATATTGTGGTACCTATAAATCCTTTCCATTTCTTCAGCAACTTTAAAAAAAACAGGTGGTTGACTTTGTAAATAGATACTGTATTTTCCAGCATATAAGATGCACGATATACAATTACGTTGTGGGGAATAGCACCTACTGATCATAACACTGATGCATTGGATCTATTGTGATATTTACATAGCTTGTATATTTAAAAGTGCGTCTTATATCAAAAAGAGATACGGTAGCTTGTGTCTCTGATGTTAGTTCTGCTATTCCTCATTGTAGATATCGTAAGGGATGAATAGTTGTTCCTTTGTGGCTATGCCTCTGAGTAAAGGGTGCAGCCAGCACATTGAACTGGGCTCAAGGAAGGCCGAGGAAGTGGTCTGAAAGTTTCTTGGAGAGAGCTGTATATCAAAACTGTCATGTCGATACAATATGACCATAAGTAAAACAAATTAAGTGTCGATTACTGTGGATGAATATAGTGTGCTAAAATGGTTATTACAAATGCAAACGGGATGGTCAAATAATGAGCGGGTTTGTTCTCTAGCCATGCTATTTTTATCTGCTACAACCCTTTTAGCATGCCATACTCTGTTTGCTCGCCAGTAAACAGCTTTGCCCGAGAAACTCCCTGACACTGCTAGGCCTCTAGAGCCACTGCACAGTGCACCATCTTCGGTCACTCTCAGAAACCCTACAAGAATCACCTGTGTTAGACATTGCTGTGAATGGCTTGGTCTAATCAGTATATTTGCCTCAATCTTTTCCGTTGGGTGCAATTTTCTGGTTTGCACTACTAAAAAAACATTTCCCTTGCCTTTTATATGGATTGTTCAACTGAAGAAGGCCAGATGGATTGACCGATAACTGAAGCAACGCGAAAAATGAATTTGATAGTTTGGGTGTATTTTGGAATGAGTTCAGTATGAAAAAATCATTTGGTACGCCTGGATTGATTCTTTTTGGGGGAGGACGGGGGTACCATTGGATTTTCTTTGCTCATATCTTTAAATTTCATTCTATTGTCTATGTAATGGGCTTGCTAGAAATCAGTACAGACATACTGAGAAAATAGCACACGCAGAGAATGGAGGTATACCTCCTTCTCAATTTATCGTATACTTATCCCAGTACACAGCCATACCAAACCCCTAGTTCCTAAAACTAATTTTCATCACTGACATCACATGTAAGCTGACAGACAAATTGAAAGATGATGATGGTGGTGGTGGTGATTGTTGTTGTTGTTAAAACAGTTATTATTAACCACTGCTATTCACAACAAACTAGTTACTGGGTTTTATGTGTCATGTGTTCTGACATTCATATCCATCTATCCGGACTTTTCCCACCATTAATCGTTCATAGAAGAAACTTGAAATTTTGTGCACTCTCTCCCCTCAATGATTACGGAAAATACTTGTTTTTTTTTTTAATTCCCTTTCTAAATAGTTTTTTTTAATCGAAGTTCAGTTTACCATAAAAATTCATGACAAATTGATCTTGTCGTTTGTGTTAATGTTTTTTTATTTATTTTGAATCATAGATTTATGATTTAAACCTTCATCATTATCAGCAAACTTTTAACGTTTGTTGCTAGACATAGACCTTCCCGAAGATTCCCCAGACCTCTATATAATGGGCATCACGGAACCAGTATTTCCTGAATTTATCCAGCTCATCACACCATCTTACTTTCTTATCGGCCACAATTTCGCTTATGATCTCCGGAGATCCACGTTGGGAGTCGTGATATCTAGTGGTTGTCTGACAATTTTTTCAGCATGACCAGCTCATTATCATTTTAGCTGTCTTATAGTTTCTATGATATCTCGGGCCACTGTCTTTTCTCTAATATATTTTATTGTCATATTATCTCGCCACGTGGGAGTGAGCATGATTCTTTCATGTACACGTTGTATGGTTCTCTTTTTTTTGGTCAATCTTTTGGTTGAGTTCCATGTTTCTGCTCCATATGTGACTATCGGTTGGATACATATCCTTTTTTTTAGAACAAGTGGGATATGTTTGTTCTTGGAAGTCGAGCTTGACAACCGTATGTGAGTCTTCGCTTAATTTCTTCTTGCTTTGATGACTTCATCGGAATCATGACGGTTCATAGCAAAGTGGGGGTAATTTGATTTTACCATAACCGCTGCAATCCAGAATTGCCTTCGGAATGTTAGTTTAAATATATTTTGCATGTATTTCATACATTTGTAATGTTATTCATAATTAATTCTAATGTGATTTTTTTCTTCTAGGTGAGTAACAATTTTTCAGTAAAGTCAAAATTCCTGGTTAATGTTCAAAGATATATCATAGAATCCATGGGAAAACTCAAATGGCAGTGGGCTGGTTATGTTGCAAGAATGGCAGACAACCGATGGATATCACAACTTTCAACATGGATCCCCAGAGGTCACATGCGAAACCGATATAGAAAGACGGACTACACAAGTTCAGAAAGTATCGGCTCTGCGACGCCCATGATGGAGAGATGCAGCGAATCCTGGGGAAGGTCTATGTCTAACGACGGACAATAAAATACATGATGATGATGATGATGATGATGATGATATCGTTCGGTAAATGATAAGAAGGTTCTTGGCACTATCCTAGTTTCAGCCTTTTGCAACATCTTGTTAAATATTAAAGTTTAGTATCCGTTCTGCTTACGTCAACGAAATATGACATCAACCTGTCGTTTTCAACTTCAAACGTTATATATTTATATTCTAATTGTTTCCCTTATTAATTTGAATTAATTTTTTCAATTGACAAAAGAGAATAAACGTTATATTATGGTTGCATTTTAATCGTCGAATGTTTTTCTTGATATTTGTAAAACTATCAAAACAATAATTTACAAAAGAAACAAAACAATTTAATAATGAAAATACAAAACAAACAATTATTTATTCTTTGTTTTATAATAATTAATGAGTTAAAAATGAGTTAAAAAAGAGTAATTAGGATTTATGATAAGTAGAAATGATTTTGTGAAATCAAACTACTAAATCCTGCTCAGAATCTAATAATTCATAATACTTCAACGGTAAACAAGTACCAAAAAGGTGTTGTCTTATCTTTTGAGGTACGCAGAGAACTTGTTTATATAAGATTATAACTCTCAATACCCTCCATCAACTAGCTTTTCGCGTAAAATTCAGCGTGTTGCTTGCTCAGGTAGCACAAAAAAAATCGCCATTAAGCGCTATCATCATCCATCAACATCGGAACCTGATGAGAATTGGTCTAACAGTTCAAACAGATTAAAGGTGGTTAAAATGATAAATCCTGTAATCATCAATGGAATTTACCATCTGTGAAGAAGCCAAATATTTCCCAACTTATTTCAAAATAAGCCTAAGGTCATTAACTCTTTGCAAATTGGAACACTCAATGGAACTCCTTAGAAATAAGAAAAATGGCAAAAAAAGAAGGAATAGCAAGGAAGGCAAATACTAGCAATCCAAAGAAAATTATGAATCACTGCCACCCATATATGCTGTGTTGGGGATGATCAATTAAAAAGTTGAAAAAGGGGGTGATCAATGGATAAATTACTTCTCTCACTTTTTGTTGGACTGCAATCACGAAAAAGGTTTGAATTTCCAAAAAACAAGCTGGCACAAATTAGTAATAATTTTGCAAAAACTTTCATTGCATACTGAAGCCTCCACTAAAAACAACAAAAGAAGTATTTATCTACTCATCGAGAGGAGTGTGTGTTTTCAACACTTCATTTCAAGTGTCTGCTGTGAACAGTAAGAGCTGGATGAGCTCACAGAGTGTGTGCTATTTAAAAAAAAGGTTGGGTGTTTATTCCCTGGCCCACAACAGCAAAATGTGACACAAGGTCGAAGCTTAACGTAGGAAAGAAAAAGAACCATCCGTCCAAAAATGCCAGGGAACAGATACTACACTTTGATCCTGCCGAAAAGGCCAGAAAAAAGGTGGGTCTTGTTTATTGGCTGTCCCACCACAGCAACATATGACACAAGGTCGAGCTTAACGTGGGGAAAATAGGAAATACCCTTCCAAAAATGGCTCCAGCAACCAAAGTAACCTCCGCCACGAAAGCGTCCAGCAGGGGACCTGCTCCGTTGAGTGCAATGGAGTAGTGCTGCTCCGGAGAAACTGACCCTCTGCAGCTGGGCCGAGTAATAATAACACCCACCCTCTCCGGCCCACTCGGCAGGCAAGTGTCAGTACCGGCTCCTCGGCCTCCGCCGTGGAACAGATACTACACTTTGATCCTTTGAAAGGGTAGGCGCTATGTAATCAGTGTCCCACGACAGCAATATGTCAGACAAGGTCGGGCTTAACATGGAAAGAAATAGGTGCATCCCTTCCAAAAATGGCTCCAGCTGACGCAGTTACAGTTGAAAAGCTCATCGTAATGGCTAGACCACGTGACCCGCGAAAGCATCCGCCAGGGGACTTGCTCCTTTAAGTGCAATGGAGCAGTGCTGCCCCGGGGAATCAGAGACCCTGCAGCTGGGCCGTGTAATAATAGGAGAGCCTAAGGACGAGTCCAAAGGCTCCCCAATGCGCTTAGCAAACGCAGCCTCAGTGAAACCTCATTGGCTAACGCTTGCACCGGCGCACTCGGTCTCTGACACCCACCCTCTCCGGCCCATTCAGCAGGCAAGTGTCAGTACTGACTCCTCGGTCTATGTCGAGGAACAGATACTACACGTTGATCCTGGAGAACTGGCCAGAAAAAGGGTTGGCCTAACCCTCGTTTTGTCATGTATGCGTTGCATGTTCCTGAGTTTGTAAGTCTATCTCTTGGTTAGGTTCGATGTTTCAGCTCCATAAGTGACTATTGGGAGGATGCATTGGTTGTTTACTTTTCTTTTCAGGATTATCGGGATCGACTTATTTTTCAAGGTTGAGTTCGCTCTGCCAAAGGTTTGCCATCATTGGGTTATTCTTCGCTTGATCTCTCCCTCTTTTGTGGGTTTCATGGAGATTTGTTGTCGTAGGTAGATATAGTAGTCTACTTTCCCCACTTTTGCATCTTCGACTTCGACTTCTACTCAACAGATATTCATGAAATTTTCTGTGGGTACGGATTTGATTCCTGGCAAATCAGTTTTTGAAAACCATCCCCAAATATTTCGAGGGGGATCTATTTACATGATTATCCAGTAAAAATGATCTCTTTCTCCTTAACGAAGTAATGAAAGAACTTTATTCATATTATTTTTTTCAAATCGATTCACAAAATTAAAATGTTTATTTAGAAAGAAGCAAACCATTTTTTAACATATTTCATATTGCAATCTTTATTGGTTGTACCTTGAATTGTGGTATTTTGATTAGTACGGTTAAGGAAGATTTTTCCAAAACATGAAATTTGGGATCGGAAGTTATTTGAGTTACTTTTATTTTTCATTTTTAGGGTCAAAATCGAATCTGAAATTTTATTTATCACTTTCAGAGGTCTAAATCAATAAGAAACTTCCAGTGTTCACTTTCAGGGGTCAAAATATCGGGATTTTTTCACCTTTACAGGTCAAAATCGAGGTGTATTTTTTTTTTTACCATTGCGAAATCCAATCGATTTTTTTTTAACCTTCAGCGGCCAAAATAAGAGGCGAAGATTTGTTTCAATTTTGGAGCAAAAATCGGAGGCAAACTTTCATTTTTAATTTTATGTGGACAAAATGGAGCGGTAATTTTTCCACTTTTACGTGTCAAACTCCAATGGAATTCTTCTTTATTTTCCAGGGCAAAAATTGAGGAAATAGATTTTTCTTCACTTTTAGTGGTCAGAATTGCAGGGGAACGATTATTTTTTATTTTCAGGGATCAAAATCGTGAAGAACTTTTCAACTTTTAGTTCAACCTCTTATTGCGTTAAATCGGCCGTTTTTTACATTAGCAGGACACCTTCTTCTACATTAGCTCACCACTTCTTCAACATTAGCACCCCTTTTCTAACAGTGTAAATAGTGGTATAAGAAATTGGATACAAATTAAATTGAACATTTCTGATTGCCATCTGTCTGTTTTTCTATTCCTTTTTTCGATCACAATTCACCTGCCCATTAAGGCAGTATTTAGTCTAGTGTATATAATTGCCAGAAAACATGAATAACCAAAACCCAGAAAAAGTATTTAAACTGGTCTGTTTTGGGTTGTGCTGGTTTAATAGCAGCAGCAACAATAGCAATGCATGCATAAGAGATGGGACATACAGGCGTGTTGGAGTCGATCAATAAAATATTGGAAAAAGGGGTGACTCTCCTTGCCTTCTGTTCAGGTGATCACTGAAAAGTCTATATTTTATAAAAAAAAAAAAAAAACAACAAAAAAAAAACAATCATGAAAGCCACCAGACACAAAGTAAGAGACTAATTTAGCGCAATCTTTCATTGTAAATTGAATTTTTTTCAAAAAAACAAAAAACACCTTCCTTACTCATTGAGGAGAATGTGTGCAAAATTTCAAGCTTTTACTGTGAACGGTATGGGCAGCGAGTAGTCTGCATACATAGATAATTACATCCTATATCATTGCTCGCAACTATTGCTATTTCATTAGTGTATCGTTTGTGCGCAACACTTTGGGTAATCCAGTAAGAGAGTTGGAATACAGGGAGATAGTGAGAGGGAAACAAATCAAGAAAGAACGTGCATAGAGTAGAGATAGATAGAGGGGTAAGAAAGGAAGAGAATATAGCGAAGAGAGGAAAAGAAAGAAAAGGATACATATAGAGAGAGAGGCAGAGGAAACTTTGTTTTAAAAATGGCTGACAGCTAATCTTTGTTGCAAAATAGTGCATTTTTTTACTGCTATTGAATCTAAACTAAAATATATTATCTATTTTATAAGAAATGTTAATTTTTTTTTTAGAAATAAACGGAGTTAAAAAGGAAATTTAAAAGTGACTTTAGATCTTGTAATCTATGTATATGTATTAGTGAATGTTTTTTACTAAGTTCTCCTTGGATCATTGCAGTTAGAGGAAAAGACCCAAAGCACCCCTAAAATGTACAGGATGAAAGAGTGCATAACCACTAGATCTCAATTTTTGCCCAGCAAGTAAAATGGTAGAACATTTATTCTGACCGCACTTATTCTATGCGAGACTTCATATTTTTACGACACTAATTTTTTGTAAGATTTTTTTTTTGATTGAAAATGCCAATATTGAGAGGAACTTCTCTTTTTCACTTTTAGGGTGTAAAGTTTTAACAATCAAATCGAGGAGACTTTTTTAACTTTCAGGGGTTGACATTGAAAAGGATCTTTTATTTTTCACTTTTAATCGAGGGGAAAATCCCTTATCCCACCTAATCTTCGATGTCTGTCCATGCTTAAATCTAAATGCTATACAAATATGAATTAGTTTCATACATGGAAAATTTCTCTGTGAGCTACCTAATATTCTTCTCTGTTCGCCCCATTCCTAGCCTCTAATTAAACTTCTTGACCTTTGTTTCTCCCTCTCCCTCTTCCAACCCCTTCGGAAAACTACCTAAATCTCTGTTCTCCCGTATTTCTATGTAAATGAAATAAGGAACATTTTAAATAAAATAAAATCTATTTTGAATAAAACAATAATGTGGATCCGAAAATGACGTAGTCTTACTGCATTAGATTATCTCAATGGTCATTACATTGGACTGAAAGTGATGAGTTCTTACTGCATAGGAATAGCACGAGTGATAATGTTCGGCTGAAAATTGAGGTCCTACTGCATCGGGGCAGCTTAACGGTGATCAGCAACACCCTTTTAATATTCATTGTTGGACAAAGAACTTCCCCATCATACCTCTCAATTGTAGACGTTGTTGCACCAATATCTCCTGAACTTGTCGTAATCGTTACGCTTTTTTTTCTCTTTTTTTGCCAGCTACACTTTCGCACATGACTTTTGCAGATCTGTTGTATAGGTTGTAATTTCCATTAGTCACCTATCGTCCTTGCAGCAAGCCTGTCCATTGCCATTTGAGTTTTCCAATGGATTCTATGATATCTCTGACTCCTGATTTTTCCTTCAATATATCGTGCTGTCTTATGGTTTCTCCATGTGATATTAAGCTCCTTTTTGTACTACTTGCATGTTCGGGAGCCAGTCTTTTGGTTAGGTTCTATGTTTCAGTTCAATAGGAGACTAATAAAAGGATGCATCTTTTCAAAACTAATGGAATCTTTTTGTTTTTAAATGTTGTGGTTGCCCTGCTGAAAGTTTGCCACCTTAGGATGATTTTGAATTCTTCTTTTGAGGATTTCACGTAAAT
Organism: Thysanoteuthis rhombus; assembly: GCA_963457665.1. Classification (NCBI taxonomy): domain Eukaryota; kingdom Metazoa; phylum Mollusca; class Cephalopoda; order Oegopsida; family Thysanoteuthidae; genus Thysanoteuthis; species Thysanoteuthis major. The sequence goes on along the minus strand of OY735200.1, from coordinate 41,587,669 downwards.
GTACTGATATACTTTCTTTAGCTCTGCCTTTTCAATTTTGATCATCGTGTATTTGTTGCACGTTTCCCTGAAACTCATGTGAAAACTTATTTTCTAGCCCTCTTTATTCAGTTCGGCTAACATTCTATTTTATAACCCCCCCCACCGCCCTAAATAGGTTTTTAGTGGGGGTGTCAAGATTCTCGACAAACAAGATAACGTTGTCAGCACATCTTAGGTTACCTAGGTATATGCCTTCAATTCTGAATCCTTTATTTGTCCATTTTGAGGCCAGCTGTAAAGGGTTTGATTGAGCTAGTGTCGCTTTGTCTTACTCATTTTATTCTAGATGGAAGCTCTTTTGTAGCTTGATGAAGGGACTACTGTCGTTATATATATATGATATATATATATTGAAAAGTATTTCAACCGGTCTGATGTAGACAGCAGTGATCGTTAACAAGAATTATAAATTAAATGTATGTGAAAATGTGTTTTTCTCTCAAGCTCCAGGTGACCAATACCTTTTGGCAGCATGTGGTCTTTGGGAGATCAATTGAAAAATGGAAAAAAAAACTGATCAATGAACGTTTTTTCTCTCACTCTTTGATAGGCATTTAAAAATCCAATTTCCCACAAAAATAATCATGAATGCTACTGAGCGAGAGAACATGACCATGGATGTAGTTATGAGCTGTCTGAGTGAAGTATTTACTGTGTTCAGGATGCCCTCATACATTTACTTTGATTACAAACATTTGTTTCTATCCATGGATATTTGCAAATACCTTTCCAATTTTGGCATAACAAGTAGCCGAACAACTTCCTGTAACACTCAAGGGGATGGTCAATGTGGGCATTTGAATAAAGATCTGTCCTAAGTATTACCCTCTATTATATCTTTATTTTGTACTGCAACCAATGCCTTGCCCCATGAAAAACTTTTTTCTTATCAACGTTGATCACTTAGTGGTCATTTATTACCATCCTGACTGGCCGTTCCTGGTCTTTGTCTGTTATGCAGTCATGTTCTTTTCATGAACATTTTCTTCCTCTCTGTTTTCAGACTATTGTTTGAAAATACCTCCCTCTCTCTGCTTCTCTGAATTTGCATGTCATTCTTAAATTTTGCTGGAATGCTCTCAGAAAACATCCATTTTCACAACTATTGACATGAATATTAATGATATTCTCTTTATACACTTTTTTCATCATCCTCTTTCTCTGTCTTTCTCTTATTTTCAACCTTGTCACCTACTTTCTTGTTGCCTGTACCTAAATGGTTTTTGGAAGCATTATCGTGTTTTTTATTCAAATCTCCCACTCCCTGATTTTTTAACCCTTCCAATCAAACGAAATGAGAGCAAAAAGAAAGAAATAGATATTGGAAATTGATCTTTTGCTCACTCAATACACATGCTGCCAGGCTGCATTAGATACTTATGATCAGTCACAAGTTTGGTGCATTTTTCACAGCCATCCATTGGCAAATTAAAGGACATAACAATTCATTTGAATAAAAAAATAAATGGTTTCGCCATCATCTTTCCTTTTCCTCTTCCCCTCAATCTGCCTTCATTTCCTGAATCCACCAAGTCATTACCCACTGAGCATTTTTTACTCATAATCAGAAAAAATCAGAAAGTCGAAATGATTCCATAGTGTCTGCAATTCAACAGGCACGTTGAAATAAGAAATATTTTAGATATCTTCTCGGTCTGGCTTTTTTAGTCAATATACGACGTCTGCCCACAAAGCAGCTGGTTATCTTGAATGTGTCTTGAGAACTGATGTTGTGTCATTGATGTAACTTGGTAACAAATCAGAGGGGACATTACAGTGAATGTGTGAACAAATACTTTCCTGTGGGGTTGCTCAGCTTGCAGTGAAATACCATTGAATGGTATCTCCCTCTGGCTACCTCTAACTTTGCTTTTTCCAAAGCTAAAGTTGTCTCTGAATGGGAGATTTCAGACCGTTCACGAGATTAAGTAGAATGCAATGAGGCAGCTAATGTCGATCCCAAAAGAGGATGTTGCTGATTGTTTTGAAATGTTAGAGATATGCTGTGATGCATTAAGTCACAAGAGGAGTACTTTCAAAGGGGCAAAGGTACCATAGTTCTAGGTAGGCTATTTTTTCGTTGATATTAGATGGCTTAATACTTTCAGGACAAAACTTGCAGGATTGTCTACTTTTGCTATTGATTATCAAAACGATGATTATTATAGTGATGTTGCTGATATTGGTATTTGAGCAAACCTGACAGGGGTGTGGGGGGAAGAAAGCAGCGATATTAATTGTTTTGTTGCCCTGTTTAGTGGCAATGTTTTATTGCAGTAATAACTTTGGCATTGACACTGAACACCAAAAGAGTTTGAATGAGGGAAGAAAAGAGCAAGCAGGAAAAGCTTCACACACATACTTCTGCTAATCAAATGGATATGTCTGGCATGAGTTGTGCTAAATCTTCCCAAAAAAAAAGCAACATCTGATCAAAAGAACGTCTGAATTATCAAATTTCCAACTTATTTTTTGGCATATGCAGGGAATTGGCACTTGGGGCAGTTGTCTGAAAAATTATCAGATTTGTGCATACCGTTGGTTCCAGCTGTACAATAGCCAGAGATATCTAGACAATTAGAAAATCTCTTGTACATCTATATTGAGTTCAAATTTATTGGGCCTGAGGAATCTCATGCAATTTTCAAAAATCTTATGACCTGCATCTTTATGTAGGTTCCAACTCTTAAATGATGTTCAGTTCCCAAAACCTACCCTAAAAGTTATTAGCAGTTGAATGAATTCTGCCTGTATGGCTGGAAATAGCATGTTTAATCTAGGTATGAGAGTTTTGAGGATTCTGGAGGAAGCTTTACATGATTTCTGCTCTGTCTACACTTTTTTACATTGCTGGAAGTTTTGATCACTAATTAATACAAATTGAGAGACATGAAATGCTGTATTCTAGTTGGGTAATGTTCTCTAATAGTTATGCCAAAATGACACTTCCCAGTACAGATATCTCCTATTTTGGTAGAATCTAAACTGATTTAAGTGAATTTATTTCTTGAGAAGATATTGTAAACATTTATAGGGTCTACAGCAGTGGTTCTTAAACAGGAGGCACTTTGCTCCAGGGCAGAAATTCCCTAAGGTGAGGAATTATAGCTAGGGCTTAATTGAGGATCAATTCCAGTCAGGGGAGGACTTCTTAATGAAAAATATAATGGTGACAAAATTATGAGATCAAAATTCAAAATGGGGGAAGAATCAAGGCATTTGCAATCGTAAGGAGAGGAATGTGACCAGGAACTCTGATAATTACAGATCTAAAGGATGAAGTATATGCGTTTTTAAAAAAAAACTCATTTCTGAAAATTAGGCAGAATGGGAAAAATAACTCACCTGAACCAATGAAAAGGTTGATTTAATCATCCTTTTTGTCCAAGTTGCACTAAATTAGACTAAATCCCAGTGTTAGCCCTCACTTTACCCATGCAGTATAACCATCATTATTTATACTGTAATTTTGTAATACACTATAAGAAAAGTATATTTTGTTTGTAAATAACAGAAGTAAAATTATTATTTAAGTTTATTATATATGTGATGAAATTAGTTGACTACTTTGAAAAGTGAAGACTTATTTAAATGCATCTCTAAGTCTGGGTTATCTGTTTTATTGCTTATTTTGCATTTTTCTCATGAATTATTTACTAACAACCTTCCATGGTCGCATCAGCCTGGTCATTGCTGGTTACTGTTTTCAAGTGTTAGCATGTTGCTGACGCAGTGTTTTCACTCAGCTGTGTTGGCTGCTAGATCTTTCAACAGTAGAAGAAAATATCATACAAGAACACCAGTTTTATCAAGTTAGATAGGAAGCGTTTGTGTCATTGGTTGATCAAATAAATTAACAAATAAACCAGAAACAGTGTAAAATAAGCTTTCTTTTATGAAGATTTGCCTAATGGGGGTTACCACTCTTTGTTGTAAATGTGTTTGTCATCAAGTGATGCAATCTAACTTGATCAAACTGTCTGAGAAAACATATGTAGACAGAATATACTAAGCATATATTACTGTAATAATGAAAGAACTTATGTACATACTATTAACGATAAGCAAGAGAAATGAACAGTAGTTGAAGGTTGCTTCTGGCATCATATTAAGGTTTAATTGATAAAGGTATCATTGATGCTGAAATAAGAGACAGTTCAGTGAAAGATAAGTGAAGGTAGAATGCATTCTGACTCACTTCCAGGAGTATGTTGATGCAGATATGTCTGTGTGCTCCATTATAAATGATAGTTTTGAAATTAACCTGGCTATAAGTTATGGTCATGAGTGGTTTGAATAAGATTTGTTCATTTCTTCTTGCTTAATCAAGAGGATGATTCACAGTTGAATACAGTGTGTTGAGTCATTATTTGTTTCTACAGACTTTGTTTCCCGATATTGAAAAGGATATTGAGTAAGTAATATTATGTTACTTTTTATATCATTTCACTCAGTTGATTTGAGGCTCCCTCAAGGTTGAGAAGGTGAGCATTGTCTCTCACTCAAAAGATATTCTGAGGACTACGGATGTTTGTTACACAGGGAAAGCAATATAAGCCTGTAGAATAGAGTTGTTTCCACATGAGACTTTAAAGTACTGTTTTTATATCAGTCATATCTATCTGATGGATAGATAGAAGCGATAGATGTTGACTTTTTAATAATTATTTTGGCTGTTATCCACTTTCACATTATTTTTTAACGTTTTTGAGAATTGGATGATATTGACCACTAGACTCTCCTATTTGTACAGTTGATTTAAGGCTCAGATAAAGCTTTTGTTTATAAGTAGGTTATAAAAGTTTAACTATTGTAATGAGCATTGAATACGCTCATAATTTTTCCACAAATATCAAATGCCTTCCAAATATAAAAAATGCCTGTCATTTTAAACAATGAGCTTTTATGAAAAACATGAGCTCTCACCTTGATCTCCTATCTCTGGATATGAACCAGCAATTTCAAGATAAATTCAGCTACTTGAAAGAAAATACCTTCCAAATTTGGTTTAGTCAGTCCTAACATTTCTAAATTAAATCATCTGAATACGCTGTCAGATATATTTTCACCAATATTTTTTTGTATAAAGATGGATAATTGCCAGCTAAAGCTGGCTCTTACTGGATAGTATTCGATTGTTATAATTTTGAAATTGAAATATGTCAAAATGGAGTTTAGCGGTGGCTTAGAATCACTGACTGAATGAATTACTTTATGCAGATCCACTGCATGAAAATGTTTGTACAAACATAGTTTGTTGGCATTTTGCTGAGGGAAAATTTTGTTTGAACCGAAATTTGAGGATAGAAATTTGGTATAGGATGAGATTTGCTTCCAATTCATTTTTTCTTTTATTCATCAATGAAATGGTTTTTGCACCTAAAAACAGTTGAAACAGTTTACTTTTGTTTAGATGATGGTGAGAAATGATGCTGTCCTAATTTACACTAAACAATACCACCAATATCAGCTGAATTACAATTTTTTTCATTCTACAAATGGATTGTTCATTGCTTGTTTACACTGGTAAAATTTGCTGATTATGATAAAAAAGATGTATTTTCACAATGGTTTTATATTTTGAAAGAAAAAGTAACAACATTCATATTTTTTCATTGGATGTCCAAAAATCAGCTGAACTGTTCAGGATAACCAAACTTTCACTGATTCGCTTTCTTGACCAAGGAGAAAAAAATAATCATTGACTAAAACCAGAAGCTTAATGCTACTCATCTGCAATCAGGAAGAATTTGTTCTAGTCAAATAATTGATGAGCTGCCAAAAAAGACAGGAACAGATAAGGAAAGGCATTGATTGTTCAGAAGGAAACTTTCCATAATTGAAATTGGAAAGGTTACAAGATAAATGAATCTAATGGTTGATCCAAGTAATCTACCTTGTGAAGACCTGAATTCAAAAGAGCTGCATCCACTAAAATATATAGAGAAATGATTACAGGCTTTTCCCTTGAAGATGACAGCTCAGTTGACATTACTGCCCATTGATAAAAACCTCTGTGTTCCATCCTTGGTCAGAGTATTACAAACTAATATGTCTATAAGTGGATACAATGATAATTTTTTTTAATACATCCTTATGTGAATTCAGAATAGGTATGAAAACATATATACTTGTGTGCATGCATGTTCATATAATGCACTATTTCTAAGGTTAAATATAAACTTGTATGGATAAATATGAATTTTTAAAAAAATTGTCAAAAGATGAAGCTGTCTCATGAAGTAAGAATATGAATTTGATATGGACTTGTGAATAGGCTTATCAAAAATATATATGTGAGATATGTGTATGTGTATGTGCATGTGTAGATTGAGAATAAAAATGATCAATTTCAGATCATTGGATTTTGAATGCCCATGGTTATAATATATATTGTTTGGCTTGGAACAGTTGATAACAAATATGCTTTGTTCATAGAAGATCGATTTACAATATAACACCTACAAAAAGAATATCTAACTTTGCTAAATCAAACATTAATAGTAATTGGCTATTCTCGTTTCTGAGTATTTGTTTTTTTTTTGTCATTGAGATTTGTTTTCTTCTTTTTTGGGCCATTCTTGTTCAAACACTTATGCAGCTGGTTTGATGCTAGAGTTTGCAATGTGGTGTTTTCAGGCTTTTTGTTAGTCTTCTTCATATTCTGTTTTAATTGATCTTTGTAATGATGCAAAGGGCAGCCTTTTTCGAGTGCTGGGTTAGCTGTAAAGGATCTGTCTGTCCATTAGTGCTGATATTTGATGGTGTGGCATCAATGCTATTGGTTCTTATTTTTTCAAGGACTTCTACATGGTTGGTGATGCTTATGATTGATCAAAGCTCCTGCTGGTGAGAGTGTTCAAGTTTCTCGATATCTTGACTGTGCAGAATTCATGTTTCGCATTCCTTACATAAGGTTGAAATGGCAGCTAAAAGCTAGATACACCAGAAGTTTGGTTTAATGTGGTGGGATAGTCTTTCAAAAGCAACTCTCCACATTCTTCTTAGAATAGCATTGCACTGAGAGAAAACTTCCAATGTTCTACCTGTTCTAGAGAGGTATTTGAGATGTTGATGTTGAATTCTGGAAAGTAGTCTTTGGAGAAGGTTGAGCAAGTACTTTGATTCTCTGGGTATTGGTAGTCATACCAAAGCAATGATACATGTTCTTGGACTTGTTGAATGACTGTTACAACTCATCAGGTATATGAGCTGGCAAAGAATTATTATCAGTCGTAACACTTGGCATTTTAAAACTGTAACAATATGGCAGGTGAAGATAATTTGAAAAATGAAATTGAAATTGTTTTGTCTGAAATTCCAAGATGAGTGATCATCATCTTTCCAAATTGTTGTTTGGACTAGTCCTAACAAGAATAAGTTTATCAATTCCTACAACTCTTAGAATAGTGAAATAGTGATATCAAACTTATCCTGGATATGTCACTATTTTTAAACTTCTTATCACACCCAAATGTTTCGAAATATTCCAAACTGTTTTATATTTCCACTTTCAAAGGTGTTCAATATTTAAATGAAATTATCATTTGAGTTGGTGTGTACATTTTACTTCTGTTTGGGTTGGGACATCAAGAAAATAGTGAGATGCATCAGTATTTGAAATACTTATGAGGTAGCTTGCCATGCAACAACTGTTACTGTCTTAGATGGAAACTAATTAGTTATTTAATCAGAAAGTTAAATCATTGCTCTCTTCGTCATCATCAGTTTTGTATCGTCTATCATTGGATATAGACCTTCAAAGTTATTAAAGACATTGTATCCAAGGCCAACCTGGAAGTGTGACGAGACAAAAGAAGATTAAGGAGAATGTGAATTCGATTTATTGCTAGATTAAGCTAAGTTTTGAACCAGATTAGGGATTATAAATTTCATTTGACATTATCTTCTATGTCTTGCATTAGTTTGCAGAGAGTCATACAAGAATGTTTAAAAATGGTCAAACTTGATACAAAATGTTTTGCTTCTGCTTTAGGCCTTAAGCCAAAGAGATGTTTTTTTTGTTAAATTGTGTGCTATATTCAAAACATTTCAATAGATTAAAGCCAATAATGTTTGCGTTATATACAAATCAGTATTGATGTCCTAAATCTTATCATTCCATTCACTAATACTGTCAAACTCCTGAAGAGTTGACTTGATTATCACAATTAGTTAGATTTTCAAATTTAAGACATTTTGATTTCAGAGATGTTGAAACAAAAATAAGATACAATGACATCAAGTCTAAATCCATAGCAATTGATCAAAAGTTGTGAAAGTGAAAGGATCATTGCTCATTCAATAATTTTTTCTTTTTATTTAAAGGATCAGCTGTTTTTTTTTGCCATTGTTCAATTTTAGATGATTTGTAAGAAGTTCTCAATCTCTTTTACATTTTTTACGGTACACTGATTTATCAATAGGATAAGTTTAAAGATAACTTAGTCTCCATTTCCGACTCACTCATTTGTTCTTGACTACCGAAATAGGCTATTTGTTTTGATAAAGAATCAGCACAAATATTTTCTAAGTGCCTCAACAATGCAAAATAAGATACAAAATAGAATTCTTTATAGTCAACTCATAAGGCTTTGATTTTTCTTCATTTAGATACTGACTTTTCTTGATTAAATTTGTACACTAACACAAAATATAGACAACCTTAATATCATTTGAGAACACATTTTAGTTAAAAACACAAAAAAAACATGCACAAAGCAAAAGAAAAAAAAAGATTGTTCATTTTGAGAATAATATATGTTGTTCTGACTCTAATCTGTATGATATTGAATAGATATTTTAAGCTATTCATCCAACCACTACGCTGGTATCATAAAGTATTTACTCTGCAACACCCATGATAAAGAGATCTGATGGATCATGGGAGAAGTCTATGTTAAATGGCGGATGATAAAAGACTGATAATGATGATGAAGATACAATTCTTATTAGTGTTTCTGTGGTTCAGTGGTCTAAATTATTCAGATGATAAGCTATATAACTTGATATCAAATCCACCTTGCATTTTTTGATAAATGCACGTAGATATTATAAAATAAGATTAAAGAATATGCAAAAGGACATTTACTTCATCCAAATATCTATCAATATAATGGTATCAGTAAAAGAAAACTTGTCAAAAGACTCTAGAAAATTAAATGATTTTTGAAAAATTAAACAATATCAAAAAAACAAAATGTTTAATCCTCTTCTAGACTGGACATCTATTATGTTTTGTATTTTTGATATGATTGACAGGATTTGTTATGGAGGGTCATACACATGGATTTCTCCGTTCCTCCAGATAGACTGGTTTTATTGGTATTCTTTTGAGATAGAATTCATTTGAATATATCTTTCTTTTCCAATTTAATTGAAGTTGAAGGAAAAGTGTTTGTACAAAAACTAAAATAGTTTCAAAATTTATTAGCCATTCAAGTACCAGGGGGGAGTTTTACCTTGAAGCATCCAGTCTTGTATTTTATATGGATTTATTCCTCCAAAACAGGAAGTTATCAGTTTCGTACCTAAATAATTCCTAATTCAAATAATCATTAAATTCACAAAAGACTTCAATTTTATGGTTACTGGAGAGTTCCTTATCTTTAAATGATGTAAGTGATTGAAAAAATGGTAATCTGTTGGAGAGAAATTAGGGAGAGCAGCAAAATGTTATAAAATGTCCATCTTCAATTTATTCAATTAGAGCAATGTCATTTTACATGAAGCAACGTTTTTGTCTTTTGTTTTGTAGCAAAATGACACTCTTTCTATCCTCCAAACTAAGAGCAGATCATTTCTATTCTGAATGTACTCTATTTCAAGCTACCTTTCTCCATCAATTATTTGGAAATCCTACATAACCTTCCATAGATGAGAGCACAGTTTTGTTTGATGTTTGGGATTCTAAAGTACGTTTAGCCACAGTGCAGATTTTCTTTGGATATTCTATTACCATAAACTCCACTTTCCATAATAGGCTGGAATCAATCAATTTTAGATAGTTGACTATGATTTAAAAAAGGTCTATATACATTTGTTTTTTTGTTCCTCATCTTTTATAACTTCAAATGTTTACTATATGTTGATATATTTGAGTTTGCTGAAAGTTCCACCACAGTCTTCAAATCTTCATTGGATGATGGATATGTTTGACCTTTCTCCTGGTTTTCTAAACTGGAATCTGTATCCGCGGTATTTTGAAACAAAACCATCATTCATGAACAGCATTGCATTTATATTCCCCATTCAAACCATCTTGAACTCTTGTATGAAACATAAAAATCACAAGCTGAATTATGTTCCATATTTGCCTGAAAAATTGTTATTAAAATTAATGGAATTTAATTGTTTTTTCAGCAAAACAATCAGTGAATAGTATGTTATCTAAAAGAATAAATCAACCGTAGAAAATATTTTTTTGTATCAGAGAAAAATAATAAAACTTAACTATGACAGATCAAACCAGTAGTTAATTTTTATCTTAACCATTCCACCTTTATTTTGATACCTAAAAGTGGGGGAAAATCACAATTACATTTTGAGCGCTAGATATGGAAAAAAAACTCCTGTTCTGACTCGTAAAGTCGGTAAGAATTCCTCCTTTCATATTGACCCCCTAAAAGTGGAAAATAATTCCCTACCATTATAACTCCCCAAAATGGAAAATAAAACCTCATAAATTTGAGAAAAAATCCCACTTCACTTTGACCCCTAGGAGTAGTGAAATAAATCCCATTCCATTATGACCCCTGGAAGAAGTGAAAAAAAAATCCCCACTCCATTATGACCCCTAGAAGAAGTGAAAAAAAAATCCCCACTCCATTATGACTCCTGGAAGAAGTGAAAAAAAATCCCCACTCCATTATGACCTGCGGAAGTAGTAAAAAAAATCCCGTTCCATTATGACCCCTGGAAGTATTACAAAAAAAATCAGCTCGATTTCTACCACCAAAAGTGGAAAGAAATACACCCTCCATTTTGGTACCAACAAGTTGAGAAAACATTTCCCCCATTTCAAACCTTACCTTAAAAGTTCCATTTCCCTTCCATCAAAACCCCTGTACCTTCCATTTCGACACCCAAAAGTGGAAAAAAATTCCACCTCCAATTTTACCCTTAAAAGAGGAGGAGAATTCCCTCTCCTATATGTGAAAAAGAATTCCCTCTCCATTTTGACTCCCTAATAGTGGGGGGAAAATTCTCCCTCCAATTTGATCCTCTGAAAAATGGAGGGGAATGAAGTACATAGATACTGTGCAATTTTTGAAAAATGCTCCAGACCTAGCTCCAGACTTTTGGCCATAACTTCACTGTTAGAAAGCAGATAAAATTTTCTTCCTAGCAATATGCCATGCCACTTTATTTACATTTTTATGCCTTATTTTGCTCAAATCTATACCGGACTATATCTGTACGAGTGCGAATGCTGACCCCAAACTATAACAATTGAAATTTTCAAGAACTAACATGCTAAAGACTGGGTCCTTAGTATACACATAATTTCATTGGATGTGTTGAGCCATTCTTGAATTACACCGTTACATTCAGATTCACTGGCGTAAAATTCAGCAAATGCAATTTTGGATTTGAATGTGCTCTCCTGCAATAAAAACAAAACTGGCGAATATCAAACTGTAGAGTAGGAATCAGCACCTTGAATTATTTCGTTTAGGCTGCATGACGAATTCTACAACAAAATGTCTTGATCTGTATAGTTTATCCAAAATTGGAGTCTGATCATGAACGGCTTTTCACGTTTTACTTTTTCCCCTGCCGATTAATTGCCGCTTTCTCGAGAACTGCTCATCTACACAACCTCAAACTCAACATTGCACTTCATTAGGATCCTAATACACGGCCTTGTTCTCAAGATAAATTATTGTCACTAGGACGGATCGTAGCCATTTTGAATTACAGGATGTCCCCCCAATAAGATTTTTGCAGGCGTTTTTCTCATATTCAGAAAATACTGAGGATACAAAACCTTTTTTGCTGCAGTTTGTGTGAGGTCAAGTTACACTTTGACTGTACTATGTCTGAACTGAATTAATTTATCAATCTTAATAAATGCCCATTCATGTTTCAAAATATTTGAAATTGATAAAAAAAAGTCGGTTGGCAAAGATGATGGAGGAGAATTGACCAGAATTTATAGCTGTGAACGACAGAGAGCCAGGTGCCAGAGACACATCTACACAATAATTAACACCAGATTAAACTTACTTTTCGTCTACAATAAACATTATCTTCGGAATAAGTGATTAAAAAATGTTAATTTTCAAAAAAATTGGTCATTGGAATTCTTTTGAGGACAGGCCCCTTTTTCTTGCACAATATTTTTGAAAGAATTGCTACTTATTAATTAAAATTGACTGATATCTCAAAAAAAACAAAAACAAAAACATATTAAGCAAACCTACTGAAATTTATAGAGAGTACATCGCTCATTTGCAGTGATCCGTGTGAAATCGACACTTGATTTTAAAAATGTTATCAATTTCAAATAAAACCAGCTCGATCTTTATCTTCTACAAATGAGTTATCTGAATTTTTGTCTATACAAAAGGGTAAACATATTTCCAAATTTGTTTCATATAAAGATAAGGAAGATTACTAATTTATTAGTATAATTAGGATAATACTTATTTAGTTGCAGAAATAATTGTCCTTCAAAATTATTACTTAGAAAATCATTTTTCATTTCTTTTTAATGCAAAATGTAGAACAGTATTTTTACTAAAATTATCCGCATTTGACAAAACCATTTTCGGAAGATTTTTTAAAGAATTTTTGATTCTTTAAGAACTTGTTTAGCGCCATTGATGATAACTTCATAACTTTGTATCAATGAGATCTTTAATAAAAAAACTTCCAGCAGAATTACCCAGCCCTGCCTAGTTTTTTAATACCTAAAATAAAGACAAAAACATCTATTCAGCAAACATACTTTCAATTCCTTTTATTTTGGAAGAATAAAATATCTTTTTATTTCATGTATTTGTATTTTCTCCCATCTATGAGAATATTCATAAAATGTTACTTTTATTTATATGTCTCTGTTTTTGATATTTGTGTTCCATGGCTTCCTCAAAGATACCTGGATATGGAGAAATAAAAGTCCATGATGTTGAATTGTATAAAGGCGCCAGTATTTTTCTTCTTGATGTTGCTAAACCAGGTAATGGCATCGTTGGTGTTACTCATTGGTTTAGTTATAATTGTTGTTTGATGCTGTTTATATTTTCTCTCTTTTATAATAATTCTTCCTATCTGTGATCTAGAAGGCTTGATATGACTTGTTGTGGGTTTGTGAAGGTAGGTTTGTGGTCCTTCATGAGTATGCATACATCTTTTTTGTAGTTTTCCTACCCTATTAGTGATGTTTAATTTGTCTGTGATGCTTTTTCCTTCCTTGTGAATAATTGCTTTGCGATTATTGGGGGGGGGGTATTTAATTTTTTGGGTTTTACATGATGTTGTTAGTCAGAAGTTTGTTGTATGTCTGGAAGTTCGTTTCATAAATAGTATTACTTTTATTTCCTTTAACGAATATGTTATTAGATCTGTTGATGTTTTCTGTTTCTTTTTCAATATTTTTCTGGTAGTGGCTTGTATGTTTTTCGTATGTGCTGTTGGTGACAGTTGTGGGAAGGTTAAGTTCAAAATTTTCTGGTAATTTGCTATGAGGTAGGCTTTTTATGTTTTAGAACCGAAAAAATCTTTTCTCTCATTCTGTTTCTCGGGTTCGTTGGTGTAGAAAGGGGTTTTCTACCTCATGCACGAGAAAAGGTCCTCTGTCTTTTCCAGTAACTGTATTTGGTAGTGGTGTTTGTTGGGATGTGGTTGTCCATGAAATAATATTCAATATTTAATTCTTCTGTATGTGTTGTAGGTAGAAATAATACTCATAAGAATGCACATGAGAAATTGGCGAGCAGCTATATCACACAATACAAATCAGGGATGCAATATAACATAATACAATGCAATATCCAATGTATGATTTGCTTATTTCATAGAGTGTTCGGTACCTTCAACTTTAAATATCAAGTTAGTTAAGAGTACAGTTAAAGATATTGTGGATTGTGGATTCACAACACAACGAACTTTAAATATAATAAGAAAATGTAAGACCCAATAGTAAAAAACAAAGCAACAACTAAAAAATAGAGGTTGAGAAATCATCTGATATACTACCATTCAACCTACTAGTAAAAACTAACTTAGGTAAAATATTCATCTAATAAGCAATCCGTTGAGTAGAATATCTAACAAGAACAAACTGAAAATTAGTCATTATTGTACATGAAAATTTTAATACGCTTATCACAAGCCACAACCATAGGGTGATTAGAATTAATACTAACGAAGAAAACATAAATAAACTACACTGCAATTGTACGAACAAAAATAGATGCCCATTGCAAAACAAATGTTTCAAACCTAAGATCGTATACCGAACCGAAATATCAACCCAAGAGAAACAATTATATAGGAATATCAAAACTTAGATTTAAACTTAGATCAGCCAACCTTATATCATTCTTTACTAATGAAAAATGTAAAAATAATCCATCACAGTCTACATACCATTGGAGAATGCGCAATAACGATTTCAAAGCTATTGTAAAATGGAAAATATTAAAACAAACACACACATGCCAAAACATCAAAACTCTATGCCACCTATACCAAAATGAAAAATTTGAAATCGATAGTTTTGCCAATAAAAAAAAAAATAAAGAACAGATTCATTACACAAAATGAGTGGAATAGCGTTAAAATGTAAGCATCTTTCAAAATTTCTATTAATAAACATAGCTCAATAACCCACTTGTAGTCATACCAATAACAACTAACATAGATATTTTATTCACAAAGCCACCTCAAAGAATTATCCAATCAACGTAATAACCTGAAACATGAGGAAGTAGACCGAACCCATGATAATCATACAACGCACAGAGGTCATAAAAAGGAAACAAAGGGATCCTAGCATGGGGAAATAAATAAAGGAAATTTAAGTAAAAATAAAACACTCCCACAGAGAATACACGCCAACGACCACTTACTGATAATGTAAACACTCACACCATACTCCTGGCTCATGATTTATAACCACCAGTAGGTATACACAAACTACAAATCCAATGAAATGAAAGAGAAAGTTCTCCCACCTACACGTACCAATAAAAAATGTTCCAAACAGGAATCTAAAATATACCTTATCATTCGCCTGGAGAAGCCCAACCAGAGCAGAAGCATAAACGTGGTTGTGTAGCGTATCCACATTCTACTATATGTATATATATATATATATATATATATATATATGGAGGTGTATGCTCATTTATATATATTTAAATGATTGCAGGTATATGATTAATAAGCCTTATCACTATGTTTATTGCTTGTGTAGTGCCCACCTTTCCAGCTGAAGTAAATTATTAATATACGGAGTTATCTGCCCTCGAGAAAGGATCTACTTCCAACCCCTATATCTCTGTAGAAACGGTAAATTCCTCGTTACCCTCTTTGACGTCACAGAGAACTGCCAATCAGATAGCAGATTCTTATCTTTACTATATTTAAACTATGGTGGCAAATCTCTCTCTCTCTCTCTCTCTCTCTCTGTTCCGACAGCGTCGAGGTAAGCTTGTCTCTTCTCCTTTCTCTCTTTAGTCAGGATAGTTAGTATAGTTTTTATACACACTTTGTTCTTAGACTCGCATCATCACATATTCATCCCAAGAACACATCCTAACTAAGTTAAGCATTATCATCGTAGTTAGGACGGACTTCCTAAGATAACTTCTTAGTGGCAAAACTAGGATGACCATACTGACGGACATTGTATAGACTCTATTTCACATTTACTTAGTGACATCTCTTTCCCTTCATTCTTCCTATCTCTACATCTTTTATCCTGGTAGGTCCCTCCACATATTCGTGTTGGCAGAAACTCCAGTCCTTGTTTATTTTAATTCACTCACGAATTAAACCTGGCACTGTTGTTTACTTCTTTATTTGTTCTTATTTCTTCGTTTTGTTAACGATCCAACTAACTGTGTGCTAACCTTGTTTTTGCGCT
This sequence comes from Thysanoteuthis rhombus, assembly GCA_963457665.1. Classification (NCBI taxonomy): domain Eukaryota; kingdom Metazoa; phylum Mollusca; class Cephalopoda; order Oegopsida; family Thysanoteuthidae; genus Thysanoteuthis; species Thysanoteuthis major. The sequence goes on along the minus strand of OY735200.1, from coordinate 41,571,531 downwards.
TAAGCAACGAACACGCTGCTTCCCAGGATTTATCTTCTTAGATCAATTCTGGGTTATACACGAGTTAGGGGACTGATATATTAGCAACCTTAAATCTGGCCCCCGACACAACACTTGTATGTTAAGTAATCTCATGTCAGCGCCAAATTTACCTTAAAGATGACTGCAAATAAGTTTCCTTTTTCTATCTTTCCGGAAAGAGCTGGCCTGGCTGCTGCTGAAAACAGACCCTGATTCGGAACAACTCATCGACCCTCTCGCCATTAATACCGTAATTATTGTGTTCCTAGATAACTGGCTAGTGGCAAGTCTCTCCGTCCAGTTCCAGGAAAAATGCTAAAATAAATCTCTCTTATTATCAATAAATCAACCAATAAATGCTCAGTACTCCTGAAGATAGCATGATTTATTTTATATCAGATTTGATACTAAATTCTTCACATGACATTACCAAGATTTCTATCAAGGAAAAATTCATGTCTTTCTAATTTGACGGATCTTAGTGAGATATTTTCAAGATTGATTGAAATTGGGGAAAGTCAATTCCAGTGGTATGCTAGAAAATAAAGGGATGAAGGGCAGTAGTAGAGAGCTGTTGCTGAGAGGGAAATTTTGGTAAAGTAGGTTTGGAATTTCAGTAGAAATTTGCTTGATATTGTTCGTTTAGTTTACTTCTATTTTGGGGATGAAATTAATCATTCATGATTATTCAATGTATCGGCTTAGAGTTTTACCAGATATGCAATTAAACTGTTGAACTGTAAGAACCTCTTTTTACTGATAGTTATGAAGCAAAAAAAAAATAAAAGAAGAAATACAATAATTTGAGTTTTTGAGGAAGTTAAGAGTATCAACCAGAACAGTTTTGTCATGCCTACATTCTATTAGTGAATTCTGCTTTCCAATAGTCTGGCAACACTTGATGATCTCCAAAAAAACTTACCTTTCAACTACAGTTATCCTTTACCATTCTTGTTTTTCCCCATCGCTGTTTCAAAAATTTGCTATTCATCCTTGCATGATTTAATGGGAATATTTTTGCGGCGTTCAGCGAAGATCACATCATAGAAATACTCTACAGTATGAATTAAATGTAAAATGCACAGGAAATTTTATGAAATCATGAACACATAATAATAATATCTATGCTAATAATAAGACTGGAGGAAATTATCGCCTATAAATTATTTATGTACACAATATAAACCTGGTTGAAAACTTTAACTCGCATAGTGTTTACACTCATGGAATGGATAATCGAACGGTATTTTAGACATCAATTTTTTCCAATTCACTGTATTGTAAACAAATTTATTTATTTATTTATTTTCTAGTGAATAAAAATGATTGTAAATCATTATCAACATTTTTTTCGTTTTCATGCCACAATTTACCCTCATCTGCATATTTTTGTTGTATTTTTCTTCCATGGATGAAACCATTTAAAAGTAACATAAATATGAAGATGAAAATCGTAGCATATGGTGGAAATTGAGTTGTTAATAATCACTGCACTGTAGTTTTACTAAATCTATGTTTTTCGTTAACTGTAATTTTCCCATGATCATATACAGCGCTTTTTAAACACTATTTTAAGATGTATTACAGTAATTAGATAGTTTCTTTGAAAGTCTAATTTTAAGGATCATCATCATCATCATCATCATCATCATCATCATCATCATCATCAGTCTTTTAACGTCCATCGTTGGATGTGCTACACTTCTCTATCATGGGCGTCGCAGAGCCAGTACTTTCTGGATTTGTCTAGCTCGTCCCTCGGTTGCACATGTGATCACGGGGGATCCATGTTGTGAGTCACGATGTCCATCGGTTGTCTACCATTCTTGCAACATGGCCAGCCCACTGCCATTTGATCATTTTAATGGATTCTATGATGTCTCTGACTCTTGTCTTTTCCCGGATGTACTGTGCCGTCTTGTGGTCTCCCCATATGAAACCCAGCATAATTCTCTCATGTGCACGTTGCATAGTTCTCAGTTTGCGGGTCTGTCTCTTGGTTAGGTTCCGTGTTTCAGCTCTGTAAGTGACTATTGGGAGGATGCATTGGTTATACATCCTTCTTTTTAGGATTAATAGGATCTCCTTATTTTTGAAGATTGAGCTTGCTCTACCAAAGGCTTGCCATCTTAGTGTGATTCTCCGCTTGATTTCTTCTTCTTTTGAGGGTCTCGTGGAGATTCGTTATCCTAAGTAGATGGAATGATCTACTTTCTCCAGTTCTGTGTACTCAATTTTGATCTTAGTGTTTTTATCTCCAATGTGGTTTTTGCACGTGATCTTCGTCTTGCTGAAGTTCATGTGTAGGCTGACTTTCTTGCTCTCCTTATTTAGTTGGAGGTCGTGTAGGTTCCCTGCGAAAAAGGCAATGTCGTCTGCGAATCTGAGGTTGCTCAGATACTGGCCGTCTATTCTAATCCCTTTACCCTCCCAGTCTAGTTTTCAGAAGATCATCTCGAGGCAGGCTGTGAAGAGTTTGGGTGAGCTGGTATCACCCTGTCTTACACCTTTCTGGACGTGAAAGGGGTCCGAGTTTTTATGTAGCCAAATAAAGGAGCTGCTGTGATTGCATATATGTTTCTGCACTTCGACATATACTGGATCTACACCTTGTCAAGTGATGGCTTCCATGACCTTAGGGATTTCTACTGAGTCGAACGCTTTTTTGAAGTCGATAAATGCTATGGTGGGTGGTAGTTTATATTCTGCTGCTTTTTCTGTCAGCTGATTTATCGAATGCAGGTGATCCATAGTCGAGTAGCTTCTTCTGAAGCAAGCTTGCTCTCGTGGTTGGTTTTCATTGAGTGCTTTTGTGATTCGGTTGGTGATGATCTTTGTGAAAAGTTTGTATACGCAGTTGAGTAGGCTTATAGGCCTGTAGTTGTTGAGGTCTTTCGGGTTTTCTTTTTTGTATGAAAGCATTATGATAGCAGCGTTCCAGTCATCTCGGACTTCACTGTGTTTTAGACACAAGTTGAAAAGGACGACCAGTTTCCTGGTCATGATTTAACCTACTTTTCGGAATAGGTCAATGGTGATGTTGTCTGGTTCAGGGGCCGTTCCTGTCTTCGTGTGTTTATGGTTTGTTTCATCTCCCACTGGGTTACTTGTGGGAAGTCCTCACGTTGATTGCTCACGTCTTGCGTATCCTGCTCATTGTTTTGTAGTCCTTGTTTGGACGAACAAAGTTTTTGGTAAAATTCTTTGGCACTTTTGACAATCCTGTCTCTGTCTGTTGTTAGGTTTCCATTTTCCTCGAGTATGCTGGTTATTTGCTTTCGTCCTGTGTTGAGGCATTTGAAGCCCCGACCTCTCACAAGAGTCGATTAATGAAATAGCAAATCGTAAGGGAATCCTTCTGTTTACTCCTAGAAGAATTCTGACAAATTAAGGTGATGTTTAAGTTTTTGACAAAAACTTTCTGTCACCAGAAAAAAAATGAATTCAAAATATGAAATTCAAAATTTTCACTGTATACTCGACTATATTTATTTATTTGTACATTTACGATGTAGGAATATGTGAAGTGTTTGTTTATCTAAAAGTTTATCGTATGAGATTTATGGATTTGAGTGATCACAAGATAGCACTATATATTGAAGGGAAAACAAGAGTACAAAATATCATTGTATTCAGTAGAAAACTAAAATAGCAACGGGCTTGTCATATTGCAAGAATGATTAACAGCTGTTGGACATCACGACTAACAAAGTCAATCCCTAGAGATCATATGTGAAACCTTGTCAGACAAAAAATAAAATGGTGTGATGAATCGGACAGTAAGAAAGTGTTGGCTCCATGATAGAGAGTTCTAGCGAATCTTGGGAAGGTCTATGTTCAACAACAGTCACTAATAGGCTAATAATCATGATGGTGACTTGACAGAACAAAAGAAAGGAGTTTTGATTTTCAGATGTCATCTAACGTATGAAATAACTCATCTAGTGAGACCCAAGTTTGGGAACTGTAGACCTATAGAGTGCTCTTAAAACCTATTTCCATTACTGTGAGTAACCACTTGAGAATTTCAGGTGGGAGATAAAAAAAAAGACTTTTTATAATCATCAAATTTTGATTCTTTTTTTTTTTCTATCACAACTTTCTTGACTGAATCATCAACATCCTCATCATCAACCTTTTAGCGCCCATCGATTGTTCTCAGTTTAAGGATCAATGTTTTGGTTTGGTTCCATGTTTCAGTTCTATAGGTGACAATCGGGGATTGTAATGGTTGCCCAACCCTTATTCTGGGACAAATTTCTCGATCTTGAAAGTCGAGACTGCTCTTTTGAAAGCTTGCCAACTTAGTGTGATTCTTCTCTTGATTTCTTCTTTTTTATGAATTCATGGAGATTTGCTATCCCATATAGATGAGTTGGTGTACTTTTCGATTCTGAACGTTATCCTCAAGATGTCTCTTGTACATAATATCCGTTTAGCTGAAGTTCATGTGGAGGCCCCCTTTCTTGCTTGCTTCATTTAGTTCGTCCAACATTATTTGGAGATTGTTAAAATTCTTTACAAAGAGGTTATTTAGGTGTTTGCCGTCTATACTGATTCCTTTGTGTTCCAGGTCTAGGTTTCTGAAAATCATATCAAGACAGGCTGCGAAGAGTTTTGGTGAACTGGTATAATCTTGTTTTACTCCGTTTTCGAGTTGAAAGGACCTTTAGTCCTTATGCAGCCTGATGGAGGAACTGCTGTGTCGATAGATATGTCAGAGTACTCTGGCATATACGGGGTCAACGCCTTACTGTACTCTTGCCTCAATGACTTTGAGGATTTTCACTCAGTTGAATGCTTTTTTTTATAGTCAACAAATACTAAAGCGAGTTTTATTCTATATTCTGCTGCTTTCTCTTTTAATCATTTTGCCAAATGGAGATGGTCGATGGTAAAATAGCTCTTTTTAAAGCCAGCCTGTTCCTGTGCTTGGTTTCGATCGTTGTTGTGATTCAGTTGGTGTTCACTTTGGCGAGGAGCTTGTAGATGCCGTTTAGCAGGCTCATTGATCTCTAGTGTTTTAGGTTTTTCAGATTTCTTTTCTTTTTTTCTTTTTGTAAAACAGCATTATGTTTGCATTGTTCCAATCTTCTGGGACTTTACTATGTTTGAAGCATAAGTTGAAAGAATGGCTGGTTTCCAAGTGATGATTTTCCAGGTTTTTTGAATAGGTAGATGGCGATGTCACCGAGTCAAGAAGCATTTCTTTTCTTTGATGGCTTGCTTTACTTCCTGTACATTGGTGTCAGGGGAATCATTGAATTGATTACTCTTGGCCCGTGTTCCTTGTTCATTTTTCTGTGTCCTTCGTTGTCAGAATCGAGTTTTTTGTAAAATTCCTGAGCACGTTTGAGAATTTGGTCCCCATTCGTTGTCAGGTCTCCATTTGCTTCGAGTACACTAGTTACTTGCTTTATCTATGTACTGAGAGATTTTCGAAAATTTTGAAGCCCTACCTTTTTCTAGGATGCTTTCAGTGGCTGCTGTCGTGTTGAAGAGTTCATATCTTTTTTCCAGATCCAGCTCAAATTAACGGTTTAGCTCTTTTTGAACGCCGAGTGGTTGCAGCTTGGTGCGAAAATTTTTCCTACGTTCTATCTTGGCGTTTGCATTTTAAAGTTTTGCAGTCACTTCCTACGTTGACTTGATTTAAGACCTACATATCCTTGACGGTGAAGCTCTTGTCTGCTAGGATGTGGTCTATTTTGTTTTGGTTTCGAGATTGGTGCTCTTCCAAGTCCACTTTCTATCGGCTATTTTTTAAAGGGGTTCATAACTTAGAATCCGTTTGCCGTAGCAAAATATAAAAGATCTTCACTCCTCTTGTTTCGTAGGTTATACCTGTGTTTGCCAACGTTTTAGTCACTACATTGTTCTCCTTGGACGTTGAAGTCTTCCATGATGATGTTTAAACATTTTTTATATCTTTAAGTATGGAATTTAAGTCGTTGTAGAATTTTTCTATCTCCTCGGCCGTCAGTTGACTGTGAAGTGGCGACGTAAACTTGAATTATGTTCAGTTCATACCACTTTGATCTTGTGAACCATGTGGAGTGTTAGGTCATGCTCTGGCCCATATAGTGTTGAAAGGGAGTCTGGGTAGTCAGTACTACTTGGCGGTGCCCATCACCATTCCAAGTATCATGTGGCAGATTATACAGGGTTTCATTTTCCAGTAGGAGGTATTGCTCTTTGATCTGACCTTCTGCTTGCTAGCAGTATTTGTAAAAGACCAAGTTGAAATTTTTATTTGAATGTATCTTAGAGATTTGTATATTGAAAGGTTACATTAATAAAATTTGTTCAAAATTATTTAAGCATACCAAAGTCTGGTTTTTCTTTGTCAGTTCAGGTTTTCAATCAATATTACGTTGAGTTCTAGTGATGAAAGTATGAGTATGATTTAAAAATCACTCAAGCATAAAGAACCATACCCAGAGAGAGGTTTTCCCTGAGTGTTATGGTGGGTCAGAGCAGAACCATATTACTTCTAAAGCTTACTCCAACATCACTTTTTTCCCTATGCTGTGTTCTATGTCAGATCTGATGTTGGCTGGTATTTATAGAGAGATTTTTCTGTAGACCTTGATGTCTAATCTGTGAGTACTTAGATGAGTGGTATTGCATTGTTCATACCTTCCCACATTTCCTTCAAGACTTGATTCAGTCCTGACATTTCAGTTGATATAATAATAATATTCAGTTTGCGAAAAAGCTAATTTATTTCATTGAATATAGTGGCTAATTAATTCCAATCAACTAGAATTTAAGTATCTCCTGTTTTCTAGTCTCAAGTTTACTCCAGACTTAAAATGAAACTCTTATAGCCAATCTGTTGCCTTGGACGCCACAAAAATGGTAGGTTCATTATACCACTCTAGAAAATATCTGACCCAACCTGCCATTTTTTTTCTCTAAAAAGGTCAGATACAACCCAAAATGGAATACAGTTTGCACATCTGAGCAGGTTCCACCCAAGCAGGAGTTATATAGCTTCAATAGGGAGTAGAATTGAGTGCGTGGATTAGTTGATGATGAATTATCGTCATATCTGTAACCACTCTCCCATCAACATAATATAGCCAGCCTGACACTTCGCTATTGCTATTTTCATGGAAAGTGTTTGAAAGAGCTTCATCACTTGAGTTCAGCCAGTAAGAGATTTTCCAGTCAAAATACGATCTGCCCTTGTGAATCCCATCTACACTTTCTGACCATTCCATGTATCCGTTGCAATTTCTACTCAAACAGCTTTTTCCCCACAATGGCTGTTATGCAGAACAAAGTTCCAGGAGAGTGCTTTCCTGCTGGATATAATATCCATCTTCTCAAATCCAGGGTCAATAAATATTTTACAAAACTGAAATTACTTTTGTCCTATACCTACAGTGGCCCCTTGACTTTGTAAAGGGTGACTGAGTAAAAAAAAGATGTCTGCCTTTCCTAGCTCTTTCTATGCAACTTGTGATTGTCTTATATCCTACCTCATCCCTCCATTTTCTATCTTGACTTCTCCCACTAGTTTGTTCTTTCTTGGAAATCAAACAATTGATGTTTAGCACACCACCAATTGTCCACCCTCCTTGTTAAATGTCAGTGCAATCTCTATTTTTGCTATGAATTACTTGTATGATTTTTTCTTACTTTGGTCTGCTCTTGGATCTACGTTGATCTTTTTCTATTCATTGCATTGCTCTCTCCATTGCTTTCTGTGTGATTCTGAGTTTGTTTTCAAATGGTTGTCTTAGTTGCCAGGTTTTACTTCCATTCATTATGGTTTGTATTATATGTTTATTGTACAGATTATGTTTTAAGCATATTGCTCAAGGGAAGTGGTTTACAGCTATTACATATAAATACTGAATGGAGAGTGAGGCACAGTTTAGCATTATGGTTGAATTTTTAATAAATCTACCCTCTGAATTCCTTAAAAATTTATTTTTCCAAGACTTTTTTAAAAAAACATACCCAAGGTCCATTGTGCACGCTTGCCAAATTTAGTGGAGCTGTGCCAATATCTAAAGGGAATGTGCAGTGACAAACAGAACCAGTTGATTTATATAATAAATATGTGTGTGTGTGTATGTGTTAGGTAAGCATCAATGAAACTCCGAAAATAGCTTTTTGCCAAGTATGGAGTAAGTTTTGCTTCTGCTACCATAAAATGAAGTTGGGGAAAATGAGGATGGCAAGATTGTATTGCATCACTTTTCCAAGTGAGGTTGGCGTTTGTCGAAACCTTGAAAAGCAGCATTCAAAATGTTGTCTTTTACCTGGTTTTAACACTGACCACTGACATGGGGGCAAGACACACAACCTCCTCAGTCACCAAGCAAGCTACTTCATCAGTCCATGCTGTCACAAAGTGAAACCCATGCATTCAGAGTTGCCAAAAGAGAGTGTTTTTTTTTTTAAATTGGACATTTTTGTATATATTGATATTGTGTAAAATATTCCAAGGTATTGGAAGGAAAAGGGAATTATGAAAGTTTTTCTAAAATAAAACTATCAAGAATTTTAGAGATGGGCATTTGACAACCCACCTGCATATATGCATATATGCATATATATAAAGAGAGGGAAGGAAAGAGGTAAATAATATTGGGTGTATGAAAGAGAATACTTGCTATTTGGGGTAAAAGGTTTGAATTTAAATGAAATCATATATTCTATATGAGTAACTCATGTACAAAATTATTAGATTACATATCTATAATAGATTTTGTGTGTATTACTTTTGATATATTTCATTCTTTTAATACGTGCTCATGTGTGAGTTTCTCTTCATTCAAGTACATGAATGTGTCGAGAATCATGCTTCACACACTTTTTTGTTTGCTGGGAATAGTTAGTAAAGTTAACAATGTCAAATTTATCTTAAGAAAACATATGAAAAATCTTAAATCGCAGTAACAATATAAATATTAACATAAATGCAGAATGAATATTAAGAGTACAGAAAGTATGCAAAATGAAGGCTTATGGAGAATAAATTTTTTTAGAAATGTCTCAAAAATCACAAATCTTAGAATTAAAAGAAAAACCTCAAAGATAAATAAACAGGTGAGGCTAGTCACTCAATAGATACCATCATATAATCAACGTATTTCGGTTGAATGCTGTGTTGGGTATGATCAATTAAAAAAATTGGAAAAGGAGTGATCAATAGATGTTACTTCTTCCAGTCTTTTGTAGGGTAATCATCACTAAAAGAAGTCAGAATTTTCAAAAAAACAGACCTGAATGCTGCAGGGTACAAACTTAGAAATCAGCTTAGCATAAACTTACATCGCAAATTGAACCCCCGCTCAAAATTTATTTAGGGGGAATTTGACAAAAACGTCGTTCATAGACACAATATGGAGTAAATGTTGAAACTTTCAGTCCTCTATCTCCATTTGTGCAGCTGCCAATCAGCCAACCAGCTGGACCAACTTGAAGAAACTTATTTTGATAGTTCTAGAAGATGGTTTCTCATAGCAAACAAAAGCATTACCACAGAATAGTTTTTTCATGGTTTTGATTTGCTCCAATTCTGTTCTTTTCCTCAAAAAGTGAACATATCAAAATCAAAATTGATAAATAAATAAATACATCACTCAATTAGGAAAATGGCTGAAAGGATAAGAATCATGGAATTCTGATATTCTATTGGATTAGAAACAAAGAGTTTTGAAGAAAATCAATGGAGATATTGTAGGTGACAAGTACAAATGCCCTATGTCTTTTGACCTCTATGATATGAGGTATGATTTTCAATTCATTCTATTGAAAGATATATATCTAATATGTGCAAGTAAATAAATGGCAACCTGATAATAGAAAAATAAATCACCAACTGATTTTTCTGCCCAGCAATTTTTCTTTGATTTTCCACTGAAGAATATTTCTTCTAGTTCCAATGATTGACTAAGAATTAGAAAAAATAGTAAATTGTCTGACCTTTGAGTTGAAAGATTATTTCTCTTATGTTTAGTTCGTATTCATGAATATCACTACTTGGGGCACCTTATTGAAAGGGAAAACTCGGAGATTTGCAATCAGTAAAGCATAATCTTTCTACTAAAGTTAAACAGACCCCTCCCTCAACCATTATTTTAGCCTCAATATTTCTTAGAATATTTATCCCATTTCCTTCTCAAGATTTGCTTTAGCAGTGTTTTCCATCACATCACTGTTTTCCCAGCTGATATAAATATCTAACTGATATATTCATTTGTGCTCTATTGTCCATTTCTTTCTCCTCACTTATATCATTTATATTCACTTAAAACATTCTCCATACTCTTGGTAATAGAAAGCTGTATCATTTAATATAAACTACTGTCTGGGAGGATCTTTTGGTGTGACATATATGTGTTAGAAAGAGTCAGACATCCAAGAAACCAAAGTTCAGCACATGTGTCAAAAATGATATTTTATCATCAATATCTGAGTTGTTACCAAAAATTGTAGAAAAATTAACTTTATGTGACAAAATTCTGCACTAAAGAGATTCTTTAGGAAATTTGACACTATAATAAGTGATTTTTTTCAGTAAACATTAAACGGCCTCTTATAATCAAAAAGATTGAAGAATATTAGATAATGATGGATATTTTACTCACTTTATTTTGTCTTTTATAGAATATTTACAACAATCCAACATAAGTGGTAAAAGGAAAACAACAAAACTTTGAATAAACTATCTTAAAAATTTTTTTGGTCAAGTCAAAACTGTATAAGCTCATTTAGGTAGGGTCACCTCCAATCAAAGCTCCTAGTTGTAAGTTTGGTAGGCTTTAGGGGTAAAAATTGCCTAAACTTGTGTGCATTGATCTCAGCTTTTACTTTGCTCTTCCCAAGGGAAAATCTTTCTTTCTCGTTTTAAAATTGACTTATTTTGTGAGAATAACTTTGCATAGCATATTTATTCACAATCTGATCTTTGCTTTGCTTATATCTGTGTCAAAGACATGTTATAATAAAAAAAAGAAACATTCTAGAAAATACACACACACATTCCCATGAGGGAAAATACACACACACATTCCCAGGGGGAAAAGAATTGTATTTTCCAGCAGATGAGAAGTACATTAAAAAAAAAACTGTAGGCATTTAATATACTGATATTACAACTAGGGGACCATTTACTGAAGCTAGAGATAGACAGCTATTGGATTTGGATGAGTTGTGATGATCGGTAGTCCCTCAAATATTTTTGTAAGCCATGCACCTTCTATAGTAAACTTATTCATAAACAACATGTTGTGACTGCTATAATAATAATTGATAGTATTCCTTTAAAAGGCATGAAAATATCTTCAAATGCCCTGTTCCATCACAAATTTTGACACTGTTCAATCACTAGCAACAAAAATGATAAATTGTAATGAAAAAGAGAGTGAGCGAATAAATAATTTATGTATTCATTTTTGTATCTATTTATTACATATTTATAAATAGAGAAAAGGAAAGAACAAGAAATATATTTGTATATCATGGAGTTTACAAATACCCAAAGTGATTTCCTGTTTCATTGATTTGAATATTTGTCAAGAATTGAATTGATTTCTGCCACCAGGATTAGTTGTAAAAATGCACATCTGGTCAGGTTCCTTACCTTTGAAGGTATATAACAGCAGTTTCGTGCATGTAAATTTTCTCTCTTGAATTGATGTGATTTATTATAATCTATAATGTTAAAATTGTTATGAGAGTATTAAATAAACTGGAAATAATTCACTAGGCTTTGAGTTGTCTGTGAAACAGAACCAGCTGATAAGTTACATCAAATAGTCTGGGGAGTGGTTTGGTATTAAAGTATCAGAAATGAAATTTCTGAATAACTTAAGCTGTCTTTTTTGCACTTCTGTCTCGGTAATGTTAATGAGAAATGGCAAAATAGATAAGTTCACACTGCGAAGCATAAAAAAAACAATGATGATAATGATGATGGTGATGCATCTGTGTTTATATCAAAGTTGCCCTGTTGCATTTGTAACAAATTGGAAATAATAAAAGCTATAAATTAGGTGTTCTAGTTTACATTTTGGGTGTTATCTATTGCTTTCCATTTCTTTTTTGCTTCCTTGTTTGAATTTTTTATTTTTTTTGTTCTTTATCTTTTCTCCACTCAACTCTATATGTTTTTTTAAGTCTTTTATAAACCTTTTTTTCTTGCTGAAGAGTTCCTCTTTAGAGAACTTTTGATCTTTAAGTTATAGGGGCAAAATGTTGCACATACACTAAGTTGGAGAGTAACAAAAGCATTTGAAAGCAATAGGCCTGCTGATTGCCTATTCAGAGATTGAAGAGCCTTAGGCTGTACAGTGTCATGCAAAAGGTTGCTGGGTAGGGCTGGCTGTTTTCCATCGTCTGATGAAATAGAAGATATTATGCCTTTTATTTGAGAATTTGTTTTGGGTTTTTTTTTTCTTCAAACTTCAAAATAGATGAATGGGTTGTCTTGGACAGAAATTGATCTATGTAAAGGTATTGCAGAAGAAGTTGAAAGAGACCCTCATCTTCTGGGTTTCAGGTTGTGGCATACATTAATTGTGAGAGGATGCTATGGCTACCACAAGTAAATCTCAGAGAAAGTTCAAGGAAACTGAAAAGGTTATAGAGGGACAAACAGGATCATAAAACTGTCTGATATTCTTCTCGTCACCCTCTACCTCTTTTCTCTGGTTGCACTACATTTTACATCCATTGAGTCCATCTTCTAAATCTTATGTTTAGTTTGACTCAACCTTTTTTTCAAAATTTCTTGTCACTTTTTTACTACAACAATTTTTATCAACTTCTGTTCTTCTATTTTTCTGAATATTTGTCAAGAAATATCTGTGATTATATCTTAAGAGATATATCTGAAATAGTCATTCTTTTCTTGAATAAACTGTCTTTAAAAACCTTCTGATATTTTGTATTTCTTTTGAATTACAGCTTTCTCTGTCTTTCTTCATTTGAAAAATCCTTTTAGTTATCTTTACTTCAGATTGAATATCTCTTTATGAATCTTTGAAGAATAAGGCAAAGTAAAATCTAAATGACTAAATGGCAGCAAAAATTGGATTTTCAAAATATTTTAAATCAATGTAGTGAGTGCTATGTTTTTTGATTGCATTAATAAATCAAATTTTACGTATATTCATTCTTCATTTATGTTGATTATTCTTATCCGGGATTTTGAAAAATAGCCTGATCAACTGTTATTGATTTTGATTAAATTCTATTCATTGATTATTTGAAAAGAGGCTTAAAATTACAAAAAGAATTTGCTTGGTGGATTTGGAACAAAAGGAGTATGTTATTCTGATAGCTTTTGAACACAGGCCAGTGTTTGCTCAAGATTGAGGTTATGCCTGCTCTTCTCTCTATTTGCAAGCTTTAAAAATCAAAATTACTTTGAAAATGATAATTTTCGCATAGTACTTGCTATACTTTATAGATAAATATACATTTTCAATCACTTAACTTTTTAATGAACATAATCATTTTTTTACATAAGCCTTCCGGACGTAGGTTTATGTAATAAAGATATCTTTATTATAGGTATATGAAAACATACCACGTACACACATGCCACATACTTACATGCACATATGCACACATATATATGTAGCATGTGTGTGCACGTGTGCATGTAAGTACGTGTACATATGCCTACTACAAATACATTCAATCACACACTTATTCACATTTGCAATACATAGGTACACTTATAGATCAGCTCCCTGTACTCTATCATTATCCAAATATCTCAACAAAGATATTGGTTGATGGAGAAAAGAATTAGTGAGGAGGCACTTGGACAAGGCAGTCCAATAAATGCATAGCAGCAAAAATATGTTTCTTCAATACTCAACCTTGACAGATGTTTCAAAACAGTATATACGATAATTTATGAACTTTGAGTAAGCTGGGAGGTCAGAAGTGGTGGTGACTACAGTACAATTCATTTAAGAGATCTTATAAAATATTTCAAATAAGACATGAATTTTAATTTTCTGGAAAAAGATCTTTTTACTTCTAAAAAATAACTACAATCTTATGCTATTTATCTCCTGTTTTCTGATCGACTAACGAGCACCAAAGTTTCTAATCTATACTAACAATAAGAAGAAACAGATGATTGAAATAAATGAACAAACCTGCAATCATTTCCACCTAAGAGAAACAGGTAGGTTTGACTTTCTTACTTTTTATTAACTTCTTCACTTCGTTGAAGTTCAAGCCATTATATTAACTGCCAAAGTGGATATTTCTTTTTTTCAGTTTCTTTGTGGTTCAAATTGGAATTATGCCTGTGATTAGTTACATTGACTCTTTTAACAAACATCAAGAGGATTTTTAGACCTATTCTGATAGAGTAGATTTGTTTTTGTAGCTAACAATGTAGAAGGAGATAAGAAAGTGGCTACTTTTCTCCTGTTGTCAAGTCCAAAATTGTAATTATTTGTGCAGAATCTTATTTCCCCGACATTTACAGAGATCCATGGAAAAGCTACTTTAAGATGTGCCTAGATTGCTGTGTTATCAGGAAGATATCCTTACTTGTGGTTGACAGAGACTGTGTACTTGTCCTTACTAAGTTACAGGATGCTGGGCTCAAATTGCGAGCAGGTAAGTGTGCACTTAGAATAACTGAGGTTGCATTCCTAGGTTACAAAATGGACCGCAATGGTATACATAAAAATTCAAATTAAAGGCAACTAGAAAAGGGAAGATATCTATTCTTTCTAATTTTATCTATCTCTATATCTTAGCATCTATCATATACTATTTTATAACTCCTTTAGAATGATTGCAATAGTTAAATACTCTTTGAAAAATATTCATTTTGAGGTACTATCCTAGTTCTATGGTCCAGCTTTTTACAGCCTTTACTTCAAGATTAAAATGTAGTATCTGTTTTTCTCACTTCCACGAAACATGACATTGACTCTCGCTTTCAGCTTGGAATGTTATTATAGTTGTATTTTAATTGTTATATACATGAAGTTTACTATGATTTGATGATTCTTTCAGTTAACAAGAAAGAAACTGCATGGCAGTATTTTAATTGTTGATTGCTCTCTTGAATTTCATAAAATCATCAAAAAATGATTTACCCATGGAATGATAATTTGATCACAAATACAGAACCAACTGTAATTTATTCTAATATAAAATTTAATGATTGAGCTCAATAAAGTAAAGAAGAGTTAAATTAGGATGGTTATGATGATTAGGCAGAAACTTTTTTTTCACTCGTTTGGGGTGAACTTTGAAATTTTAAATGGCAATGCTAAGAAACAAAAATAAATTTTGTTTTTCTCAATTGAAAAAGTATACAAATCAAATTAAAATCCATGTAAAAAAAAAACAATTGAAAAACAACCATGATGATGTTTCAATTGGAAAAGGGAAGTTAACGTTGTGTTTTGCTGACGTGAGAAGAACATCTAAATTAGTACATGATAGTGAGGGTTCATTGTATGTCTCTTGGAAAACACCTATCGTTCTAAATTTTCTTTCAGTAATAAGATCAAACTCAATACTGATTATTGTATGGAAAATTCCGAACAATTCATATTCTGTTGCAACTGACAAATAGTGATTTTGTTGAACAATAAGAATCCAGATATTTTGAGAAGTGAGGTATAGATTATTAAAAACACTGAGATCATTGATACTTGATATGAGCAATTGAGATTGACTAAAGTCAGGGAAGTGACCTTTGTGGGGCATGCTATCATAGTAGTCCTTCAAAGGAAGAATTCAGTTGTCTCAGTTGCTTGTGCCACATACTACCTTGAACAAAAAAAAAAGGAGCCCTAGCTGGGAGCTTTTTGTCACTCAGGCAAATGATAGGGACAGCAGAAATAGAAATGATAAGGGTGAGCCTGCATAGCACCGATATATGGTTGAGAGTGGTTAGCAGAATTGTTTTACAATTGTTGGAAATGTTACTGGAAATACTATTATGATGCAATAAGTCTGCTATGCATTCAAATTAAGAACAAAAGAAGTTGGTTTGGTAAAAGGTAATATTGATTGATTCTTGGTCCATCACTAGTTAAACTTTAAGAGATCCACAATGAAATGATAGGATGAAATGTAATCATAGATTCATTGGCTAACTTATCTTTATAAAACTTTTATTTATAATCAACTCAGAGAAAAGAGAATTTATTCGTAACGATAAAAAAATATGCCAAATTTTCTTTCACTGAAAATTCATTTATCATAACAATTCCCAATTTATAAGATGTTAAAATCGCTGATAACATCAACATGATTACTATGAGTTTGATAGCTCTATTCTATCAGTAATGCTTACCTTAATTCAGGCTTGCAAAACTCTAAATCTAGATAATTCTATACCACAAAACAGGAAGTCAAGACAGATAATCTAAAGAAACTATGGAGAAAGATCTCAATCTTTAATTTCTTTATTGATTTCTATTTGATTTATTGAGAACCCCTGATCAAAAAATCTTTGAAGTCATCACAGCTTTGTGTACTGACTAATATATCTAGCGAATGTTAACTTTGTACAATGCCCAATTTAACAACACCACTATCACTGTGTATGAATAACATTACAAACATGTCTGTGCTATAAAATGGACAAACATCCAACATGAATCATCCATTTCCCATTTTTGAAATTTCTGAATGTTTATCAGCTACCAGTTGTGAATTTGAAAAAGAAATTAAGCCATTGCAAGGCTTGAGCTTACTTGATAAAATGGTTGAAAATAATAATCACTGTTAGTTCCTGGTATGAGTATCTTGCAAAATGATATTATCTTCACAGTATATGCATGGAAGTGAGCTGGTTATTTGATTGAAGTCATATAAGGCATTTAAATGGTTCAATGATAGTTTCAAACAAAAATACTCTAAATGGAAAGTGATTTTTAGCAATAGTGAAGGAAGTCATTGTTTACCACTATAAAAAGAATATAATAATCATCAAATTATTATGCTGTTTTACCCAAGAAAAAATTGGCCAATGTTGTTGGGCATTTTTAGCTAGGTCATGGCATCAGCCACAAAGATTGTCTTGGCAAAATTCTTCAGGAATGGTTGCCAAAAATTTTAATCAAAGTACCAAAGTTGACTTCCTGCAATTTTTGTGAACCAGTAGAAAAACTCAATTATCTACTATTTTTCTGTCTGTATGATATTTGACAAAATCAAGTACAGTGAAGTGTATAGATGATTGTATGTGCATATATACTTGAATGGACGGCTTACCTTTGCAAACAATATATATATATATATATATATATATATATATATATATATATATATATATATATATATATATATATATATATATATATACATACATACATACATATATATATATATATATATATATATATATATATATATATATATATATATTGTTTGCAAAGGTAAGCCGTCCATTCAAGTATATATATATATATATATATATATATATATATATATATATATATATATATATATATATATATATATATGTAAATGAACATGCAGATGTGTTTATCATGCAAAAAGTCTTTTGGTGGTGCAAAACTTTAAAATTGTGGTAATTAGAAGATGCATGCATGCAAAAGCATGAAAAAGTTGAAGAACAAGTTTTGAAATAGTTTGTGGCTGTTTTTATTTTGGAAATTCGTCTGGGTTTGTCAGAGTTCGTTTTTGTACTTAAACTGTTTCAAATATACCCCTAAATTCAAGTGTGGTTGATCTCCTATCAACGCGGCTCTTCTTCGTGTCTTTTTCTACCGTGTCTAACAACATTTTCAAATTTATTCTAACCATTCACACCGCACATTTTTACATTCAAACATTTTCCGATGAATTTTCCATGAGAAGTGTCCGCCAAAAAAGCTTTCAGGATTTATTTCAACGATAAAAATGGCAACAAAAAAAAAATAATAAATTTAGAACTTGTTCTTCAACTTTTGATGCTTTTGCTATGCATCTGCTAATTGCAACAATATGTGGATAGGTATGACATCAGCACTTCATAAACTCTGGTGTGTATGTGTGTGTGGAGACGTATACTTTCGGATTAGTAGGTATATTTATGAATTCTTGTATGTTACGTTTGTCTATAGAAGATATCATTGAGAAACCGTGGCAGTAAAAGTACTTGAGAAAATGGATAAAAACTTAGTTGATTTTGTTTATATTTCAATGATTCTGCAGCAACACCTAACTTTTCAAATGTAAATAGAAGCATCATTCTTAGATTTATTTTGATTCTTTTGGAGGAAAAACCAAATTACTCAAGTTCTTTCCATAGGTCCACTAAGTATTCAAAGCAAATTTGGATGAGCGTCACCGATGTTTAGGAAGTGGGAATGCAGTGACTGGCAGATGCTATTGTTTTATATATTCAGATATCTGGAAATGACATTGTTATGTATACATATAAGGCGAACCCTGTGTTTTTAGTTTAAGAATTTGATATGAAATTCTTTTTTTAGCTAGGTATCTAGAACTTCACTTCGTTGGACGACTCTCTATAAAAGCTCTAAATGCACAAGGTTAAAAACCTCTTGGCCCCGGTCTTTGCACCGCTCATTTCTACCTTTTTGGCCCCGTTATCTACCTTTACCTCTGTATAAACTCGCGGCCAGTGCAGTTTCTTTTTGGACTGTGACTAAATATAAATATATATTGTCTTGTCACTTGTATTCCTCGATATGAGTATTCAAGAACTTTATAGCAATTGAATGCAAACACTCCAACTACTATTAATGGCGTCCACGTAAACACTGCATTCTTCGTTTCGCCCCTTTAGCTCCTTCTTGCACCTCTCCCGACTAACCACCTTTTTATAATCTAGCTTGGTCAACTATACCACTCATTATATCAGGTACAAATCACCAGGCTCTGTTCGATAGATAGATGAAACAACATTAGACCCTTCATGTCACGTGTCCTGTAAATTCTTATTCTTTCCTAAATTTCGTTTTTTTACGCCTAGGAATAACCTAAACCTTATTGGCCTCAACTCTTCTCTTCTTTACGCAATCCCATACATGAATGTTTCCATTCCATGTATTTCATTAGCATTCTTCATTTGTGCATTAAACTTATCTCTCATTTTTCACTTGTAAATATTTGTGTCTTTTTGCTCCATTTAATATCTGTCAACGTTTGCAGTTGGCGTGCATGCTCTCTGTACCCCTCCCTTTCATCATCAATTTTTCCACTGACGCCTGCGTGGTCCCATTATTCCTGCAGGTGCCTGTCTTCAACCAGTCCTATCCAGAACTATGATTTCTACAAACAGTTCACTTCCCAAAATGAATCAATCCTACTCATACATCCATACGTACCGAAGGATACTAAAAGATGGTGTATAAAAAAAGATGAAATTTGAACAGACTTGGTAATATCGAGAGAAAGAACAGGAAAAATTGTGTCAAAGTGTTAAAAAAGATTTTACATAAAAGATCCTTCAGCGATTACATGCCAATGGGGTTTTAAGGGCATTTTTGCATTGAGAATTTAATATCTTTTTTCTGATAAGATAAAATGATCTAAATACACAAGTGAGTAGTGGGCAACTTGCAACTTCTACCACGTATAGTATCGATAGTTTTAAAACTGCTGGCTACATTATGAAGTTTGAGAAAACTATGCCAAAAACTATGATAGTGATGTGGCTAAAAGATCAACTCTCCTAACTGTGATCAAATTGAACAAGAACCAAATATTATATTTTTCCTTCTTAGAGTAGAAATAGGAATTTTACAATGCATGATATGTAGTGCCCACTTCACTCTTAGTTGAGAATAAAATACAAAAGCCTTCTTTTCGCAAGATATCATAAACGTCACCGCCTCGGACGTTCGCCTATAAAAACCCTGTACACACGTGTTCAATTGCTAATTTGTCCCGGCTGTCTAGCTGGTTACCCCCCCCCTTCCTTCTCTCTAAACTTGTAACTGGTGTAGTTTCTATTTTTTTATCGTGACTATATATATTGTCTTTTGGCTCTAATCTTCCTCGATGTTAGAATTCGTAGGAACTTCATAGCTACTAAATAGCTGCAACTAATTCACTTGATATATTTTTGCCAACAACGCAAACGCTGCACATACCATATCGCTCCTTTCAGCTCCTCCTTGCACCTAAACTGAACTAAACGCCTGCTTGATCTACTACACAACTCATTTTAACAGGCACTACTAATCAGGCTCCATTCGATAGATGAACCAAACGACATTAGACCCGTTATGTCATGTGCCCCTAAAAACTTTCCTATATTTCATTTTCACATTTGGGAATAACCTTGAAACTAAACATGCCTCTTCTCTACTCTTCTTTTCACGTCGATCGTATAAATATTTTCACTATATGTATTCCATTTTCATTCTTTATTTGTCGTAAAGGTTATACATTAAATGTACATTTCATTTGCCCATCTAAATAATTGTATGTGTCTTTTTTTACTCTGTTTGATCTCTGTGTCTACGATCAAACTTGACATGAATGCTTTCCATACATCTCCCTTCCCACTTCTACGTCTCCAGTGACGTCGGCGTATGGTGTTGACACCAAACCACGTGCAGGTAAAATCGTTTGTTTTCACCGACAACCTCTCGTCACATCAAACTCACGGCCATTTTCTACTCCCACCCCCATACAATATAGGAACTCTATACGTGCTGTTGTATATTTCTTTCTGCAAAGTTAGGAGTAAATAGCCCTTCAAAAATAACCCATGTAATAGAATTTGAAATAAAAAAAGAAACACAGATAGCTAACCATCTTTAGCTGAGAGATTTCAGCGTTTCTGTTTCCTCGGACGTCCGCATGTTGACTATAAATAGATTAGAGGAAATGTATAAATCCACACTGAGCTCATCTCTTCCAAGAGAGAGAACATTTCCCCCTCTTAGCTTCACAATCGAAGCTAATGTTCATTATTTCATCTTCTATATGTATTGAATATGTTTTTATTGTATTTTCTCATAATAAGTTGATGCATGCAACTACAATCTTTGCCTGCTTCACTAAATATTCATGTTTCTTCTGAAAAAAATTACTGCACTTGTTTATTTTGATGGTGACCCAAATTCTGCATTCAACTTCTACAGGGAAATACTGTACGGAGATATAATCTGTACGGAGCCAATACTGCTGAAAACACCATAACAAGAGATGTAGTTATTATGAACTTGTAATTATAACTAACATCGACTGTGAATGAACAAAGGAATTCATATATGATGATGAATTAGATGAAATGGTGAAGTAGATATTTTGGGCTTTGCTTTTAGCCTTTATCTTCAAATGAGTGAAATATGCAAAAGCAATCATCAAAGTAAATCAGAAATTGATAGGAAACTAAACCTCATTTCGTTTGGGTAGCTGTCCATTAATACAAGGTCCAGTTCTGATGCTTGCCAGTTGGAGATGCTTTCAGCAATAAACATGGGTTAGTATTTATACCCAGATTGGCTTGTGACTATACAGCCCATAGAGCGTTGTGGCACATTCCCTCCTTAATCTTGATTAAAGCTATCTGCAATTTGTGCCACAGTAGTCTTTTTGTTTGTTAGTAAAGCTTACATTCACCTCTCGCATAAATAAGTCGTGGCCGCCTAACGCCTTGTTAGCCGTTGGTGATCTTTTCCTTTCTCGGACAACTGCCGATAGGTACACACCACAAGTAGACATGACCCCCAAACAAGCTGTGTCATTTTTTAAACGCTCTAGCATAGTTTTCTGGCCATAACAAGTTACTATTAAAGTTGCGAAAATCTTTCTTTTTACCCGCAACTGCATTAAAATGTAATTCTTAGGGCGAGCTTACCCGCTTACATAACTCTGAACCTAACACGTTGTTATGTGACAGTAACAGCAATTCTTGCTACATATCATTTGTCATAATGTTTTGGCTCATCTGTGCATGTACGGTAGCAAAAATCGATCAGAGTCAGCCTAGATAATCATGAAAGACAAATACGCAAAATATAGAAACAGTCATATGTTTTGAAAAATATATCAAGTAAACATACAGATTAAGAAAAAGGGGGAAAAGAAAAGAGGTCTCTAAGCAAGCAACTAATAGCAAACACATACACAGACATTCAGATGAGGAAAGAAAATCTAGTGAGAAAAATTAATACACTGAAAATGAGAATTTGATTTGATTTTATTCTTCCTGTGAAGCAGAAACTTTCATGATTGATCAATAATCTCTCATTTGGAAATCTTCCAAATTAACAAAACTAGAAAAAAAGAACCCAATAAAAAACTAAACAAATAAATGCGTTTTATTCTTGAATTATTTCTTGTTTCTGTTCTTTATTTTTGTTTGTTTTAGAGTCGTTATCGTTGAAATTTGAACCATAGATGTACAAACTGTAGATCTAGGCCATTATAAATGGATGAATGTCTCTTCTTACGATTGGGAAGTTAACAATAGAAACCTATTTGTACGAACAATTGATTATTTAAAAGAAAAAAAGTTTATTCTTGTTTATATGATTGAAACGTCAAAAAGTGAATTAAAAAGAATAGAAAAGCAACTCCCTCTTCAATAAGCCAAATTTAATGATTGTAAAATTCTTGCAGAGGAGGATTAAATCAAAATTTTGGAAGAAAAAAAAAAGAAGAAAATTCTGAGTGTATAGAGGGAGTCTGCTGAAAAGTTGATTTAGATTAACAGAATCTTAATTTGCTGTTTTCCCTCTTTATTTGAATCTATGTTCTTGGAACGACAATGAAATATCAAGAGGAATGATCTACATCATCATCATCAGTCTTTTAACATCTATCATTGGACATTGACCTTCCTAATAATGTACAACGAACTTTACTCAGATTATTGTATGGAGAAAGGTAAGCTAGGGCTTTTATACGTGTAGGTTCATATATGGATGTGTGTATGTGAGGGGTGCAAATTTAATACAGAAAATTTTATTCTTGAGACACTAAATCTTGCTTCATTTGTCGGCGTAAGAGACACTTTCATTACAGCGGAAAACAGGTTTGAAATTCCGTATTATCTTGTACTCGCCAAAAGGTCGTCTTTTCTGGCCATGAAGCTCGATGTGAAGTCATCTCCTTTGTATAATCGAGCTATATCGGAGGACGCGAACCACAACATATCAGGGAAGACCTGTACCAATGTGATAAAAGTTTCTTTTATTCGGGAGGATGCATTAGTTGCAGGCCTTTTTTTTTTTTTAAACAAATGGAATTTTCTTGCTGGACCGAAAGCTTGACATCCTACAGTGATTCTTCGCTTGATTTCTTCTTTTGAGGGTTTCCTAGAGATTAGTTGTCTTAGGTAGATGAATTGGTCTACTTTTTTCGAGTCAGCATTTTTAGTTCGTGTTTTTATGTCTTCGTTCTCAACATGTTCATTGTGCATGACATTTTTTTTACTGAGGCGTCGTCCAACTCTCTTGTTTTCTTTGTTCTGTTAGTCTATCGAAGGTTCTCTGCAAAAAGGATGATGTCGTCAGCAAATCTGAGGTTATTTAAGTATTTGCCTTCTATTTTGATTTCTTTATTTTCCTAATTCAGGTTTCGAAGATCATCTTGAGGCAGGTTCTGAAGAGTTTGGGTGAGCTGGTATCACATTTTCTCACCCCTTCTCCGAGTTGAAAGTTTTCGAAGACTTTATGTACTCTGATGAATGGACTGTTGTGTCGATATATATATATATATATATATATATATATATATATATATATATATATATATATATATATATTGCAAGACTGACATAAACAGGTTCTACGCCTTTTATGATATTATCGATAACTTTGAGATTTCCAATGATTCCAAAGTCTTTTTAAAGTCAACAAATGCAACAGCGACTGGCATTTCATGTTCTGTTGCTTTCTCTTTTGGTTGATTTTCTGAATTGAAATGGTCAATGGTTGAGTAGCTTTTTCTAAACCAAGCCTGTTTTCATGATTGGTTTTCATCTTGCGTTTCGATGATTTGGTTGTTGATCACTTTTGTATAAAGTTTGTCGGTGCAGTTTAGAAGGCTTTCTGGCCTGTAGTTGTTTAGATCTTTCAGGTCCCCTTTCTTACGTAATAGCATTATGATTGCGTTGTTCCAGTCTTTTTGAGCTTCGCTTTGCCTTCGGTATAATTTGAATAGGATGGCTAGTTTCCTGGTGATGACTTCACCAGTTTTTTTGAGTAGGTCTATGGTAATGTTATCTGGTCCAGAGCTATTTCATTTTTCGCTCGTTTAATGGCTTGTTTTCCCCTCAAGTGAATTTTCTCGAAGTGGTCACTCGTAATTAGTATATCCTATTTGTTGTCCTATGTCCCTCGTTTGGAGGAATAGAGGTTTTCGTAGAATTCTTGAGCGAGTTTGACGATCCGATCTCAATCCGTTGCTAGGTGTCCATTTCCTTCGAACACACTAGTTATTTGCATTTTTCCTATACTGAGATCTTTTTTCCATAGTTTCAAAGCCCCTACCATTTTCGAGTATGCTTTCAAGGACTGCTGTTGTATATCTTGATTGTCGGTGCCTTGAGATTTCTGCGTTTTATGATGAGATTCTGACATTTTATCTCTTAAATTAAGGTTAATTCAAAGCAGTTAAAAGAGTCGATGATTAAATCTAATCATTTTTGCGGTTTCATAAAAAAGTGATTTGAACTCGCTTAGGACGAAGTGTTAATTTTCAAATTCGTTGGGAATATTTGTATCAGCAAAATTGTTATCCGGACTGGAAGAGTTCATTTTTATGGACGAGAAACAGTTCATTAAACAGCAACTTTTGTTAAATCAAATATTGTGAGTACGAAAAGAATCCATTACCCATAATTTACAGGTTAGATTGACATATTTGCATTCGCTTCATTAAATTTTGAAAGAAAAAAATTCTTACCTTGAATTCTTCTTGCTAATTTTCTCATTATTTTTGGTTTTATCTTTATGTCTGATCGTACAAATCTTCACGACAACAACCACAGATCATGTCTGTCATAAAACCACTATTTGTGATAGATTATCAACCACTCAGATCTCTTGTCTGATTTTCACTAAAGCTACCCAGAGCTTTGTCTCTAATTCTCACTCTTCCTTGAATTGAATAAAGTTGCATTGAATAACTTTTACCGTGGTGCAGTGTCTATTCTTTGAATAATTCATTCACCGAGTGACCAGGGCTGGGAAATGTAGTATATATACAAAAGGGCTGAACTATCACCCAAAATACTCGCATGTACTTTCAAATCATTTTTGTACACTAAATCAAGTCATTCAATTACTTTTGGTCTTCTCTTCTGGGCCCTCAGCCTAATGATTGATCTGCTATTGCAGGTCATTGTATTTGATCTGCTATTCTCATCTCACAAAAACTTGTACATAGACTAACACAATCCTGTCAGTAACGGATGCCTTCATTTCTGATGACTGACGATCTCTGTCTTCCAGATTTTTTAAGCATTTATTTAAAACCATCAGCATTTATTTTACATTCCATACATTTGGTCGACCAAAAAGTTTGTTCCGTGTTTGCTTCCCAAAGATTCCCCATGCTTCTTTATTATGGGTGATACGAAGCCAAGACTTTTTGAATTAGCCTACTTCATCATGCCATCATTTTGTCAGCCACAGTTTGCATCTCTGGAGATCCACGCTGTGAATCATGATCTCCAGCAGTTGTCTGACATTCTTACAACTTGACCAGCTAATTGCCATTTCAGTTTTTAAAAGTTTATAAGATATATATGGCCTTTTTTTTTGTTCCAATCTTCTGTGCTGTCTTGTGATTTCTCCATATTGATTCTCTCATGTGAAATTTGATTGGTTCTCAATCTGAGGATGATTGTATACCATTTTCAGGAACTATGAGATCTTCTTATTCTTATAAATTGAAATTACGCGATGGAAAATTTGCCAATTTAGAGTAATTCTTCACTCGATTTATTCTTTTGATAGTTTCTTGGAGATTCGTTGTCCTTAGTGTGGAGATCATTTCTGCGTTTTCTATTCTGATCGTTGTGTCTTGGTCCTCTATGTATCTGTTGTACATGACATTTGTTTTTCTGAAATTTGTGTTAAGGCCTACCTCCTTGCTTTCTTTATTCACTTTAATTATATGGATGTCGTTGAGGCTATTACAAGGTGTATTACCCGTATATGTCAGAGTACAGCAGCTCCTTTATCAGGCTACATAAAGACTCTCCCTTCCAACTAGAAAAGGGAGATACCAGCTTTAGCGATACAAGCTCACCCAAACTTTTCACAGCCTGCCTCGATATGATCTTCTGAAACCTATACTGGGAAAACAAAGTAAACAGAATAGACAGCAAATATCTAAGCAACCACAAAAGGCTGACAGCATCGTCCTTTTTTCACCTCCACGACCTCCAACATCCAAGACCTCCAACTAATGCTAGATCAGCTGAATGAAGAACACGAGGAGATCAGTCTTTATATGAGCTTCAGCAGAACAAACGTCATATGGAACAATCACAATGGAAATAAAATCACAACGTTCAAAATCGAAGACACAAAACAAGAGAAAGTACACCACTTCATTTACCGAGGACTACAAATTCCCATGAAACCCTTGAAAGAAGAAGAAATCAAATGAAGAGTCATTCTAGAATTGCAAGCCTTCTGCAGATCAGGCTCAACCTTCAGAAACAAGAAGATCCCAACAATCCTGAAAAGAAGGATATTCAACCAATGCATCCTCCTGATAGTCACTTGTGGAGCTGAAACATGGAACCTTACCAAGATACAGACCTGGAGAAGCATGTAACACGCATATGAAAGAATCATGCTCAACTTCACATGGAAAGATCACAGGACAGCACGGTATATCAAGAAGAAAAAAGGGAGTCTGAAACATCATAGAATCCACTAGAAAATTCAAATATCAATAGGCTAGCCATGTTGCGAGAATGGCAGACAACCGATGGACATCACGACTCACAATAGAGATCATATGCACAACCGAGAAAGAAAATGAGTTAGAGAGCTAATTTTTCCCAAATTTAAGATCTACCAAGAAGACTTTCTTCATTGGTCAAAAATCAGGAATCTCAACTACATCTTCCCTGCTATGAGTAATATAACAATTGCTATCCATTCGTTTTTGGTTATTTTTATTTGGTATTATTTGGCGTTACTTTTAAAATATTGTGTCCTCTTTCAAACTAATATGTCAGTAGCTAGATAAACAAAAGGTCCCAGAATGGATGACTAAAGGTAGATCAACCCTTATCTAAATAGACGATGAAAAAGGGGAATCAGGCAAGAAATTATAGACCAATCATGTGCCTACCACCAATGCAGAAATTCCTGATCAGACAAATGACTGAGGGAATATACATCTCCTTTGGAAGAAGATGACTATTACCAGATGAACAGAAAGAAGGCAGGAGAGGAACTAAAGAGGCAAAGGACTTGTTCTCCATCGTCCAGATGACCCTAAAAGAAAAAAGAGGAAAAATGTTGCAATGAGATGGATTGACTATAAAAAAGCATAAGATATAATCAGGCGCAGCTGAATACTTGAATGTCTCAGAGTATTCAAAATCAGCAAACCAGTGGTAAGATCTATAGTTAACTTCATGAAAAACTGCATAGTAGACTTGACAGGCATAGGAGAAAACTTCATAAAAGTAAGCATAAAAAGAGGAATCTTCCTGGGAGAATCTCTGTTCCCACTACTATTTGTTTTAACCATGATACCATGCAACAGAATCCAGAAAAAAAGGTGGTAGAGGAGTCATCAGCATAGGGGACTGTGTTCAAAAGGCCAAAACAGGAGAAGAAAATGTGGAGGAAAATAGTGATGATAATACAAGGAGCACCCAAAGCAGTGCAAAGGAAAAGTACAGCAAACAAGGAAACAAAAATGGGAACAGAAAAACACAATACGGTAAATTGAAAAAACTGATACAAAATGTCGCAGGCGAGAGATCATGTATATGACTATGCACAGAAAATCTGAAGTGTGAAACAGAATCACTCATCATGGCTGCCCAAAACAAATGCATCAGGATGAATAATATCTATACAAAAATCAACAGAACCCAAACAAACAGCAAATACTGCTTATGTTGGGAAAAGGATGAGACTGTAAACCACAAAGCCAGTGAATGTAGTCAACTAGCCAAGAAAGAGTATGAAAATAGTGCTACATTGGGGACTGAACAAACAAATAGGATTCAAGTGGTATCACGACAAACTGGAGACAGTCCTGTGAAATAGAAGCAATTGATTACTCTGGGACTTTGACATCCAAATTGACCACCTCATCCAAGTAACTGCATGAATACAGAGGGGAGTACTAGAAATATATGACCTACGGTCTGCTGCTAGGAGCAATGACCAAACAGCCAAGGAAGGGGCCTGGTGGAGACGGTACAAATCACAGTGCTGCTGTGACAGGTGGAGACAATATGAGAGGAGGGCTGGAAACCTGAGGAGACATTGTCACTCAGCCTCCAGTGATAGTCACATGGTAACTGGTGTGAAAATGCAAGTGCAATGAGGCTGGATGCCACAAAGACTAAGAACTGCTGGAACAGCATATGGAGACACCTGAAAAGACACAACAAAGCCTCCAAATAATTAGATAACATGCAAAGGGAACTCAAAGACATAGAAAATGGAGAACCTATAGTATTGAACGAAACCACATTGAAACATTCTCTCAGAAAAATAGCCAAGTAGAGAGCATCAGGATCTGACTGGATTCACAAATATTCGGATGAGAAATTCACCATACTGCACAACAGGCTCACCCACCAACTCCAAAGTTGCCTAAATGAAGGCAAGGTCCCAGAATAGATGACCAGAGGCAGAACTAAATTCATCTGAAAAGACGCTGAAAAAGGGGACCTGGCAAGGAATTATAGAACAATCACTTGCTTACCACTTACGTGGAAAATCCTGACCAGACAAATAGCAGTGAGAATGAATATATCCATGGAAAGAAGAGGACTTACGTGAAGAGCAAAAAGGATGCAGGAAGGAACCAAGTGGGCAAATGAGTGGCTCTACATTAACCAGATGATCTTAAAAGAGGTAAGAAAAAAGGAAGAACATTGCAATGGGATGGATAGACTAAAAAAAAAGCATACAACATCATAAAAAGTGCCCGAAACAGCACAGCCATCAACATAATTCTAGAATATGATTGAGCAGTATAGCAATCAAAGAAAGAAAAATGGAAACAGAGGAAACTATACAGAAATGTAAACGACAGACACAGGATGTGGCAGACGAGAGATCATGGACCTGGCTAGGAAAAAAAAACCTGAAGAGAGAAATGGAATCATTCATTGTGGCAGTCCAAAACAAATGCATTGGAACAAACTATATCAAAATAAAAATCAATAGAACATAGACAAGTGCCACCTATGTGGGGAAAGAGACAATACCGTAAACTAGGTAACCAGTGAATGTAGTCAATTAACCCAGAAGGAGTATAAACACAGACACAATAGAGTAGCAACAATGATATACTGGGATCTGAGTAAACGAATGGGATTTAACCATGTGGAAAAATAGTAACAGCACAAACCAGAGACAGCGATGGAGAATGGTCAACACAAATTACTTTTGGACTTTGACATCCAAACCGACCACCCTATTGAAGTGCAAAAACCGGACCTAATAATTGTGGACAAGAAGAGGAAAACCTGCCAAATAATAGACATGGCTGTACTTGCTGACCATAGAGTAAAGAGGAAAGAAGGTGAAAAACTGGAAAAATACCAGGATCTGGCAAGAGAACATGAAAGTCCGGGTGGTACCAGTAATAATAGGTGCACTCAGAACCATACCATAGACAATGAAAGTGAGATTGGAGGAACTAGGGATAAAACGAAGGATTGAGACTGTGTAGATACTTGCACTGCTAGGGAACTGCATGAATACTGAGGAAAGGGCTTGAAATATAAAGAGACTTACACTCTAGCGGTAACCACCAGGCAACTAGTGTGAAAAAACTAATAATTATGAGAGAAAATTTTACTAAGATTTGAACGGAGAAAGAAGTCAGTACATAAAACCAGACGCCACAGAGACCAAGAAATACTGGAACAGCATATGGGGGCACATGAAAAGACACAACATAACCCCGCAATGGTTAGGAAACAAGAAAAGAGAACTTTAAGATATAGACAATGGAGAACCAATATTATTGAGTGAAACCACATTGAAACACGCTCTTAGGAAAATAGCCAACTGGAAGCACCAGGTCCTGGTAGATATTGGTTCAAGAAATTCACCACATTACACAACAGACTCATCCACCTGCCCCAAAAGTTGCATAAATGAAGGCGAGGCACCAGAATGGATGACCAAAGGCATAACCACCCTCATCCAAAAAGACCCTGAATGGGGAATATGGCAAGCAATTACAGACCAATCATGCACTTACCACTCATGTGGAAAATCCAGACCAGACAAATAGCAGAAAGAATGGAAAGAAGGGGACTATCACCAGAAAAACAGAAAGGTTGCAGGAAAGGAACCAAGGGGGTAGATGACTAATTGTACATCGACCAGATGATCTTGAAAGAAGTAAGAAAAAGGAAAAAGAACATTGCAATGGGATGGATTGACTACAAAAGAGTGTAAACATGATTCCACATAGCTGGATACTCAAATACCTCAGAATGTTCAAGATCAGCAAACCGGTGGTTAGATTCATCGAAAACTCTATGAAAAACTGGAAAGTAGACTTGACAGCCTCAGGAGAAAATTTAGCAGAGGTAAGGATAAAAAGGGGAATCTTTTTGGGAGACTCACTGTTCCTACTATTATTTGTTCTATGATACTACTCAACAGAATCCTGAAAAACAGCAAAGGATACCATTTCTTCAAAACAAAAGGAAAAGTCAACCACCTAATGTACATGGACGATATGAAATTGTTTGCAAAAAACAGGGGAGAGCTTGAGATGCTGTTCAACAAAGTAAAAGAATACAGTGAAGACATTTGGATGGCGTTTGGAATAGAAAAGTGTGCAATTATGGTAATGCACAATGGAAGGCTCACAATGGCAGAAGGAATCGAAATACCTTGGGGGATAAGGGAAATATTAGAGACCAAATTAAACAGCAGAAATCTAATAAAAGGAATGTACACTTGGGCTGTGTCAGGGGTCAGATGCGCAGGACCATTCTGGGGATGGACAAAGGAAAGCAATGGAACAACACAGCAAACAAGGAAAGAAAAATGGGAAAGGAAAAAATTGTACGGAGATTTTAAAAGACAGATACCAGATGTGGCAGATGAGAGATCATGGACATGGCAATGAAAAGGAAATCTGAAGAGAGAAACAGAATTGCTCATCATGGCAGCTCAAAACAAATGCATCAGGACAAACTATATAAAAACAAAAATCAACAGAACAAAGACAAACAGCAAATGCCGCATGTGCGGTGAAAGAGATGAGACAGTAAACCACATAACTAGTGAATGTAGTCAACTCGCCCAGAAGGAGTATAAGCACAGACACGACAGAGTAGCAATGGTGATACACTGGGAACTGAGTAAATGAATGGGATTCAACCATGTGGAAAAGTGGTATCAGCACAAACCAGAGGCAGCCCTGGAGAAGAGAAACCACAAACTACTGTGAACTTTGACATCCAAACCGACCACCTCATCCAGGTAAGAAGACCGGATTTGGTAATTGTAGACAAGAAGAGGAAGACCTGCCAAATAGTAGACGTAGCTGTACTTGCAGACCATAGCGTAAAGAGGTAGGAGAGTGAAAAACTGGAAAAATACCATGATCTAGCGAGAGAACTGAAAAAGATGTGGAACATGAAAATCAGGGTAGTGCCAGTCATAGTAGGCACACTAGGAACTGTCCCAAAGACACTGAGGGCGAGACTGGAGGAGATCAGGATAAAAAAGAAGGATTGAGACTGTATAGACCACAGCACTGCTAGGAACTGCGCGGATGCTGAGGAAAGTGCTAGAAATATAAAGACTGCAACATTAATTGTTAATAGTGACCCAACAGAGGAAGGGAAATGAAAGCAGAATTGTCAACCACTGCACTGGCATGATAGGCAAAGGAGAGAAGAGATGTTTGCTGAAGACCTGAGGAGACTTATTTTCACTCAGCCTTCAGCAATGACCACTGGGCAAACGGAGTGAAACTGTAAACCGCAGTATTACTGTGGCCTATGAGAACGAGGAGAGAAGGGCTGGAGACCTGAGGAGACTTGCTGTCACTCAACCTCCAGCGGTAACCAACTTGTGTGAGATTGAAAAATAATAATGATAATAATAATAGAAAAAAAAGAATTCAGTACATCCATAGTTGTAGATTGGATTATTATTTTTTTTAAGATGATCCTTATTTTGGTTAATGTTCCGAGCTGATCTAAGATTTGAACCCTTTTTTGATCAAATTGAGCATTTGAAAAGCTATTTTTGACCAAATTTAACAGTTGTTGCTAGTAAGATAACCATTGATATCATCCCCAAAATGGATAACAATCGTTGTATTACAAACAACTGCAGCAATAACATGAGGGGATTATATGTCCTTGGATCAAATACAGTGTCATAGTTTATCCTATGACTCCTGATTTAGGATGAATGATTTACATTTGCAATTCAACGTAGGATATAAAAGTATCTATAGAGTTTATAAAGCTTCCAGTGGTTTGGCATATATTGAATTTTCTTTTGCTACAGAAATTGAACTTGAGTTTGGAATTTTAGACAGCCTTCAATGATGAAAAAACCTCCCACAAATGGAATCAGTAACAACAAAGACTTGAAAGCAATTAGGGAGAAAAATAAAAAGGAAAAAGTTATTGCAGATCATGATTATTTAGCATGCGTTAACACCCATACTTTGTATAGATTATGTATAATTTCCATGTCACGTAGCTAAAAAAAAAAATATATGAACATATCTGTATATCAGTGCAAGTTAATATACATATATATATTATTATTATATAAATATAAACATTGCTGCCTCAATATACTCTTATATTTTTATGTATATATACATATATATATATATAAACATTGCTGCCTCAATATACACTTATATATATATATATATATATATAGAAATATATATGTATATATATATATATATATATATATATATATATATGTATGTATATATATATATATATATATGTATGTATATATATATATATATATAATGATATGTATATATATATATATATAATGATATATATATATATATATATATATATATATATATATATATATATATATATATATATATATCATCAGAAATGGCTATCCAAGCTTGTGCACAAAGAATGAGACAAGAAAAAAAGGAAGAAATCATGAAGAGGATTGTAGAAACTAACAGAAAATGTAATAATTTAAAACACACTTGAGCTCTAGATGATACTGGCAAAAAACAGATGCCTACACTAAAAGACAGAAATGACATAATTATCAAATGTAGTGACAAGCTGACAAGAATAACTGAAGAATACTATCAAAATGTGTATGCTTCGAAAATTGAGTACCAGAAGCTAACAAACCAAGAGATACAACTGATATCCAAGACATAACAGAAAACGAAGTAGTATTTGCACTACTTTATGTAAAATTCGTTGAAGCTCCTGGCAGAGATGACGTAATGACAAACCTGCAAAAGAGACTTTTCCCAAACAACTAGCACAGATATTCACACAGTACATATGAGGAAGAAAAGTGCCTAAGAACTTCTGAATAGGAATAATGATTGTACTCCACGAAAAAAGAGATAACTGAGACTTCAGGAACTTCTGCCCTGTTACACCATACATATATAAACTATTTACAAAAATACTCACAGACAAACATTCACTCTAGATCAAAATTAACTACAAGAATAGACTGGCTTTAGATGTGTCTACTCAACAATAGACCACCAACAAGCAATAAATCAACTAATTAAAAAGTCATTAGATTGCAGCAAACTACTTTGATTTTATGCAGGAACAAGGTTTTAGCAAGTATTACATACAAATCATTCAAAACATACAAAAATGGCATTGCAAAAATTAAATTATACAAAGATAGCAAAAGGAGTAAGACAATATAACTCTGACTATTTACTATGAGCCTTGACAGCATCTTTCGGAAAACTGACTGGGAGGGAATGGGAATAAACATAGACAGTGAATATCTAAACCACAAGATTCACTGTGATGTTTGAAGCATCAGAAAAATTGTGATGGCCATCTGAACACAGTTCTTCTATATGTGTGCAGACCCCAAGTGTCTTATATAGATTCCATAGAATATCCAACGATGATAGATATGTACCCTCTCAGAATGGTAGAATGCAACAGTATGGAAAGTCAAGGTGGTCAGCTTATGGGCATAATTTTTACCATTATAAGACATGAACTTGAATTTTATACATCTATTATTCCTTCTGTGTCAATACGCTTATTCTGTGATAAATACAATGCTCTATTACAAATACAATTCTTTGATATTAAATTGAAACACTCTCAGGTGTTTCTGATCTGCCCTGCACATGCACATATGCACACATATATGTAGAATGCACCAACACATATGCCCAAATATGTAAAACATATACTTACTTATGTGAAAAATACACATGCACACGTATGGATTCATACACACATATATATTTGTAAATGTAGTGAGAGATCCATGGATATAAAATAATATTTATCATTATATTATGCATGTTTTCATATGCTTGGAATCATATTTATATGCATGCACAAACATATGCACACACGTATATACGCATGTATTCATACATATACATTCTTATTAATGCTCATGTATATGAGGACAGGCAATATTACGCTTTATATCTTCAGATCTATTTAGCTGTACATATTATGTATTTATATATTACTCATATTTGAGTGCATAAATGCATGCTGTCAACTTTGTTTTGAAATTTTCCTTTGTTCAACTGTTGTTTATTATATATTGACGATAAGTAATTTCATCAGCTTTAACAATTTTATCTTGCCTTCTACTCAAAAAGAATAATAGGAAAGAAAAGAAAACAAATAATAGATTCATAGACTTTGAAGATTAGTAAACATTTAATTTCAGATGTCAAACTCATTTTGATTGATTGAGAATATTGGATGTAATTATGTGTGCATGCTAAAACTTTCAGATGCCAAAATGGAATGGTGCAACCGGGTGGCTGGCAGAAAAAATTAGAAATCTTGCAAGTTAAAAAAAGATCTTTGAGAGCGAAAAAGGACAAAAACGAATGAGCTCATTTGCAGATCGTCATCTTAATATGGACTAGCTGAAAACCCTCCCTACGTGATTTAAGCTAGTTCAAGCGGGAGTCTTAGATCCAAATTCACCTTGATTCTGTAACACAGGCTACAATGCATCTTTTTTGACTACTTCAAGTCATATACACATAAATGGAAACACACCTCTTTGTATTTTTTGATAAGATAAACATAGAAATCGGACCATTTTTACAGCTCATGGCGACCATGAAGTAACATGCAGTGTATGCATAGCAAAAGCTGCACTCATAAAATAGAAAAGTTTTAACATTGGGTTATGATGTACACATATAGCTATGATGCAATGGAGATGACTAAATGGATTGTTCTCAGAGGGTTTTACCAAATATAAAAAAAACCTGAGGAAGACCAAAGGGTACAATAAGACCTGGATTAATCATTGAGCAAAATGTGTACATATGTTGGGGACAGCAAATGAGAAAGGACTACCCCTGCTTTCTTGCAGTTTCCTTATTTGAATTATTACAAACTTTTTAAATTGTTCAACATAACAGTTTAAATCTAAAATCTTATTTTTTCTTTCATGTATATAGTTGATCAAACATTCAAATGATCCAATTGCCCACACAAATACTATTATAGAAAACTGATCATTATGCAATTTTCAGTGATGAAGATTTGGTTTAGCGAAGTAGTATATTTTTGTGGAAAATGTATTTTTCTAATGTATTTTGATGTATTTAAAATAAAATTCCCTTCAGGAATGCTTCATTTTTGAAAATCCTGTCAATTAAACAATAGGAGAGCTGAGGTGGGGGGCACCATTTTTGGACTGTGCTGGACTTGGTATCAAATGGCTTTAAGCCAGCCTTGGCTTCAGTAGCTGAAATATTATGACTATATCATCCAAGCTGAGAACTATAGTCTGAATAGATCAATGTATGTAAAAGAGACAAGATTGTTGATAACACTAAATCCAACTCAATGTACTAAGAACATTGTTCATGGCATGTCTTTATTGTCAGGAGGAAATCTTATGATAGGAAAAATCTTCTCTCAGAGAGGGTATTTCTCATTTGGACATTTTCATAACTCATTAAATGGAACTATGGCAGAGAGGTAAAAATTTGAAAGTCATCTTTTGATATCATTAAGTCTTGTAACAAAAAGAGGTGATTTCGAATGATACCATTGAATAAAATGACACCAGAAGTTTTTGAAATAATCAAAAGTTTTAATTATGTTTATGCGATAGAATTCCAAAAACTACATCTGGCCTGAAACTTATAAAAATTGCCTCTCAGATATATGCAACATTGCAGTTTTTTAAAGTAAGTGTTGCCACAATTCAGTTGGAGATTGTTGTTTGTTAAATGAATGAGATTTTTGGTGAATCTAACTCTTCTCTCTGAAGTATGGTGAGTGTTCTGCAAAGCCGAATTGAGCACTTTCTCTGCTATTTTCCCTCAGCTGCTTTCATTTATTTTTACAAATAGAATTTTACTTTTAGATATATCTATTATTAAACTTGTTCACCAATACTAAATCAAATTCAATGCTATCTGTTACTATCAAACTAGAAATTACTCAGTGTGTACACACTGCTGTCAATGCTAACATTGTCAAAAAAAAATGAATGAATGTTCCAGTTTGAATTTTCCATATTTTGATTATAGTTTTCCTCTTAATGTAAGAAAAATATCATTACTCTATCTGAGCAGACCTTGAGTGCTAGTGGAAGATTAGAAAAAAAATGAATGAATGAGCTTAACTTACTCATTAAGGTATTAATAGACTATGAGACTAGTCTGTAAACCACTTTTCCATAACAAAGCACCAAAATCATTATTACTGAATTATTACTATTGGAAAACTAAAAAAACTTTCATCTCGCAAAGAGCTGATCACTTCAGTCATATACATTATGAGTCAGCATTTGCAAAAATTCAATAAAAGAATGAAATTTTCCCATTGAATTGGCATAACTTTAAACAACTTTGTCAACATGACCTGACAGATTTTTTGGGTAATATTTAAGGGAAAGAAAGGTCAGTTCACTAATGTACATGCAATTTTTTTCCTCAAATCCATCACTCTAGGTGTTTGCAGATCATTATCACTAACATCTTCTCACCTTCCTCATTGCATTTGAGATTTTTAGTTTTCTATTCTCACAGGTTTATAGAGCATCATTGAGTTTATATTCAATTATTGCTTCACTTTCTTGTGAATTGCATTATCATGTTTAACACATGCCTTAATGATCAGGTTACTTGCACAAGTGGATAGCATTAACCCATTGTACACAAAAAGCACCCAAAACTATCTTTTTAACGGTTCAAGAATAGTTTGTAAATTTGGATTTAAGAAAAATAGATTTTAAGATTACAAATTTATTTT
Source organism: Thysanoteuthis rhombus (assembly GCA_963457665.1). Classification (NCBI taxonomy): domain Eukaryota; kingdom Metazoa; phylum Mollusca; class Cephalopoda; order Oegopsida; family Thysanoteuthidae; genus Thysanoteuthis; species Thysanoteuthis major. The sequence continues at coordinate 41,533,910 of OY735200.1, read as the reverse complement.
ATGTCAAATATTTCAAGTCTCAAATGACTATTATTAATCACCACTATTTACAACAGACCGGTTTAAACATCTGTTGCTTAGTTCAGGTAATTAATGTGTTCTGACATTTATATGTATTAGTGTACAACAAACATGCTGAGGACAGATACACTGATCAAAATTGAAAACAAAGAGCTAAAGAAAGTAGAACAGTACATCTACCAAAGACAATGAATCTCTATGAAATCCTTAAAAGAGGAAGAAATCAGGTGAAGAATCATTCCTGCTTGGTAAGCTTTCAGTTGAGCCAGCTCAACTTTCAAGAACAAGAAAATCCCATTAGTCCTAAAATAAGGATATACAACCAATGCGTCCTCCCATTAGTCACCTATGGGGGTGAAACATGGAACCTAACCAAGAGACAGACCCACTAACTGAAAACCATGCTATATGCACATGAAGGAATCATGAACAACATCATATGCTGAGGTCACAAGACAGCATAATATATCAGAAAGAAAAAAGATGTCTGAGACATCATAGAATCTATTAGAAAACTCAAAAAACAATGGTCTTCATATCATGACCCACGATGTGGATATCCAAAGATCATATTTGAAACTGTAAAAAATAAGATGGCATGACAAACTAAACAAATTCAGAAAATATTGGCTCCACAAAGCCCATGATAGAGAGGTCTGGCAAATCTTGAGGAAGGTCTATATCCAATGATGAATGCTAAAAGAGTGATGATAATAATGATGGTGATGATGATGATTATGTACTTATGTATCTGTATATTGCCTAGCTCTAATCATTCATAGTAGAAACATAAAATTTTACTCACACTCCCCTCAATGAATACAGAAAAACCTTTTTGTTTTTTGAACCCATCCCACACAAATCGGTTTTTCTTGGTAGGTTCAATTTGCAATTAAAGTTTATCCAAAATTGATCCCTCAGTTTAAATCTAGCTGCATTCACATTTGTTTTTTTGAAAATGCATACATTTTTATTGATCACAGACCAATAAAATGTGGGAGAAGTAACTTATTCATTGATCAACCCTTTCTCCAATTTTTTAATTGACCATCCCCAAAATTGCTTGCTGCTTAAAGACATTGGTCATGTGATAGTGTCTTTTGTGTGACTAACCAGTCTTTTGTTTCTTTTTAAATCATGAATTTTTGGTTCAAACCATACTGGTAGTATTTTCATCAACATGATTCTACCCCCACCTTTGCTCAATTCATGAGGTAAAAAGAAACATATGTGGGGGCAGTGATTCATTATTTCCCTTGCTTTTTCACTTCTTTTAAACTCCTCTCTTTAACTGGTACGTAACATTTTGCTGGAAATTATGCTGTGTTTTTTTTAAAAATCAAGTTCCTGCAAAATATGGTCGTGTCATCATCAAATCATCTTGATACTTTTCTGCCAAAAGCAAATAAATGGACTATTCTAAGATGACATAATTTCTGAATTTCTGAAATTTAGGATTACTTTTTACTCAACAAAGTTACCTATTCTTGTAAACTTTTTAATGAAAAATGACTACAATGTAGTTATTATTCTTAACTGGAACCTCACTTTCCATTCATCATTGAGAAACTGCAAATGTGATCACTCTTTCTCTCAGTCCCGATCCAATCATTGCTGTGTCTATATAATATGAAAAAAATTTTTTTTCAAAATTTCACATGCTCTGAAATCTGATCAGTCTGAGAGAGGTTGTTAGCTGCAACAAATGTTGACAGGACTATGAAAGTAAATTTTTTTTTCTTTCTGACCAAACTGATAGTGGTTGAAAGTTTTCAGAGGAAAGAAGCAGAGAAGAGAGTGGGCAAAGGAAGAGGAATTTTTTTTCTTTTGTGTCATACTACGTCATACCTAAAAAAAAGATCAATTCTTGAAATGAAAAAAAATGTGATGTAAGAAAGTGTTTGTAATTTAAGAAACAAAGACATTTTTTAACACTTCACTTATTGTGAGCATAGAGTTATAGGGAACACAAATTGACACACACTTGGATACAAATAAAAATGTAGTTTGGCTCAAGAAAACCAGTAACTGTCCATATTCAGGGAGTTTATTTTTAATTTCTCAATAGCTTTCTTTGAAAAAATCAATTGAAACTAAACTTATTACAGAATTAAATGTAGCCAAATGCTGTCAAAAATAGTGTAACCAATGTGGCTGGTTTTGAACAAAGATTTGCACTAGTCTCTTGTATTTTCTTTATATATATCAATGACCTTCCTTTTGCAATGACAAAATCTACTACCTACCACTTAGCAGAGGACACCAGTTTACTTTTGATAGAAGAAAAATACAAAAAAATCTTACCTAAAATGTCTTTATAAATAGCTTCGGACAATAAGATTTCCCTTAACTCTGATGAAACAGAACTGATCTTCTTCAGGAAACCATCAGAAAAATTACCTGAAAATATTAAAATTAAACTGAATGGCCAAAGAATCTTCCCAGCTTCATCATATTAAGTTCCTGAAAATCCTCAAAGTGGAATTTAGCATTACCTCAAAAAATCATTTATTTTTACAAATCAAAAACTTCCTGAAAGTTTTCAATTTATTTTACTTTTCAGACAGGAAAAATCTCTATCTGTACAGAAAATTCATTAAAAAGCTCTTTGTTTCTGACAAACTTAAATACCCGAAAAATTTTTGAAGAAATTCTACTAAACACATGGTAATACTTGCTTGGAACATTTTCATAAATTTTTTCCATCAAAAATATTTCATTGATTCATATTCATGAATTATTATCTGCTCTATTAATTTGATTTCACTGTCTGTTTTGTGAATAACGCATCTGTATTTGCTGTCTACTGTCTAAGTGTTGAAATGTTGATTTTGTTTATCTGGAATGATATGTATATAACAAATGTTACTATTTATAAGAAACCATAAAGGTGGGTACTGCTTGGTAGGCAATTAGCCTAATTTGTACCCTCCCCACTGAAGATGTGCAAAAAATGATGGAAAATTGTATAATTGATGTGTCATGTTTGTTGATGAAATAGATTATTATCCATCTGAATACAGTCTGTTCTTTTTCTTGGTTTTATTAGAGTGGTTGGTGGTAAATTTTAGAAAACAAAACTCCTACACAAGATTTAATTGAAAAAGGTGGGAGTGTTTTGACATTGGATCATTCAAATGATTCTTCCTTGTTACCTTTGTATAATTCATTCACAAATAAATGGTGTATAAACAGAGAACATAAGTTTAGTGAATATGTTTTAATGTATAAAGGATTTCTATGTATTTATCTGTTATATATCTACTCCAGTCTTTCCACACCTCTTTATTCCACTTGATACATATCCCAGTCTTTAATTATCAATCAGTTTCCTCCCATTGTATCATATCAGATCTATCGTATCAATAGTTCAAAGTTCACTGAATATATCACACATCTGAGGGGAGCTACAGAATTATTGGTGAAAATATCATGATCAAAGCAACAAGGCTTTGAATACTGACTTAGATAATCTATGAGTCAAAAGTTGAAACATTTTCTAAACAAATTTTACTAGTGTAAGCCTTCCAAAATTACTAGTTTGAACTGTTTTTGCAAAGTCTCCAATTTTGCAACATACATACAGTCACAGCAGCCCCTTTATCAGGCTATGTAAAGACTCAGAGCCCTTCCTGCTCCCAAAAGAGGTAAGACAAAGTAATACAAGCTTACCCAAACTCTTCACAGCCTTCATCAAGATGATCTTCCAAAACGTAGACTTGGAAAATAAAGGAATCAAAATAAATGGCTAATGTCTGAACAACCTCTGATTTGCAGATGACATTGCCCTTTTCACAGAAAACTTACACAACCTCCAACTAATGCTAGATGAACTAAATGAAGAAAGCCAGAAAATTAGCCTGCATATGAATTTCAGCAAGACAAAGATCATGCGCAACAATCACTTTGGAGATAAGAACACAAAAATCAAAATCAAAGTCGCCAAACTGGACAAAGTGGACCATTATATCTGCCTAGGATAACGAATCTCAATGAGATCCTCAAAAGAAAAAGAAATCAAATGAAGAATCACTCTTGGATGGCAAGCCTTTGGTAGAGCAAGCTCAACTTTTAAAACAAAAAGATCCCACTAATCCCAAAATGGAGGGTATAGAACCAATGCGTTCTTCCGATAGTCACTTATGGAGCTGAAACATGGAACTTAACCAAGAATGACAGACAACCAATGGACATCATGACTCACAACATGGATCCCCAGAGACCACACATGCAACCAAGGCCCGCAGAGTACGAGACGGACTGATGAACTAGACAAATTCAGAAGGTTCTGGCTCTGCAATACACGTAATAGAGAAGTTTGGCAAATCCTGGGGAAGGTCTATGTCCCATGACAGACGTTAAAAGACTGATGATGATAATGATGAGTTCCTTTGAAGATTTTTTGACTGATGAACGATATTTTTCTTAATTACTAATTTCAGTTGCTTTTATCCCTTTTAGAAAAATAAATTGGTTTTCATTATCAAATCTTGTTTAACGTTGGAAATATCTTTGGCAAACAAATAAAAAGAATAATTATTGATATGGGTAAGTACACTCTTTCTACATAAAAAAGAATGTTTGAACTATAGATAACATTATTTTTGTTCTCAGTGATTCTGACGGCAAATATCTGAGCAACCTCAGATTGCAGACAGTGTCGTCCTTTTTGCAGAGAACCTTCATGACCTCCAACTAATGCTAGATTAACTAAACAAAAAAAGCAAAAGAATCGGCCTACATATGAACTTCAGTAAAACAAAAGTCATGTGCAAAAATCACATCGAGAATAAGGACGTTATTGTCAAAGTCGAAAAATGCAAAACTGGGGAAAGTAGACCACTACATCTACCTAGGACAACAAATGCCTATGAAACCCGCAAAAGAAGACAAAATCAAGTGGAGAATCACCCTAAGATGGCAAGCCTTTGATGGAGCAAGCTCAACCTTCAAAAACAAGATGATCCCAATAATCCTAAAAAGAAGAGTATATAACCAATGTATTCTCCCGATAGTCACTTATGGAGCTGAAACTTGGAGCCTAACCAAGAGACAGACCTGCAAACTGAGAAGCATGCAGAGTGCACATGAGAGATTCATGCTCAACCTCACATGGAGAGATCACAAGACAGCGCAATATATCAGGAAGAAAACGGGGATCTGACACACCATAGAATCTATTAAAAAAACACAAATGGCAATGAGCTGGTCATGTTGTGAGAATGATTGACAACCAGTGGACATCAAGACTCACAACATGGATCTCTACAAATCACATTTCAAAACCGAGGACGACAAAATACATAATGGAGAGATGAACTAGACAAATTCAGATAATACTGGCTCTGCAGCGCCCATGATAGAGAAATGGCAGATCCTGGGGAAGGTCTATATCCAACAACAGACATTAAAAGACTGATGATGATGAATTGGGGATTATGAGAAATGTTACATAGAAAAGTTTCAGTGAGTTTTCAGTTGAGGAGAATGAAAAATGTGAAGAAAGAAATGTTTCTGCAGCAGTTTGGTTCGGAATTATGGAAAATGTCAAGAATAAAAGGTATCTGAATGTGTTGAGGATTTTTAAAAATGTCAAGATAGAAATGTTTCAGCATGTGTTAAATCGGGGATTATGGAAAATGACAAATTTGAAATGTTTCTACATGTGTTCTGTTGGAGATGATCAAAAATGTCAAGATTGTGATGTTTCAACATGTATTCAGTGAATGATTATAGAAAATGTCAAAACTGAAATGTTTTTGCATGTGTTCAGTTTGGGATTAAAAAAATATCAAAATTGAAATGTTTCTGATCACGTTCATTAGAGGAAAAAGGAATTTATCAGATTGACATGTTTCTGCATGCATTCAGTTCAGCATTTTGGAAATATCAAGATTGAAATATGTATGCATGTGTTCAGTTGGGAATTATAGAAAATGAAAAGATTGAGATGTTTCTACATGCGTTTGGTTTGGGATTATGAAAATGTCAGCATTGGAAAGTTGTAGCGTGTGCTTAGTTGGGGGATTTATGGAAAATGTCATGATTGAAATGTTTCAGCATGTGTTCAACGGGGGATAATAGAAAATGTTAGGATTGTAATGATTCTGCTTCTGTTAAGATGGGATTATAGAGAATGTCAAGAATGAACTGTTTTTAATTGTGTTCAGTTGGATATTATGGGAAACATCAAGATTAAAAAGTTTCAGTCAAAATAGGAATGTTTAAGCCTGTGTTCAATTATGGATCATGGGAAATGTCAAAATTGAAACATTGTTGCATGCGTTCAATTAGGGATTGGAAAGAATATCAAAACTGAAATATTTCTGATTATATTCAGTAAAGGAAATTTGTAATTGTCAGACCGAAAAGTTTCTGTATGTGTTCGGTTACAGATTATGGAAAATGTAAAGATTGAAATATTTCTGCATGTGTTCAATGGGGGATTATAGTAGATGTCAAATTGAAATGTTTTTTGCTCATATGAGGATCATGGAAAATGACCAGATTCTGATATTCCTGAATATGTTCAGTTTAAGATCATGGAAAATGGATTTAAAAAATGTCAAGATTGATATTTAGCTGCATGTGTTCATTTGGGGATGATAGAAAATAGCATGATTTGAAACTTTCAACCTGTGTTTAGTTTGGGATTATGTGAGATGATGCGATAAAAATATTTTTCATGTGTTCAATGGGGAATTATACAAAACATAAAATTGAAATCTTCCTCATGTGCCCCGTTGAGGATTATGGAGAATGACAAGATTTAGATGTTTCCGCATATGTTCAGTCGGGGATTATGAAAATGTTAAGATTGAAAAGTTTCTCCATGCGTTCAGTTGGGAATGATGGAAAATATCAAAATTTGAAAGTTTCAGCTTGAGTTCAGTAGGGAGTTAGGGAAAAAGTTGAGATTTTAATGTTTCTGTATCTCTTAAGATGGGTATTATAGAAAGTTTCAAGATTGATCATTTCAGCATTGTTCAGTTATGGATGACGAAAAATGTCACAATTTAAATATTTATGCATATTCTCTGCTTGGGATTATCAAGAATAACCATGTTTCAGCACGCGATAAGTTGGGGATTTATGCATGTGTTCAATTGGCAATGATAGAAAATATGAAATTGAAATATTCCTCATGTGTTCAAGGCTTATGGAAAATGATAAATTTGAGATGTCCCTGCATACGATCTCTTGGAGATTATTGAAATATAAAGATTGCAATGTTTTTGCACAAATTCAGTTTTGATCATGGAAAATACCAATATTGAAATGTTTTTGCATGTGTTCAGTTTGGGATTATTGTGAATGTCAAGATTGAAATGTTTCTGCATGTGTTCTGTTGGGGATTATCGAGTATGTCAAGATTGAAATGTGTCTATATGTGTTCAGTTTGGGATTATTGAGAGTGTCGAGATTGAAATGTGTCTGCATGTGTTCAGTTGGAGATTATTGAGAGCGTCAAGATTGAAATGTTACTGCATGTGTTAACTTGGGGATTAATGAGAGTATCACAATTGAAATGTGTTCAGTCGGGGATTATTGAGAATGTCAAGATTGTAATGTTTCTGAATGTGTTTGGTTGGGGATTATTGAGAGTGTCAAGATTGTAACGTTTCTGAATGTGTTTAGTTGGGGATTACTGAAAATGTCAAGATTGAAAGCTTTCTGCATATGTTCAGTTGGGGAATATAGAGAATGTAAAAATTGAAATGTATCTGCATGTGTTCAGTTGGGGATTATTGAGAATGTCAAGACTGAAATGTTTCTGCATGTGTTCAATTAAGGATTATGGAAAATGTCAAAATTGAAATACTGATACAATCTTTTATTTTTTTTTCTCATTATCTTAAACTTTATATCCTTTTTTCTTTGTTGAATCTCAGTGTTCCAAAATGTGTTCAAATATGCAAATTCTGCAGCTGCAAAAATGAATCATGGTAAACCACATGGTAAAATTCATAAAAAAATTCCTCATGCATAGAATAATCAGAAAAAATATTCATACGTCATGAGTAGCTACAAATATTTAGACATATATGTAGGTTATTGTGAATATATATGTATTACCAAATTTATACGGTTCAAAAAAACTAATGCTCTGATATTAACTACCCAAAGTTGGAAAAAGTTTTTTCTCTTCTTGATATGGTTTTACAAAGGATTATTGGCTGCTCCTCGGACCAAATAAACAAATTTTGTGACTATGAAAAGGAAAAAGCAAAAGTAAAAAGAGTAAAAAAAAAACAAGAACAATAGAACTGAAAGATGTAAACAATTTCATTCTCGAACAAGAAAGATATAGTCTGGAAATTCTAATTCATTTGCTTTGTTATATGTGCAAAGAAAAGCTGAAACATAAATCAATTAGGTGTTTAATTGTCTCTTGACCAAAGCTTAACCATGTTTATAAATGTCATTATTTTATTTGGTAGTCAGGGCAACCAAATCAATTTATTCTGTCCCAGGTGGGATTTTTGTTTTCTTCACATAACTATCTCAAGACTTTTACTGTTTAGCTTTCTTGCTGTGAAGAAATTTTCTTTTGAAATTGAAGAATCTGGGGGTTTTCTTCTTTATCATTCTTATGGAAAAATGTGAAAATGTTAACTTACAGTCTAAAGAAATAGTTGGATAAATACATATTTTTAAAGGATACATGCAGCAGTTTCCATAGCAAGTAGGTTTTATAGATTTGAGCGGCTAGTTCTAAGCCCAAATCTCCTCCTTTATCTGGACAACAGCAACAGCGACTGCCAAGCTGTTTTTTCTTTCTGTTAAATGGACTTCTAAACAGGGATTAAGAGCTTCAGCTGCTATTCTATTCGCCCAGCAAAAACTTAAATTCGGTCGACCAATTCCATTTTCATTGCCAGTACATAGCACTTCTGTCCTTAATCTACCGAAGTCCAAATTTCTCTCTGGTAGCTGACAAACAGATAAGGTGTTGGGATTTTCTCTTTCTTTCTCTTCATGATGATGAGTATAAATTAGGTAAAAATTAGTTTTCACCACACTTTACAACTACTTTCAAGTATTTGGCTCAATTTAAAACTTGGGAAATAAGGATCATCATCATCATAGATAATGATTATCCTGATCATTATCACCATCAACCCCAACAGCAATTATTACCATGCTCAGCATCATCATCAGTGTCATTTCTATCTGCTAAGGATCTTGGTGTAATATCTCCACACTCATTGAAAAGTGTTACACACAGAGAAAATGTTTATATGGATACAAGAAGTATTTTATATGTGAACCAGAATATTACCTTTCATATGACATTGTTGTTTATGGCGATATGAATAGGCAATAAAGAGACGAACCCAGTGTAGTAGGTAATTTGAATGTATTAAATGTAATCTTATAAATGTAAGCTGTATGAAAGTCTCAATTGAAATCAAGCTGGTTTGTAAGCTTAATTAGACATGAATTATTAAGATGAACTGTAATGTAAGGAAATTAATCATTGATATCAGTGAGAATGAACAGCAAGTTAAAATGTCATACATAACTTAATTCAATTTGAGTTTAATGATAGTTTATGTGAAACAATAATCACATAACATTTTGGTAATTCTTTGAAATAATGTAGATATTATGCAAGGGAGATAACTTCTCAGCAGATGCTATTAGCTGCCACTCTTTTCAATCTATTGCATAAAAAAATGAAAGGAAACTCCAAAGATTGTAAACTGTATTTTATTAAATTCAAGTAAAAAGGATATTGATTAGGGTCAGTGTTTAGTATTAGGGATAGTATTTAAGGCTGAGGTTGCAATTACAAACAGGAAAAATTAAATATTCTTTGGTATCCTAGCATCAGTGATGAAATGATATTCATATTTGAGAAATATTTAAATATATCTTATCAAAGAAGCATTATTATGAACAGAATCACTCAAGTAATTCAAACTTTGAGGCCAATGGGCTTGGAACTCTATCATAACTTCTAGACTTTGTTCAGTGTCTTTGTTGTATTTTTATAACTTCCTATTATGTAACTTTCTATTTACTTTTGATTCTATATTTTGAGGAATTTGTTTTGGCTTCATTCTTTCTCTGAGAGACCGAAGAAATTCCCATACTGCTTTCTCATTTATGGCCACATTTTTATAAGTAGTAGCAGGAGTAGTAGAAATATCTTATAAAAATATTTTATAATTCATTTGATCCATATTTTTCATGTGAAACGTCAATTATAACTCTTATGATCTTTATGAGGATCTCAACAACTTGAAATTCCTCTCTTCTTGAGATTTTTTGAGTAAAATGTAACATTTTATTGATACTGTAGTTCTTTCATTGTATCTTGCAACTTAACAGTTTTTTTTTTAAACATTTTTAAAAACTTTAGTTCTGCCAGATAGTTGAAGATTAAAATGAATGTGTCAGTAAAAGTCTGCAAGAAGTTCTTTGATTTTGTATGTTTAGAGCATGAAAATAAACAAGAGGCAGTGATTGAGCACAGGATTTATGAAAAAATATCATTGAAAACTAATGATTTGATCGAGTGAAGTAATATATATATATATAATATAAAAACTCTGTCAAAGGGAACACATTACTGCAGGAGATGAATGAATGAAGAATATCGAAATCTACTCCATGTTAAGTGAGATATTATAATACAAAATTTGAAAAACAGTTTTCTTAGATATTAATAAACATTCAAATCTTAGACAGAACAGGTCTGGTTAGTCACTCATTAGAAACGGTCACATGACAAATAACATTTGCAAATCCCCCCCCCCCAGCCGGTCACAAAAAACCTATTTCATCATCAATATCATTAGTCTTTAAACATCCATCGTTTGAGATGGACCTTCCCCAGGATCTGCCACATTCCTCTATCATGGCCATGCGGAGCCAGTATTTTCTGAATTTGTCAAGTTCATCTCTCCATTTTGTATTTTGTCTGCCTCAGTTTTGCATATTATCTCTAGGAATCCATGTTGTGAGTCATAATGTCTTTCGATTGTCTATCATTCTCGCAACATGATCTGCCCATTGCCATTTGAGTTTTTTAACAGAATCTATGATTTTTCGTTTAGTTAATCTAGCATTAGTTGGAGGTCATGTAGGTTCTCTGTAAAAAGGGCGGTGTCGACTGCAAATCTGAGGTGGCTCAGATATTTGCCGTCTATTTTGATTCCTCTATTCTCCAAGTTCAGGTTACAGAGGATCATCTCAAGGCAGGATGTGAAAAGTTTGGGTGAGCTTGTATCACCTTGTCTAAACCCTTTTTGGAGTTGGAAAGGTTCAGAGTTTTTATGTAGCCTGATAAATGAATTGCTATGATTGTATATATGTTTCAGTACTTTGACCTACACAAGATCTACACCTTGTAAGGTGATGGCTTTCATGACCATGGGGATTTCTACAGAGTCAAAGGCCTTCTAGAAGTCTATAAATGCTACAGCGAGTAGCATTTTGTATCCTGCTGCTTTGTATTTCAGATGAATGGAGATAGTCCATGGTCAAGTTGCTTCTTCTAAATCCAGCCTATTCCCATGGTTGGTTTTCATCTAGTGTTTTAGTGATCTGGTTGGTGATGATTTTTGTGAACAGTTTATAGATGCACTTGAGTAGGCTTATAGGTCTGTAGCTGTTGAGGTCTTTGGGGTTTCCTTTTTTATGTAGAAGCATTATGATTGTCGACTCTGTTTTAGACACAAGTTGAATAAAATAGCTAGTTTTTTGTAGACGGTCTTACCCGCGTTTTTTTAGATTGATTGATAGTGATATCATCTGGTCCAGGGGCTTTTCCTATTTTGTTTGTTTGATGGCTTGTTTTACCTCCCATGGTGTTACTTCTTGTACCTTCTTTTGTCTTCTCTTAGTTTCTTTTTGATTGTTTTTGTTTTGTTTGGCCTCTATTTTCTCTCTTGTTGTTGGTGGTAGTTTGAGGATTCTGCGCTTTTCAATGAGTTTCTTAGTTTTGTCCAAGATTTTGCTAATGGTCTGTGTGTTTCTTGCCTTAAACATAGAGGCAGTTTCTATTATAGAGGTTGTTATTTTGCTGCAGAGTTTGTTGATGCTGGTGTCATTTTAATCAGTAAGTATTTTATATCTGTTTTCAATTCTAGCTTGGAGAGTTGGGTTAGTTCATTCGGTGTGGGACATTTTTCTGCATTCTTTATAGGTGTTTACTTGCATCTTATATCTTATTTGAATGTATTTGATGGTGTGGCTTTTGTCTGTTAAAATGTAGTCCATTTCGTTTTGGTTTCATGGTTGTTTGAAGAATGTATTCATGATTTTTAAGTTGTCTGCGGTTACAAAGTTTACAAGTTCCTCCCCTCTCTCATTCTGTCTTTTGTATCCAAATCCTCCAATTAACTGTTCATTTCCTTGTCCTACAGTAGGAATAAAAAAGTGAAAAAAAAAATTTCTCCAAGACATGATGAAGAGTAAATGTTTAAATTTTCAGCTTTCTTTCTTCATTGGTGCAGCCAGAACAATTCAAAAACTATAGAAACCTATTTCAGAGTTATGGTGATAGTTTTGGCTGATAGTTTTCATTAGACATTGAACAAAACTTAAACATAGCAGTTAAGGTATGGCAAACAAATTAAAAATCAGGAAATCGTATAATGATAACAATTATGTCATGGTAGTTTTTTAAGAGGTTCTTGAAAATATGGTACTTTCTAAAGGAGAAATATTCGCCACGTGAATAATAAATGTACAGATAGTTGCTATTACTCAGCTGTCCAAATAACAAAAATATTTCATTTTTTCTCAATCTCTAACTGGAAGTTGATAATTTAATGGGTTTTTAAATAGTTTAAGGCATGTGGAAATCCAGTGCATGAGACTGATAATAAAAGTTTCCAGCTATGTTCTGACAAAATTAATTATTCAGATGAATTCACAGCACCATTATTCAGTCATCAAAGTACTTTCCTTGATTTCTATGACTTTGCATCATCTTCCAGATAAATTGTGTACTCCATCATGAAAGAATCATTTTTTCTTTTATTTGTACATGTTTGTTTCATTGAATTCTTTGATATCTCTTTGAAACCAATGATCAAACAAGGAATGTTAAAGAGAGTGGAATTAGTGAAAATTTTAAGGTGACAGTATATGGGAGAATTTCCAGTTCCAACTCCAGAATTGCTCTCTGTGACACATTTGTGATGTGACAATTCCTTTTTTTCTCTCCCAATGTATCATTCAATGAGCCAGTCACTCTCCTTAGTAATGTGCAGTAAGAGTTTGTCCAGATTCCAGTAATTCATACAAAAAAAATTCCCTTTGAATCTCACTAAATACTAGGAAGAACTTTTTCCACAGTAAACTCCATTTAGTTGAAATGTCAAACATTGTCCACGATCTAGATACAATTTTCCTTCATTTTCCGTTTTGGTTTTTAAATTTTTAGTTGATGAAGTATTAGTCATTATTCTTTTAAATGTTTGTGGATAATTTTTTCCACAATCTTGATTTTTATTAGCTGCTTTTTATTGCAACTTTTTCCTCAGACTGATAACCCTCTGGCAGTGAGCAAATAGCATTGATAGGAAAGTAAAGAATAAACCAATGATAGGATTCAAACTCATCCCCCCCCCAGAAGGAGGCAATGTTTAGCCTGGTCTGCTTTGTCAATTGAACCACCAAGACTCAACCAGCCTTGGTTTTGCATGTGATCTTTGAGGATCCATGATGTCTGCCATTCTTGCAACATGACCATCCCATTATCATTTGAGTTTATTTATAGATCCGATAATATCACAAACTCCTGTTTTTTCTCTGATATACTGTGCTGTATTGTGATTTCCCTATTATTGAGCATGATTCTTTCCTGTGCACATTGCATGGTTCTGATTTTGAGGGTCAGTCTCTTGGTTAGGTTCCAGGTTTCAGCTCTATAGGTGGGTATCGGGAGGATGCATTGGTTGTATACTCTGCTCTTCGGGACCAATGGGATCTTCTGGTTCTAGAAGGTTGAGCTTGCCCTACCAAAGGCTTGCCATCCTAGGATGATACTTTGCTTGATTTCTTCTTCTTTCGAGAGTCTCATGGAGATTCGTTGTCCTAGGTAGATGTAGTGGTCTACTTTTTCCAGTTTTGTGTTTTCAATTTTTATCATTGTGTGTCTATTTCCAACATGTTTGTTGTGCATGATCTATATATCGCTGAAGTTCATGTGAAGGCTGACTTTCCTGCTCTCTTCATTCAGTTCATATAACATTAATTGTGAAGATTCTCTGCAAAAAGGACAATGTCAGCTACAAATCTGAAGTTACTTAGGTATTTGCCTTCATTTGTCTAGATTTTGGAAAATCTCCTTAAGGGTGGCTGTGTAGAGTTCAAGTGAGCTTTTATCACCTCGTCTTATCCCTTTTTGGAGCTGAAAGGGCTCTGAGTCTTTACATAGCCTGATAAAGGATCTTTTATGTTAGTATGTATGTTGCAGTACTCTGACGTACATGCGATGCGGTCTAAACCTTGTAGAGTGATAGCCTCAATGACTTTGGGAATTTCCACTGAGTTGAAGGCATTCTTGAAGTTGATAAATGCTACAGTGAGTAGCATTTTATATTCTGCTGCTTTATCTTCTAGTCAATTTATCAAACGGAGGTGGTCCATAGTTGAGTTTCTTCTAAAGCCATTCTGCTCCCATAGTTGGTTTTCATCTTGCATTTTGGTGAATTGGTTGGTGATAACTTTGGGGAAAAGTTTATTGATGCAGTTTAGACTTATTGATCAGTATCTGTTGAGGTCTTTTGGGTTTCCTTTTTAATGTAATGGCATTATGATTGCAAAGTTCCAATCTTCTTGGACTTTATTTTGTAGGGGCATTAGTTGAATAGACTGGCTGGTTTCCTAGTGATGATCTTACTAGCTTTTTTGAGTAAGTTAATGGTGATTTTATTTGATCCAGGTGCCTTTCCTTTCTTTGTTGGCTTCTTCTTTTGAGGATTTCATGGAGATTTATTGTGAACTTATGGGAAATTCTCAAAGTGATTGCTTGCGTCTTGTGCATCTTGTTTGGTGTTCTGTGGTCCTTGTTTGGAGAGTAGAGTTTTTGATAGAATTCTTGAGCATGTTTGGCAATCCGATCCCTTTCCATTGTTAAGTCTCCTTCGAGTATACAAGTTATTTGTTTCCATCCTGTATTGAAAGCATTATTAATAGCTCTGAAACCCTGACTTTTTTTCGATGATTGCTGTTGTGTACTTCCTTTTGTCCTCTGCTCATTTCTTCAAGATAGTTGTATTTAATTTGGTTGCTTCAATTTTCTCTCTTGCTGTTGTCAGTGTCTTGAGATTTCTGCGTTTTTCCATGCCATTCTTTGTTTCGTGTTTAATTTTACTAATGGTTTGAGTTTTTATTCATTTAAACATTGTGGCCACTTCTATTTGAGAGGCTGTAACTTTTTGTTGAATCCGTTGATGTTGGTGTCATTCTCTTTTGGTTCGGTCAGAATTTTATATCTGCTTTTCATTTGAAGCTTGAAGGATCGAGTGGGCTCTTTTGGTTTGTTTGGTGGATGTAGTTTGATGTGGAACATTTTTTGACGTTCATTATTGGTGTTGATCTGAATTTTACATCTTACTATGCTGTGGTTGCTTTCTACTTTGATTTGATTTAGGACCTGGATGTCTTTGACGGTGTGGCTTTGATCTGCTCGGATGTATTTGATCAAAACCATGTCTTGGCACTATCTTCTACTGAAAATACTTGCCCCATGATGCAACCTGGTATGATTGACGATTAACAGTTTACATATCAGAATGGTGTTTGGGATGAATAACTGCTCATTGATGTCATTGAAACAAACTTTCTTGATACCTTGAAGTATTGTTTTCAAGATCTCAAATTCTGTTTCCAAGACATGAATATTGATATTGCTTCCATAGATCTCTTGCAAGTGATTCATTTTATCGCTGTATTGCTTGGTTTCAAAAAAACAATTTGAAGAAAGCATCGCTTCGTATCTCCTTGAGTATCTGAACAATTACATTAGCAAGCCGTTGTCCATTGATAATTGCCACCCTATCACTTCGCAAGACTTTTGATAGGTTGTCTGCTAGTGAATATAACCTCTGTCTGAGTGAAAGACAAAAATATGATGTAAGTTTCTGCATTTGTAAATTGCACCCTATGAGTCTCACTGCAAGATTCACTATCAATTTCTCAAGACGTCACATATCTCACAAATGCAACAGTCGACCATTACTAACTGGTATTTTCTGAAAACGCAAAGCGCGAGCAGTCCATCATGGGACACAAAGTTTGTCACACCTTGTTTGCATATCCCTCAGCAGCAATTTCTCCAATGTTCCCTTGGATGAAACCAAACATTTTTTTCGTTTTTGGGAGAACGCATACTTCACCACCAGTTCCCTTTGTATCATTAAAGGTTCTACATTTCACTGATTAGTTAAGTACCACCATGACCTCAAATTGATGCTAGACAAACTGAATGAAGTAAGTTGGCCTTCTCATGAACTTCATCAAAACAAATAGTTGTATACAACAAACATGTTGCAGACAAATATACAACAATCAAAATCGAAAATGCAGAGCTGGAGAAAATTGATCACTACATCTACCTTGGAACAGCAAATGTAATCCTCAAAAGGACAAATCAAGCGAAGGGACCGGGTAACTGAGCGAATACATAAGGAAGGTTACTCCTTGTCTGAGATGTCAGTGTATTCATAATACATGAGTAAAAAGGAATTTTTTCTTTTTCTCTCCAACAACAGTTTTTTTCTTCTTTTTTTCATAACTTGGTTCACCATGATTGCTAACAATTCGTTTTGATAATCTGGAAGTGTTTGAATCATTCTTTTCATGTAGTTTCATTGATGGGTGAAGTTATCATCTATCAGGGATGTATCTCCTTGAAACGCAAACCTTTGTTACCAAGAAACAGCATGCATTCCATAAAAGTAATGAAGTATTTCTTATCCTCTGGTCTTTTTTACTTAGCCTGGGTATTTCCCATTTCAACTGGGTTTTCAGATCTCAAAATAATGCCGGGATAGAACCAACTTACTCAAAAGTTGAAAACAGATATTTCGTAGAAAAATGATTTTTGATCGTTCAAAGGATTTCTCAAAAATAGAAATAAAGAACGGACGTGCAACAGGCTTTACAGGAGTCAAGTAACCTTTCTATTCATCCACAAGAAAGCTCTTGATTCCTTTTCATTTATAAGTAATTGAGATCATACAAAATTCTTGGTCAATTAGGAAGAAGTAAATATAATGTTTTGTAAGACAATAACCTTCTTTGTTTTCTCTATTTTTTACATATAAGATAACAAAGATGAACAAAGGGTCATTTATAAAGTCCTTATATAAAAAAGAATGTCAGTTTTGCAAAAAATGTGTATGTGTGTGTGGGGGGGGCTGTATACACCTGACCCGGCGTCGTGCATCCAGATAGAATCTATTGGTGCCTTTTATTTTTCATTTGATCAATTCGATTTTGTTTCACCTTAAGACTGACTCTTGATTATCTCATGATTATAAAAATAAGCGTTTATTGAAACTACAAAAAAATCCATAAAAACTCTTGAAACGCAAAGGGAGATCATTCTGATTCAAATTCAGCTGAGATAATCCTCAAAATACTGCGTCTACCTCGACTGAGGAGAGGAAATAGTATTATTATTGGCGATTTCAGGATTCCATAAAAAATGTATTTACTGTATTGGGTCAGGTTTCGCTTTTCAACTTGCCACAAAACAGTATGAATTCATATTTTTGTTAAAAAATTCCCCGAAAGATTTTTGTTCTATTCCTGACAGGGTGGGAGTTACATAGCCAGCTCCCACCCCTCAGTGGGACAGCCCATGGTTTAGAGTTGGGGTTGATATGTCAGTTTAAAATTAAAGCAAGTAGTAGGTTTGGGATTTGAGTTAGTAGGTACATAAGTTTTTGCTATATTACGCGAGGATAGTAAAATGAACTGAGACGCTCTACTTAATTGAAACTTCTGATTTAATCAATTTGTTTCTCTTCATTCCAAATTTAATAAAATACAATTTCAAATGCTCATAGTTTTTTTTGCTTTCTTTTCTCTCAGACATTAAAATGGATTGGTCATGGATTTTTCTATTTGTGGACCAATAATTGTACAATGTTTGAAGGGAAATGTTGAATCAAGAAAACTCCCTCCCCTAACACTAACTAGATTATGCGAGCAAATGTAGTAGTAGTAGTAGTAGTACTACTACTACTACTACTAATAATAATAATAATTTTCATGATTAGATATTATCTTAACTAAAACATCGTAGCAAATTTCGATATATTTTTATTCTAAATATATTCATTTTCCATTGTATAGCTAATTTATTGTTGAAAATTATCGAATATTCCTCATATTTATTCCCGGTTGTTGACGATCCTGAGAGTGTAACTGAATATTTCACCTAGTTATTGTAAAAATCAATTGTATAGTTCAGAAAAGTTGTCAAATAGTTATCAAATTATTGATTAAATTGTTTTTTGTTGGTAGAATTGTTGTTTGATTTAGCAACTTATGCGTGGTTTCGATTGGGCTTTCATAATTAAAGTAAAAAGATGCTCCAAACATCCGTGTAAAAAACGAGTTATCTGCTTGCGTATATGAGAGAAATGCTACGGCAAGTGGTAGATCAGTACATCTACCTAGGACAACGAATCTCCATGAGACTTTCAAAAGAAGAAGAAATCAAGCAAAGAATCACACTAGGATGGCAAGCCTTTGCCAGAACAAGCTCAACCTTCAAAAATAAAAAGATCCCATTAATCCTAAAAAGAAGGGTGTTTAACCAATGCATCCTCCCTATAGTCACTTAGGGAGCTGAAACATGGAACCTAACCAAGTGAGAGACCGGCAAATTGAGAACCATGCAACGTGCACATGAAAGAATTATCTCTTTCGGCCACAAGAGAGAGTCACTTGAAAAAACCTTTCATAATTTCGCGCGCAATCTAACGACAAAAATAGAACAATCTTACAGAGAACCTATTCAACTTGAATCGTTTTGGGTTTCTGCGAAATCATTTATATTTTTGCAAAGCAGCTTAACTTCCTCTTCTCTCTGTTCTTTACTTCTTTCAATAAACGATTGGGATTTATTACAAAACTGTGGTTTTTGCGCCTTTTGTCTCAGGTTGTTAGGTTATTTAACTCACAAGGATCCACGGATGTCAATCGATATAATCCCAACATCTTTGCAAAAATTCTAAGTTTCCAACATCATCGCATTTAGTTTGCAATCGAAATTCTCATGAATTTTCTCTTCTAATAGTTGTATTTCATTATAACAAATTATAAAATTTGTGTAGAACTATTCTATATTAGTTCATCTTTAGTAGAACAACAATGTCTGAGTACTTTCCTTAGTCGGTTTCAGACATTACAAAACAAAAATATTTGGGCTGGGCTCTTGTGAATAAATTGAGGTCACATTTTTTCAATCTTTTCCGAATAATATTTTTGTGCATCCAATCTGTGAGACCTTCCTCTACTTAGGGAATGGGTCAGTTTTGAAGAAAAGTCGATTTTGAGTTCAAGGAAAAATCAACTTCAGGAATGTTGTCTGGATCACTTGGAAAAAGGCTGCCGTTTTAAGGCACTGTGATATTATGAAGAACCATAACTCATATGACATTGAGTTAGATATCGATTTTTACTGATGAATATCATAGAGATCAAATGGCTATACAATTATAGAAGGTTCAAAATAAGATTTGGGGGTAACAAAGAAATATAATGTTAAGTAAAATTATATACTGAAATTTGTTTCAGTTGACCTTAAACCGGTAGAAAAACATTTCAGCCCACTACATTCGATATCTCTGCCCACCACTTGGGACATTTTGCCCAACCTATTATGTTTTATTCGTTTATTTTTAAATCCATTTTTTTGTAAGTGGTGGTCAGATTTAATTCAACATCGTAAGTACGCAAGTAAATAGAAAATGATAGCTTATAGCTGTGATCATCCAAGTTAGTTCCCTTTCCAGACTTTTGGTTTGGGGGTCTTTTCTGCGATCTTTCAGAAACAGTTGCCAGCGAAAAAGATTTATACGACTGGCTAATTAGTATATTTTTGGTGGATTTATAAATATGTATGAAAATTGTAATGAATTTCAGTATTTTTCCTCTTTAATACACCTTCTGATGCAACTTAAATATATCTTCAGCAATGAGCCGCTAGTCATAGGGTATTTTGGGTTTCTGATCATTGGATACCCACACCGGAGTGATCGTACCGTGGGTTATCAGACCCCGACCTCTGTCTAAGTGATGTGCTCGTCCATGGACCCCTTCTTGCTGTTGTGAATATTCGCATTAATTGTGTCCGCCAAAGTTCACATGACACTTGGGCAGCAACTGAGGGTGAATTCCGGGGTGTCCCTCTTTCAGCACAGTTGGCGTGCACAGATGTCTGCCATGCGCCAAGTACGCAGGTTGCCTGGGTTTATCAGGACATCGTACACTGACTGGATGAATAAAAATTCGCATTGGGTCTGCTCCCTAGAGCTCTGATCAGGAGATCTCACGAGGTTAGACACATCCCAATCTGGTCTATGCACCTTGCTGACACATGCTGACCATTTTACCTCTTCGCCTTATCATGGGTTTTGTCATAGCGCTGTGCAGGGAAACTGCACAGTCCAGGCTGCCCCACTGCCATGGAACCCTACATCACCTTGCGTCATAACCGTGCCTCAGCTCTATTCACAAGCTCCTGCGCCTGCCACTTCGGTCCTCTCTTCACAGGGATTCTCGTTAAATCATCACCCCCTAGCTCGGGGACTCCAAATTCCTCTGATAAACCGCTGATGGTGAGCAGCAGCTTGTTGGAATACTCTTATAAGGCAATGCTGCTCAAGAACCTGGGAAGCCCAAATGCCATTACAACGGTTATTTGTGGTTTGGCAGAGTTTGCGAAGAAGAAGTGTAAACATTAAACAGGTTTAAGCACGATTGTTTTTGAGAGTTCACAGAAATTAGAGTTCATTAAGAACCCAAAGTTTCATTATGATAAAACAAATAGATTTCAAATTTCAAGTGTTTTATCGAGACCTGTCACATTTTTTCTAAAGTCCATGGAGATCCTTAAACATACTCTTCTGACGAAAAATATTGTGTTCGAAAGTTATTTGCAAAATTGAAAAAAAGAAACAAAGTATTCAACACTTTTCAGAACTTTTGAAGTTTGGCAAATTGAACATAAGCTGCAGATCTCATTGTTGATATATAACCCCGCATAACATCCATTCGATGGTACTTTTAATATTTTTCACCCTCTTTTTTCCCAACAACACAAGCGACATTCCAAACTGACTTGTGTATATCATTTTCATTTAGGAGTTGATATTCCAGAAATTCCTCTTGTCATTGAAACTGAATTTCACTTCGAACAGTTTAACAAGAGATTCACACTTCTCTCGAATGGAGAAATTGACAAATACTGGAGTTATGAACCAGACATATATTCCCGGTGCTAAAAGCGATGTGTAGTTGTGAGTGTTGGAAAAATGTATTTGGAAAAAAGGAGATACATCTCTGTCATTGGACTATCAAAGCCGTTGAAATCTCGAACAGGATTCATCTTTGCCGAGGAAATAACTCCTGAACCCTTTGAATCGCTTCAAAATCCGGTCAACAACTTGAAGGAGATATCAATGCAGAAATCTTCCACATCAAACCCTGTGATAGATGTGAATGCCTCTTCATGTACAGTGTTGTGGATGATGTGACATGGACAGCCCATGGAATAACTGGACGGGTTTTTATCCAGTAATCTGGATAGGATGGAGTTATGTTGTAAGGCCCCTATATTTTTAGTTGGAAATTGTATACAAAACCTTTCTTTTAGCTAGATATCGAAAACGTCACTTCCTCCGACATCCCTATAAAAACCCTGGACGCACATGGTCCAATGCTCATTAGTGCCAGCGCCCCAAGCTGATTACGCTTGACACCTCGGTACTTGTTGTCGGCAACTCTCTCTTCCCCCCTCTCTTTCCTTCTCCCTAAGATCGTTATCATTTCGCCGACCTCCCCGGCTGATCCGATCTTGACCATTTTTCTACCGTGACCTATCTCTGTATTAACTTTGACCATTTCACTTCACCGATGTTGAGGCATCGCACATAAGTACAACTAAGCTACCGTGTCTTCACCACGAGCTCCGAACGCTTATGCACCTCTCACCCTCGTGAATGAAATGGAAAGGCTTCTTACTATCTGTTAGTCACGATAATCTTTCCTAGATTTCTTTACTTCGGGAAAAACGCATGGATAAAACTCCGTGTTCTCTATCTTTCATGGTCTACCCGTCGAGAGTCTATCAGCGTCAGAGAATAGCCCCCAAGTCCATGCATACAACTTAGCAGTAAGGCTCGCACACTGAACCCGGTTTCCACGTATACCTTGGTACGATCCATGCCATACGGATTCACAAACAGTTCAGACAATCTGCTTCGACTCCAATGCTAGTACTATCAAGGACAAGAAAGTTCCCACCTTTTGCTATCTCTTCTCATCTCTCAATGCGATCGATTAGATTTATGTTATTCTTATATGTATTTTACTTTCATTTGTCACTTATCATTTATGTCCTTGTATGAAATGTGCGTCTTATTTGTCCATCCATATATTTGTATATGTTCTTTTTACTTTGTTTCATCTCTGCGTTTATGTTCATACTTGGCATGCATTCTCTTCGTACATCTCCCTTTTCTCCTTTCACATCTCAATTGACATTGCCCCAACATCAAACGCTGAGAGGCCAAGTACCCTCCAACATTCTTTGTGCTACCTACTCTGCTATCAGAACTACCAGAACCAAGGAGATATCTGATAGTGTGCTCCTTAATTCACACTCTATGGAAAACCCCACACAGTTATCCCATGGCACATCAAATTATGTCATTTTGTTGAGTATCTTATTCAAGATGGTGATGGCTCTTCCACAGTGTACCCTAGATATGCAATACATGTCCAAAAACTGGTAACACGCAATTTTTTCATCATAGAGGTGGACAGTGATTGGGTTCATTTTTCCAGTGTCTATGTCATTTGATCTATCCATTGACAATGAGAAGAAATCATCTTTCATAATCTCAACAGTGTGAGGATATGTACAGCCAAAGTGTCATTTAGAATGCATGTTTCTTTTGTCCTTTTTGATCCTCAAACCACAGTTCACGAGTCCCTTTGAAGATGTGGCACTTTTCATAATCTCCTTGTGCTTTACTCCTTCCAGGTAGCAAGAAACGTCACCTCCACCTTGATGAGCAAAACTACGAATTTGACCATGCCATACAATTGAATCCTTAGTCTTAACTGGCAACTCTAACAATGTATGGACATTTTTCATCCAGGTTGGATTAAATTTTGTTCTGCATTTGGTAGCCCCGGTGAACTTTCTCTTACTGACACTGATGACACTGGAAGTCATAGATTTATTCAATCTTATTTTCTTTGAGGGGCAGGCAGGGTAAAAAATTTTGATACTCATTTTTGATCTTGGGGTTATTCCTGGCACAATTGCAAATGGAGTGAATAGACCCTTTCAACATGCAGCAGATAGGGGTCCTGCAACAAATCATGCGTTGGCTCTTCCGGGCACATTTAATTGGTTGAAATCGCTGACCAGAAGATTCATACATTTATAATTCCCTTTTTATAAAATTTCTCACTTTTTATAAAATGCATGAGAATTTCCCAATTATGTGTGAGACCAAGAGAACATATGTGTGAGTCTCACGCAAAAAATATGAGACTTCATTTCTGATACAGCCATGTTTATTTACATTCTTGTTATTTCAGTATTACGTGATGGGGATTCAAATCCTACATAAGGCTTACTTTATTTTCCGATTAGTGCTATTTGCTCCCTGACAGAGGATAATTTGTCTGAGCAAAAAGTCTTGACAAAAGCAACTTAAGACGGAGGTAAAAAGTAGTCATAACAATTCAAAATAATAATGATTTATCGTACTTCATCAGATAGAAATTAGAACAAAGGAAAAATATATTAAATACTGAAACTCTCAAAATGTAGACAAACGTGGCTGCCACTTGGAGATGCAGGAAAGTTTTAAGGGTGCATTTGGACTTCTGTTTCAAATTGTGTCTTGGTGGTTTGATTGGTAAAAAATGTTCCTCATCCTATCTAAGGCTAATACTTCATTTCTCGATCAATGCTATTTGCTCATTGCTGCAGGTAATTAAACAGAGCAAAGTGTTGTGATAAAAATCAACTTATAAGAATTAAGATGTAGCTGAAAACAAACCATACAAATAAAAAATAATAACAATTTTCTTCATTTTGGATTCTTATAATCAATCCAATTTCCATTGCCAGTGGCTATCTTGTCCAATTTTTTTCTACGTCAAAGAGACAAGTGTTTAAAATGCTGACCAATGTTTTTCTTCATAAATTCACACAGAAACTATTTCTAGAGAGTGGAATAAACTTGGAAGACACTTCAAAGGTTTCCTAAATTTTATTGAAAAAATGGCCCAGGGAAGTTTTGATTAACTAAATTCATTTTGGATTTGGTTCATAAATTAAACAAGTATTCCAAGAGAAATCAGGAATCACCGCCATCTATAAATGCTGCTTTTTACCTGGTAGATTAGGCAATAGTGGTGGCAAAATCAAGTAAGATAAATGAAAATATTCCACCAGTATGGTTTGAATCAAAAACAAATCGTGACCACAAACTACAGGATCAATTTGGTGTAAGCTTTCATTGTGAAGTGAACCCCTGGTAAAAACTTGTTTATAATATTTCTCAATGCACAATAAAACAGCACTATCAGAACAGAAACTATTACTCAGTTTGCTATGAAACAGCTCAACCATAATAAAGGCAAATTTCTCAGTATACCATAAACGAGCACTATCAAAACAAAGGCTATTTCTCAATATGCTTTAAAACAGCATGGCTGTAATAGAAGCTTTTTCTCAGTATGCTATAAAATAGCACAATAAAAAAGGCTTTTCTCAGTATTATATAAAACAACTCAACAAAGGCTAATTCATAGTATACTATTAAACAGCTCAAGTATGATAAAGGCTTTTCTCAGTATGCTATAAAACAGCAATACCATTACAGAGTCAATTTCTCAGTCTACTACTAAATATATCCACCATAATGGAGGCTTTTTCTCAGTCTGCTATGAAAAGCTCAACCATTACAAGGGCTTTTTCTCAGTATGCTATAAAACAGCTCAACCATAACAAAAGCTATTCCTCAGTATGCTATAAAACAGCTCATCCATAACAAGGGCTTTTCTCAGCATGCTATGAAACAGCTCAACCATAACAAAGGCTTTCTTCAGTAAGTTACAAAACAACTCAACCATAACAAAGTTTTTTTTTCAGTGTGGTTTAAACAGCACTATTGTAACAGCATTTTTTTCTCAGCCTGCTATAAAACAACCCAACCATAAGAAAAGCTATTTCTCAGTATGCTATAGAACCATAACAAAGGCTTTTCTCGATATGTGATAGAACAACGCTACCATAACAAAGCCTTTTTCTTAGAATGTTTTAAAACAGCTCATCTATAACAAAGGCTTTTCTCACTATGCTATAAAACAGCTCAACCATACCAAAGGCTATTTCTCAGTATACTATAAAAAAGGTTAATTATAACAAAGGCTTTTTCTCCATATGCTTCAAAATAGTATTACCATAGCAAAGACCTTTTTTTCATCATCATCATCATCAGTCTTTTAGCGTCCGTCGTTGGACATAGACCTTCCCCAGGATTTGCCACACTTCTCTATCATGGGCGTCACGGAGCCAGTACTTCCTGAACCTGTCTAGTTCATCTCTCCATCTAATATTTTGCCGGCCTCGGTTGCGCATATGGTCTCGGGGAATCCATGTTGTGAGTCGTGATGTCCATCGATTGTCAGCCATTCTTGCAACATGGCCAGCCCACCGCCATTTGAGATTTTTTATGGCTTCTATGATGTCTCTAACTCTTGTCTTTTCCCGGATGTGTTGTGCTGTTTTATGGTCTCTCCATGTGAGGCCCAGCATTATTCTTTCATGTGCACGTTGCATGGTTCTCAGCTTACGGGTCTGTTTCTTGGTTAAGTTCCATGTTTCAGCTCCATAAGTGACTATTGGGAGGATGCATTGGTTATACACCCTTCTCTTTAGGATTAATGGGATCTTATTATTTTTGAAGGTTGAGCTAGCTCTGCCAAAGGCTTGCCATCCTAGTGTGATTCTTCGCTTGATTTCTTCTTCTTTTGAGGGTCTCATGGAGATTCGTTGCCCTAGGTAGATGTAGTGGTCTACTTTCTCGAGTTCTGTGTCCTCGATTTCGATCTTAGTGTTCTTATCTCCAATGTGGTTGTTGCACATGATCTTCGTCTTGCTGAAGTTCATGTGTAGGCCGACTTTCTTGCTCTCCTCATTTAGTTCATCTATCATTAGTTGGAGGTCGTGTAGGTTCTCTGCGAAAAGGGCTATGTCGTCTGCGAATCTGAGGTTGCTCAGATACTCGCCGTCTATTTTAATTCCTTTACTCTCCCAGTCTAGCCTTCTGAAGATCATCTCGAGGTAGGCTGTGAAGAGTTTAGGTGAGCTGGTATCACCTTGTCTTACTCCTTTCTGGAGCTGGAAGGGGTCCGAGTCTTTATGTAGCCTGATAAATGAGCTGCCGTGATTGTATATATGTTTCAACACTTCAACATATACTGGATCTACACCTTGCCGACTGATGGCCTCCATGACCTTAGGGATTTCTACTGAGTCGAACGCCTTTTTGAAGTCGATAAATGCTACGGCAAGTGGTAGTCTATACTCTGCTGCTTTTTCTTTCAGTTGATTTATTGAGTGCAGGTGGTCCATGGTCGAGTAGCTTCTTCTAAAGCCAGCCTGTTCACGTGGCTGGTTTTCATCGAGTGTTTTTGTGATACCTTTTTTTCAGTATGCTATAAATAAATAAAAAAAGTATGCTATAAATCAACTCAATCATAACAAAGGCTATTTCTCAGTATATCTATAAAACAGCACTACCAAATCAGCAAAATCAAAAGTAATGGTCATCATTGCAACAAATGATAATGTCGGTACTGATAGAAAAAACTGGCAATAGTATTGCTCTTCAACTGCAAGAATAAACTTATCAGAAAGTTTAACCATTCATTGGATTTTTAAGATTCATGTGAGATGAAATTGAAATGCATATTTGAATTTAAGGGCAGGAAAAGTCAGCAAAACAATTCTTATTGTGATTAATTGTCTCGTTGAAGTTTATTCCGATTAATGCTCCCTAAGAAGCTTATTATTATATTGCATAGTCAAAAAACAATCAAATCAAAACAAAGATAGAAAAATCTCCAGTTAAACTTATCCAAAATACAAAGATTTCAAAACTCTTTCTTTCTTTGTATGTTTCATACATGCATTAAACTTGTATGGCTTTCTTGACCCAAAATTGGTTTCACATAATTCTTCCAGTTGTTAATCTTGTCTTTTATTTATTAGTTATAGTACATACTTGAAACTCTATCCGAAATATTTTGATATGCAACTAAAAACATTTCATTTCCATGTACATTAAGACAAAAGAGCTATTTCCCTTTTATGAGAATATCATTGATTATTAAGTGTTGTTATCAAATGAAGATGCACATTTTCTGCCCCAAACTCATTCTCATTGTTTGACTGCTTGCAAGAAAGTAAAGTTGAGAAAGGGGCAAAGATATACAATTGATGAATGTTTTTAAAATCTTATAATAATAAAACATTGGATAAAGATACAATTTTTTAGAGTAATATATTTTGGAGGATTATGGAGATAATATTTTTCAGTCATATTCACAAGAAAATATTATTTGTGTTTAGTGCTTTATGCATTGTTCAGGTTAATCAAAAATGCCTTGTAAACTTTTTTTAAAATGCCAATATTGACCTGACCCTAAATCAATACTTAGAGGTCACAAGAAATCCTGGGGTCAAGTTGCACATGTACACAAATTTGCTGGTTGGTAGATGCCAAAATTGACCCGATCTTGTATTGATTTTTAGGGTTCATTGGAAGTAATTGCCATCTATTTAATGTTCATCTTGGGTCAACTTTCATTTGTACACAAATTTGCAGGCCATAGGAGACAGTCTCCTACTTGATTTGAGAATGTCAGCCAAAATTGATCTGACCTTAAATTGACTAAAGGTCATTACCCCTATCTTATGTCCATCCTTCAGTAAATGACCTTTGGAGACAAATTTGCAGCTTCAAGGTTACAACTGGGTGAGTTAAATTGGGAAATGCCAAAACTGACCTGACACTATCAAAAGTGACTTGACCTCTAATTTTAACAAAAGTTTATTATGCGTTCATTTTCAGGTCAAGTTACGCTTGTACACAAATTTGCAGATGAAACCATTTCCATAAGTTCTAAAAATGCCCAAATCAACTTGACCTTGAATTGACAATTAGAGGTCACCAGAGATCATCACCACCTATCCAATGTTCACTGTGGAGTCAGGTAACGATTATACACAATGTTTCAGATTGTACAGTGCAAACATTTAAGAGTCTGTAAAAACACAGTAACAAACTAACATTCTTTGTCTTTACATCTACATAGAACAATAAATCCCCATGAAATCCTCAAAAGAAGAAATTAAGAGGAGAATCATTATGAGTTGGCAAGTTTTTGGTAGGGCCAACTCAACCTTCAAGAGCAAGAAAATCCCATTGATCCTAAAAAAGATTATGTAACCAATGCATCCTCTTGATAGTCACCTATGGAGCTGAAACTTGCACTTAACCAAAAAAGTGACTCACAAGCTGAGAACCATGCAACATGCACAAGAGAGAATCATGATTAGAAGACAGCACAATATATAAGAGAAAAAATAGTACTAAGAGATATTATAGGAATGTTCAGAAAACTCAAATGGCAATGGGGCTGTTCATGTTGCAAGAATGTTAAACACAAATGGGACCCCCAGAAATCATATGCAAAATAATTTATCACCTATTTTAAAGAACCTTCCCCCCATAAATGGTAGAACATGTAAAGTAAGTTCTGACATTTTCTGTTTTACTCCAGAGAGCTTTACTGCAAATGCCAAGACTATCATTTTATCTTATTCTTAAATAATATCTTCATGAGGAATCTTTGTATAGAGAATTCTAAAATCAAATGTTGAGATAGATTTGGTCCATCTACGGGTATTTATAATATCTAATTTTTCTTTAACATGTATAGAATTATTTGCTACCCAGAGGAGATTTGAATTACCATAGAATTTAAAATAATGTTAAATAAAGTTACAATAAAGTGTGCACCCTTCGAATTTTTGTACATTCTAAGTATCCAGGACATAAGGGGTCATTTTTTTATATTTGTATATTTCCCTCTGTTTCAAGTCCTGATTTCTTACATGATATGATGTTATTAAGTATAGTATTATCAGGTTCATAAGTAGATACTTTATCCATGAATGATGCTGTTCCAATAATACCTGCTCATGTGATACCTTCACTGGGTAAGTCTGACCACTCTATGGTCACTGTCACCTTAGCACAAAGTGCAGAGTCTTCTGATGTCCCTTTCCACCTAACTGTGCACAGGAACTCTAAGGCTGATTCAGATAGTTTTCGATCATCCCTGTCAGATGCTTCTCTCGAGATCTTCAAATACCGAGCATTCAGTTAGTTCTTTCATCTCATGACTAGGTATTAGCTGGTATTGAAAAGTTCATCCTACACAAAAGATATCAGCAAAAGCCTAATAGTCAACCAAGGTTTACTCCAGATTATCACAACATCCTCTGAGAAAGCAAAGCTTTTTGCTACAAACTTTGCTTCCAACTCAACCCTTAGCAACCCAGGTCATCCACTTCCTGACTTTCCATATCATTCTGATCATTCTTTTACCAACTTCAGGATATCAGGCTAAGGAGGATACTAGCCTCATCCACAGTCTGGAGTCAGGTACGGCTACTAGATGTGATGACATTCCTATGGTGGTTCTCAAAAACCGTTGTGTTCAAGGAAAGGTGTTTTCGAAGTTTGTGGAAGCTGTCTTCTGTTTGCCCAGTTTTCCAGAATACTGGTAAACATTCAAGTCACTCTCATTGACTGATAAGCTTCCTTTGAGTCTGTCATGAATCAACACGTCTTAATTCAGATTGACACTGATAATCCTTCAAGTAAGATCCAGTATGGTTTTTGATCATCCAGATCCAATGCTGATGTGCTAACTGTTATCACCCAAAGAATCAATGGAGCAGTGGATGACAGCTTTTTCACACATGCTATTGCCTTGGATATCTCTAAGGCATGTGGCATAAGGAGTTGTTCCACTAATTAACCAGTCATCAGAATTTCTGGCGGAGGGCATTTAATCATAGGATCTTTCTTTTCTTGTCTGAGAGAACCATGTGGCTGGTTGTTAATGATTAGTTTGTGGAGATTCATGGTATCAATAGTGTTGTAGCTTAAGGACTCTGCCCTATGGCCTACTCTCTTTCTGATGTTTATAAATGATCTGCCTGACAATATCATCAGGTCCTTTGTTAACATCTTTGCTGATGATACCACATTAACTCTATAACCATTCGTCTGGGAACAACCACCAGGTCGTGGCATCTAATGTTTCCACTGATCTCTGATAGTTAATTGGGGAAAAAATAGCTGGTAATTTTCAACAAAACTAAAATCAAGTTTCTATCTCCCCAGCATCAAGGTATCACTCCTCACTCCCCTCCTCAACTAGATGGATGGAACCACTCTCAAGGAGGGCCCATGCTTTGATAAACTTCTTTACATATAAATGCCATATTATTAGTCACTTTATCAATTGGGACTATAAAAAATTTATTTGCAGCTCCAAGAGATCTAATAATTGTTTTTTTTGGGGGGGGGGGCTTAAAGCATTTCACCCATTAGATTTTTTCATAAACAAATCCAAGTACTTTTTCTTTCCATCTGTCAAACCCTGATTCTATTTTTTCAATATTTATTTGATGTAGCAAATTGAAAATATTCAATGCTATTTCAATTTCATTCAAACATTTGTCATGATTCAAACACAATGGCTATCTACATTGGGATCTTTAGTGAGGAGTTTTCTCCATTTGACAGATTTTTACAATTTTTAGTTTGCCTGTCACTATGTGACTAAGATTTCTATCTCACAATTGCAAGGCATGACACTCAAATTTAGGAATGATAATTTGTCGGTGTATAACCAATGCATCCTCCCAATAGTCACCTATGGAGCTGAAACATGGAACCTAACCAAAGGTCTCACATGGAGAGACTACAAG
Source organism: Thysanoteuthis rhombus (assembly GCA_963457665.1). Lineage (NCBI taxonomy): Eukaryota > Metazoa > Mollusca > Cephalopoda > Oegopsida > Thysanoteuthidae > Thysanoteuthis > Thysanoteuthis major. Next base: position 41,502,589 of record OY735200.1, on the reverse strand, counting down.
ACAGCTGAGTACATCTGGGAAAAGACAAGAGTCAGGGACATAATAGAATCCATTGAAAATCTCAGATGGCAATGGGCTGGCCATGTTGCAAGAATGGCGGACAACTGATGGACATCCCGACTCATGACATGGATATCCCAAGATCACAAGTGCAACCAAAGATAGCAGAATATTAGATGGAGAGACAAGGTAGACAAATTCAGAAAGAACTGGCTCCGCAACGCCCATGATAGAGGAATGTGGGGTGAATCTTGGGGAAGGTTTATGTCCAACGACGGACATTAAAAGACAGATGATGATTCTGCTATTTGTGATTAAAGATTTTCTTTTGCACTGTTGGCCCTAGTTTGTATAGTACAGATGGATTATTCTCCTCTGTTCTAATTTCATTTCATTTCAATAGAGTTGGTAGGACTTCCTGATTTGGGTAAATTTATATCATCAAGTTCTTTATTTTTTGAATAAAATGACACAAACATAATGAGAGATACATTTTTCTCTTTCTCAGTAAGTGGTCAGTATAATTTTGTGCCATCAACATTGGGTGTATATTAGTACCATTGATGTAATGTTGTCATCTTATGTACCTATTCAGATTGTAACATTATTCTTAAAACTATATCTTTCAATACTATTTTTTTTTGTTTTATCAAGAAGTTTTCTAATGTAATCAAAAGATCCAGGCCGATCATAATCTATACACTTCTGGACTTTGGTAAAAAAATCTTTGTATGGAATAGCAAATACTCTATAATTCCTATTTATATGAGAATGAAGAGGACAATCTCCAGTATTGAGTGCATATATATATATAATCTGGAAAAAAATTATACAGATACATTTACATTTTTTTCATTTTTCTTTAGTGTTATCCTTATATATATGTATGTATGAATTTAATGACTATTTGGAAAATGGTAATTTTTTTTATCATCGATGATGCATTTTGCTAGTTCATAGCTTCTTCAAATCAATTATTAAACTGACCATTTAGAAGATTATCTTGTTGGATTAAAGTATGTGATGATGTACACACACACACACATATATATATATATATATATATATATATATATATATATATATGTGATGATATACATGTATAATTACTAATTAAATCTCTCTTTTTCTCCTTCTCTCTCTCTCTGTCTATATATATATGCATGTGTGTGTATGAAGTTCTTTATTATATAAGTACCTTATTTACTTTTATCCATGTTTTCTATTGCTTATAATACTTTGTTATCTTTGTCAGATCTTCTTCTTCCCTAACCAGACCTTGAAAAAATCTTGAGACATTTCCACGTTGCATTTTTATGAAATAATTAATTCTTCATTATCTTATAATCTACTCTTTTGAGTCCCCATGAACACCGTTTGAATTGCACAAAAAGGATAACAAATCTTGTCAACTCAGAGGATATTTCAACATAGCAAGAAGATAGAGGTAACAGGTCTAGGATGTATGCAAATAAGATGTTTAAATTCCCACTGAAAGCTTGCAAAAGATACCTGATTTTCTTGGATGAAAGATATCTACCAACACTGTTGTAAAATCATACAATCCTATAGTGTTTTGTTTTTTTGCTCATAATGTTTACAGAGGTCTTGTAAAAGTAAAAATGCTGACAAAAAAATTGAGGTAAATGTTTGGAGGTGATAATCATAATGAATTGCTTTAGCTTTTAGATTCAAAGAAAAAATTGCAAATATCTTGCTATCATATTTTCATAATTCATTTCTTCTTTCTTGTCTATGATTAAAAGCTTTAGTCTAAAATCTTATATTCCTAGTATAGTAACCAAAGAAAAGTGTTTTTTAAAAAGTTTTTTCATTTTCATGAAAATTCCTCTAACAAACCTGACGGGATTTATACTCTCTGTGGAGTTTTGATTCTTGAGGTGACTGAAGGCAGTGACAATTTAGGTGACTAGAATATTCTGTAGTGGAATGACTCAAAAAAGTAAGAAGTAGGAAAAGTTTTAGCAGTAAATATACTCGGTTAAAGTGATAAGTTATAATAATGCTATAATGGAAATCATTTGTTGTTTTTTACGGTAATATTGTATTAAGTGCTTCTGGTGAAAATATAGTGTAATTGCTTTTAAGCATATATGAAGAATAAAGAGAGGGAAATCGTTGCTGTCTGCCTATTTGAACAATTTATACAAATGCTGAAGAAAATACCAATACATTACCAATTTTCTGACCACTCTTTTAATCCAGAGAAAATTGTGAGTGGATACTTGAATTTCTAGTAGCTATCACACTAGTTCACTGAGTGGCCACAGGTAGTGTTGTTTGTGGAGTCATCTCTTGAACATTTATGCTACAGTGATTGCTACTACTGGATCAATTTAATAAAAATTACTAGACTAATTTGTTTACATTTATTCTTAGTAATGGCTTTCAAGCAAAGTGCAGTTGTCAGTGGTGGTGTAAAGGAACAACACATCCATATCAATTTAAAAAAAGGTAGAAATGCTGAGAAAACTTGACCACAGTTTTTCAGTACAGAAGCTGAGTGAGATTATGCTATTGGTTCATCAACTGTATATGATATACAAGAGCAAAGGGAGAAAATATTGCAATTATTTGCAGAGAGTGATTTTAAGAAGCATATGATTGGAAGTTCTTCGATGTTTGTGCAATCAAATTCTACTTCATCAAATAATTCCTCATAAGGCATTAGAATTTTTTTTGCCTAATTTCAGTCATTTGCTCTTGATACAAACTTAGTTTAGAAAAATGATCTAAGACTAATATCATGGATTCCCTGCCATTTCAAAGCAATTTTTTCTTGCCTGACTTCACCAAAACTCAATATTAACTCTTGCAAACTCAGACAAGATTTATAGTCAATACTAAGCAAGAGGATTAAATGATAATATAATTGTAACTCAATGATTTTTTTTTCAAAACTGAATTTGCTTTTCTGTATTTGCTTCAAGAATAACTCCATCTTGTAAAGTAACTCATTTCTATATTTTTGCATGATGCACTCAAGAATTCAATGAATAACGAAGTTGGCCTGATTTTTTTCAGCATTTCTGTTCCATGAACAAGCAGAGAATCTTGTGATTAGATTTAAAACCCTAACAGGCCAAGACTGATTAGCAAAAACTAAATTTATTATAATTTTTACACACTGTAGCAAAAAGCAATAAATATGAGAAAGATATTCTTGAGGAATTGTTGAGTGTAAGATTTCAAAATTCGTTTTTATGCAGCATTTCATAGGTGTTATTATTCAAAAATGTATCCAGCTGTGGAGTAACAGAGTCTCGCATATCATTGCTAGTGAGTTAACAATTCTATCTTTACCTTTTTAATGTCTCAATATTGAGGATACTTCTGGAGAATAAGTAATGAATTTGCATTGTTTTGTAAAGACAACAATGAGCTAAAATTAGCAAGCCTGTATGACAGATCATTTTCTAATTTGGTGATTTTGATCCTCATTGGGTGCCTCCTGATTCTACCTCTGTCAGTCAAAGCTACATTAAATAACTGTGTCCTACTGTAGATTAATGGTCAATATGCTAATCATAGTGATCCTGATCATTGTTACTGGAGGGAGTTCAAGTTTGATTGAGAGCCCCACTATTATGTCTGTGCGCCAGATTATGCTAAGCTATATCAAAGGACATCAGATGACATGGATTTAACTTCCTTTGGGTTCTGCTGACATAAAAGAGCATAATCAAATTTTATGAAAGTTTCAATTGAATATTAATCAAGTATCTGCTAATATTCCATTATTATTCTACTGTATCTCAGATTTTCAATTTTTGGTTCTTTTAACTATCTCTAAGTGTTTGAAATAAATATTTTATACAGTTAAATTTGATGGGAATTTCTGATATCATACTTGCAGAGCTTTGAAATCAATGGTAATGGATCTCTCATGATGATCCAGGCCATAAAGGATTGTAGTTTTACAGTTTCTCGTATTCTTAAGTGGATACTCAATATAATTTACTTTTGATATTCAGTTTGCATTATCATCTTCGCTGATTCCAGATTTGATCCTTGATTTACAAATGCATTCCCATGGTCATTCAAGATCTTGATTAAATTTTCAAGTGTCGCTGAGATTAATGACTGCTTAATCTCCATGTCCTGTATGTCAGTTATTTTGTTTCTACTAAACATTCATGTCCTAGTCAAGGTTTAGCTGTATTGCAAGCTCCACAATCCATTGAACAGTCACAGTCATAGCTTGGACCTCAGTGGTACTTTCTTGTATCATAACCATTCTGGGGATGTATTCCTCTGTCATTATTATTCCAAGGAAACCCAAGCCAAACCAATAGGAGTAGCATGGTTAATCCTCTGATGATGAGTTCAGCATCTGTTAATCCTCAGACTATGGCATGGCTTTTCTCCTTCCTGGCTCGAGTCTAACTACTTGAGATTTAATTTTAGTATTAGACTACTTTACATATCATACAAATTCTAAGTCCTTATTCATCTGCTGATTATGGTCGATAAATGGATTGCTTTCTAGGAATGCACTCATAAGGCTTTAAAAGATTTCAGATTATGTGTGGGTTTCCCCAACCACACCCATTTTTCTCCACCCTTCTTCCAGTCAATGTTGTCAAAGCTCAGCCAAGTCAAGTAGTATCCCCGAATGTGTAAGTGTTTGTGACAAGTAAATGAGGTTTCACCTGATAATACTTGAAGATTCTATCAACAGATGATCTGGTCAACTTCAAGGAAAGATAAATCTGTGCCCCCCCCCCACAACATGCATATTTACACTCAAACTTTAAGGTATTTCAAATTTGTTCACTCGAGTCAATTAAATAACACACACACACACAAACACTATTATATATGAATTTAAATCATCCATAGCATGCATATTACTATCTCTATCTCTCACATATGCATATGTGCACACACCTTAATCTATACAGCAAATTTTGATTGTTAATATGGCTTTCTTGACCTTTACAGTTCAAAAAATATTTCCTAAGTAGGTTTTCATATGTATAAAGCTGTAGTGCAAAAACAAGTGTTTTTTTTGTTCCCTGACTCCAACATTTTGGTCATATAGTGCTGTATATTTTTTTTGTTCTGTGGTCATAACATACATTGACAGTTTTAGTGCAATATTATTTTTCAAAATAATTCTGAGTATAGAATGTTTTTTCATGTAAAAACCACTGGCAAGTGATCCGTTCACTATTGCAGTCATCACTTTTATTTGGAAATAGCTGCCAAAAGAAATTATTATGTTTACACAGGAAAATCTTTTGAGTGTTTTCAAACTCAAAAATTTGGCATTGGCTAAACTCTTGAAGGTTGGGTGAGAAGACGGTACAGGAGATAGGAGTGTAGGAAGCAGCTAGAATGCTTACTTTCACTATGATGGCTCACTGCAAAATAAATGTAGAATGTTATTTTCATAAAAGCATAAAGTGGCAAAAAGTGATTATTTCATGCTTTTCCACATAATTACAGAATAAACATGAGTTAATCATCATTGTGGTTACCATCTTGATTTCAAAATGGCTGCCCCCAAAATTGCAATTTAATAAAAGCCAGGAATGGAGAGGGATTCAGTACTCACCAGGCCTGATAATGCAAAGAAAAAAGTGATAGCTGTGCTCCCAACTGAGTACTCAGAAATCGTCCAAAAATATTCACCACCCTACAGAAATAGTACAACCTACTTCAGTAGCAGAAAATCAACAGTTGTACTCACTGCCCTGAAGACAGAAATGGCTAGGTGTGTCATGTCAAAATATGTACTGAAAAGAGAAAAATTCCAGAGACTTTATATCATAAGCGATTAACCATGTAAACAGACAACTACGATTAAACCAGTACTGCCTATTGTTCTTGCAGAACCAGTACATACAGCAGCGGCAATAATGAATGCAATTGAGCTTGTTGCTAGGGCCTTTTATCATTTACACACAAGACAGATCCTTGTAATAACATTGCATCAGCCATTGTTTTGTAACCCATCTGCTTTGATCAAAAAAAGGATTACAGCTACCCCCGGAGTCACATGAGTCACTGGCATGGGTGTCTATTTTTTTTCTGATATCTTTTAATCAATATATTTCTTAATTCAACAAATTAAAATTTATTGGTCCAGTCTTCGCAGCCTTTAGTTCGAGATCAAATAGTAATTTCTGTTCTTTTCATTTGTCAACAAAACTGCTTTTTTTTTTTTACTTTAAATGGCATTATAGTTGTATTTTAATCGTTTTCTTCATGAATTTTAACTAAAAATTTGAATTGACCAAAAAGGAACAAAGTTGTATTATGGTTGTATTTTAATAGTTGAATGTCTTTGAATTCTTTAAAACAATTGGAACAACTTACATTAAGAAAAAACAAACAATAATCTAATTACAAAAATACGAAACAGTAAGTTATTCTAATACAAAATGAAAAAAAAAATTAATGAGTTAATCATGAGTCAAAAAAGAGTAATGAAGAGTTATCATAAGTAGAATCAATTGAGTGAAATCAAATTGACTTTTTTCACATGTGTGATGTATAGATATTACTTGATTAAGCAACCAAGAATTATCAGCTTCAGACCGCAGCTTGCTTGTTTTTATTTAATCTTAGTGATCAATTAGAACACAATATATATTAAGTCCGAACAGTCTACCAGACGCTATGGCCGACTGCAGTTCACAATATTTTCCTTGTGTTCATTGTCACTGAACTTGACATAACATGGTGTCACTGAAAAAATAAATTGCATAAGAAGTGAGAGGAAGATATGTACTCAGATATAATTTTAGACGTAAATCTGAAGTTAATCATTCAAAAAAAGATGAGTTTGAAGCCACCAAAAAACCTGAGCTTTCAAGCAAACTTAAATGAAAATCGTACAGTCTTGGAACAACATCTATTCGCTTGCAGCGGAAGTCACAGAAAAAGATGAGAAGGTACAAGTTGTCACATATCCCCATGTTGCTGGTCCCCAAATGCAACAGGTATTCAGTTTGTTAGAATTTAAAATACCAGGAGATTAGAATGAAATCATCATCATCATCATCATCAGTCTTTTAGTGTCCGTCGTTGGACATAGACCTTCCCCAGGATTTGCCACACTACTCTATCATGGGCGTCACGGAGCCAGTACTTCCTGAACTTGTCTAGCTTGTCTCTCCATCTAACATTTTGCCGGCCTCGGTTGCGCATGTGGTCTCGGGGAATCCATGTTGTGAGTCGTGAAGTCCATCGATTGTCTGCCATTCTTGCAACATGGCCAGCCCACCGCCATTTAAGATTTTTTATGGCTTCTATGATGTCTCTAACTCTTGTCTTTTCCCGGATGTACTGTGCTGTTTTGTGGTCTCTCCATGTGAGGCCCAGCATTATTCTTTCATGTGCACGTTGCATGGTTCCCAGCTTACGGGTCTGTCTCTTGGTTAAGTTCCATGTTTCAGCTCCATAAGTGACTATTGGGAGGATGCATTGGTTATACACCCTTCTCTTTAGGATTAATGGGATCTTATTATTTTTGAAGTTTGAGCTAGCTCTGCCAAAGGCTTGCCATCCTAGTGTGATTCTTCGCTTGATTTCTTCTTCTTTTGAGGGTCTCATGGAGATTCGTTGCCCTTGGTAGATGTAGTGGTCTACTTTCTCGAGTTCTGTGTCCTCGATTTCGATCTTAGTGTTTTTATCTCCAATGTGGTTATTGCACATGATCTTCATCTTGCTGAAGTTCATGTGTTGGCCGACTTTCTTGCTCTCCTCATTTAGTTCATCTATCATTAGTTGGAGGTCGTGTAGGCTCTCTGCGAAAAGGGCTATGTCGTCTGCAAATCTGAGGTTGCTCAGATACTCGCTGTCTATTTGAATTCCTTTATTCTCCCAGTCTAGCCTTCTGAAGATCATCTCGAGGTAGGCTGTGAAGAGTTTAGGTGAGCTGGTATCACCTTGTCTTACTCCTTTCTGGAGCTGGAAGGGGTCCGAGTCTTTATGTAGCCTGATAAATGAGCTGCCGTGATTGTATATATGTTTCAACACTTCAACATATACTGGATCTACACCTTGCCAACTGATGGCCTCCATGACCTTAGGGATTTCTACCGAGTCGAACGCCTTTTCGAAGTCGATAAATGCTACGGCAAGTGGTAGTTTATACTCTGCTGCTTTTTCTTTCAGTTGATTTATTGAGTGCAAGTGGTCCATGGTAGAGTAGCTTCTTCTAAAGCCAGCCTGTTCACGTGGCTGGTTTTCATCGAGTGTTTTGGTGATTCGGTTGATGATGATCTTTGTGAAAAGTTTGTATACACAGTTGAGTAGGCTTATAGGCCTATAGTTGTTGAGGTCTTTTGGGTTTCCTTTTTTATATAAAAGCATTATGATAGCAGAATGAAATAATCATTGTCAAAACAAAGTTCCAGAATATTTCCTGAATCTTTGTAGTTCATCTTGCCATCTCATATTCTGCCTTCTATCTCTGGGATTCATGCAGTGAGTCATGATGTCCATCGGTTGTCTGCCATTCTTCTAACAGTCCATTGTCAATTGTGTTTTGTAATGGTTCCGATAATGTCTCCGACTCCTGTTTTCCCCCTGATATACTGAGCTGTCTTGTGATCTCTCCATGTGAGGTTGAGCATCACTTTGATTACAGTACTGCCCTTGGTCAGCGTATCCTCTGCAGCTGAACCAAATAATAGTGGGAGAGCCCAAGGACAAATACAAAGGCTCCCAATGTGCGTAGCAATGCGCAGCCTCCATAAAACCTCATTGGCAAACGGATTGCTCAGGCGCATTCACTCACCACAACACAATCTATCTTGACAGTTATGTTCTTATTCTCAACATGATTATTGAACATGATTTTTGTTTTACTGAAGTTCATGTGTAGGCCGACTTTTTTGCTTTCTTTGTTTAGATCATCTTGCATAAGTTGGAGGTTGTATAGGTTCTCAGCAAAAAGGATGATGTTGTCTGCAAATCCAAGGTAGCTCAAGTATTTGCTGTCTATTTTGATTCCTCTATTTTCGCGGTCCATGTTTTGGAAGATCATCTCAAGGCAGGCAGTAAAGAGTTTGGGTAAGCGGATATCACCTTGTCTTACTCTTTTTGGGAGCTGAAATGGTTCAGAGTCCTTATGTAGCCTAATGAATGAGTTACTGTGGTTGTAAATGTGTTGCAGTACTTTAACGTATACAGAGTCTATACCTTGTAGAGTAATGGCCTTCATGACCATGGGAATTTCTACAGAGTCGAATGCCTTCTTGAAGTCTTCCAATGCTACAGCAAGTGGCATTTCTGCTGCCTTCTCTTTCAGCTGATTTATTGAATGAAGATGGTCCATGGTCGAGTAATTTCTTCTAATTCCAGCCTGTTCTCGTGGTTGATTCTCGTCCACTGTTTTAGTAATCTGGTTGGTGATGATTTTTGTGAAAAATTTATAAATGCAGTTGAGCAGGCTTATAGCTCTGTACTTGTTGAGGTCTTTGGGGTTACCTTTTTTATGTAGAAGCATTATAATAGCAGTGTTCCAGTCTTTATAGACTTTACTCTGTTTTTACAAGTTGCATAGAATAGCTATCTTTCTGTTGACTCTCTTACCAGCTTCTTTGAGTAGATTGATGGTGATGTTATCTGATCCAGGGGCTTATCCTTTTTATTTAAAAAAAATTATTTTTGTTTGATGGCTTGCTTTACTTCCCATAGTGTAACTTCAGGGAAGTCTTCGAACTGATTGTCAGCATCTTGTGTATTCTGATCGTTGTTGTATTGTCCGTGTTGTGAAGAGTAGAGTTCCTGGTGTGTTTAACTATTCTGTCTCTATCTGTTGTTATGTCTCCGTTTTCTTTGAGAATGCTAGTTATCTGTTTCTTTCCTGTACTGAGAGCTTTGTTTATTGCTTTAAATCTTCTACGTTCTTCGAGGTTGGTCTCGATGATGGCTGGCGTATACCTTCATTTGTCTTCTCTTAGTTTCTTCTTTATTGTTTTGTTCAGTTTGATTTCTTCTATTTTCTCCCTTGTGGTCGATGGTAAACTTGGCAAGGTAGACCACTACGTCTACCTAGGGCAACGAATCTCCATGAGACCCTCAAAAGAGGAGGAAATTAAGCAAAAAATCACTTTGGGATGGTAGAGCAAGCTCAACTTTCAAGAACCAGATGATCCTTATAATCCTAAAAAGAAGAGTATACAACCAATGCATTCTCCCAATAGCCACTTATGGAGCTGAAACAGGGAACCTAACCAAGAGACAGACCTGCAAACTGAGAAGTATGCAATGTGCACATGAGAGAATCATGCTCAACCTTACATGGAGAGATCACAAGACAGCACAGTATATAAGAAAGAAAACGGGTGACCATGTCATCATAGAAACTATTGAAAAACTCAAATGGCAATGGGCAGGCCATGTTGCAAGAATGAAAGACAACCGATGGACATCACATCTCATAGCATGGATCCCTAGAGATCACATAAAAAATTGAGGCCGGCAGAACGCAAGATGGAGAGACAAACTAGACAGATCCAGGAAATACTGGCTCCACAACGCCTATGACAAAGAATTGTGGCGAATCCTGGTGAAAGTCTACGTCCAACAACAGACATTAAAAGATTGATGATGATGATGATGACAACACAATCTCTGGCCCATTCGACAAGCAAGTGTCAGTAATGGTGCCTCAGGTTTTGCAGAGGAACAGATACTACACTTTAATTCATGCTGAAAAAGTCAGAAAAAATGGGGGACTCAGCATCTCTTTATTTACTCTTCCACCAAAGCAAAATGCAACATAAGGTCAGGGCTTTACGTGGGGAAAAAGGAGGAACCCATCAAAAATAGTAACTGTCGTTGCTAAAGAGACTGCAGTCATGAAAGTGTCAGGATAAGCCTGACCTGTTCCTTTAAGTGCAATGGAGCAATGCTGCCCCTGGGCACTGTATCCCCCGCAGCTGGGCCGAGTAATAGTAGGAGAGCCCAAGGACAAATTCAAAGGCTCTCAAAGCACGTAGCAATGCACAGCTTCAGTATAACCTCATTGGCTAACGCATTGTACCGGCGCACTCGGTCTTTGATGCTAACCATGACATTGCTCAGGTATTTGCCATTTATTCTGATACCTTTGTGTTCCCAGTCCAGGTTTCAGATCATTTCAAGGCAGGCTGTAAAGAGTTTTGGTGAGCTGATATCACCTTATCTTTCCTCCTTTTTGAAGCTGAAAGAGCCCTGAGTCTTTACGTAACCTCTTAAAGGAGCTGCTGTGATGGTATATGTGATGCAACACTCTGACATGTATGGGGTCTACACATTGTCAGGAGATAGCATCTTCTAAAGCCAGCTTGTTTCCGAGGTTGGTTTTTGTCTAGCGTTTTTGTGATTCAGTTTGTGATAATTTTGGTGAAAAGTTTGTAGATTGCAGTTTAGTAGACTTATTGGTCTGTAGTTGTAGAGGTTTCCTTTAAATTTTCAGCCCAACCTGTCTACAAAACGTTATGGCAGACTCCTGTTCATGATATTATCCACATGTTTCATCCTTATCTACGTCACAGACCTTGACATAACAACATGAGTGGCGTAAACCCCAATATCTAAAATGGGAATGCTAAGTCACATGATTCTCAGTGACATCAATAGATAAGATTCATGACAACTTTTGGCATTATCAATTGGAAAAGTGTTCAAATTGAATAAAAATTGCTTGAGAAAACAATTGAAATGCCATCAAAATAACAATTAAAATTGAAAACAAAAAGTTAATGCTGTTTCAGATACTAAATTTCAATCCTGATCCAAAGGCTGAAAAAAGCTGGACCACAAATCTAATAAGCTACCAAGTTTGGTGAATAAATTTGTTATGGTTCATGTGCATGTTTAAGCCAAAATTTGTTATGTAAAGGTTCATTTTGGCGGAGGTTCACAATGAACTTCAAAAAACATGGTACTTCAATACATACAAAGCCACTTATTGCTCTATATTTTGTCAAAACTAACGTTAAATCAAAAACCGACGTTTCTTATTCACAATGTTTACCCCTCTGGAAAACTGCTAACAATTGCACTCTCCATATTCTATTGCAACTGTGTAATATTGTTTTTTGGTGGTTGATAAGAAAAAAAAGTTCATGTGTAGTTGTGGATATAAATTCGCAAGTTCTGTGTTTTATGAGAGGAAAATATCTCATCCAAGCTACTTTAAACAGAAAATCTATACCGAGCCAAATTATTCATTGTGATTCAATGGTATACAGATGCTAAAAAATCTTTTGAGGTACATAGAGGTACATAGAAAACTTGTCTGTATAAGATTATAACTTTCAACATACTCTACTAACTGAAAATCTTTTGGATTTTCAACATTCAGTGTTGAGACAATTTATGTTGACAATGTAAAGAAAAAAATAGGGCAGTCGCAGTAATAGTTTTGGGATTTATGGATGAATATAGCCTTATATTTTTCTTGTAACGTATTGAAAAAAGAGAAAATCTCCAACTATTACTGATAGGTAGGAGCAAAAAGAATTCCCCTCAGATTTTATATAAAAAGGAAATTTGGTATATTTTTTTAGGTACATCAAACTAATATCTGCAGCATGAAAAGATTGCTAAAATTTGAGATATCCTGGGAAGAAGGCAAGTTCTGGAAGAGTGAGGGGTAACCAATGCTGCCAAATTTGTACTTTACATGCCAAATTTTGCATGTTTCTTGTTATGGCAGTGCAAAAATTCAACATTAAGCACTATTTTTTAGTAACTTTTGGCAATTTTCAGCTATTTTCTAGCCAGTCTAACCAAAAACCCTGTACCAACTACAAACCGTTTTGATTTTTACAAATTCACTAATAAGTGAAACAATTTCATGTTGTGCAATAAAAATCAAAAAAATAATGCTCAAGTAGAGATAATTTTTAAATTTAAGGATGAATCTAAAAGTGTTTTATAAGAAATATATTGAAAAAAAAAACTAACTTTAACTATTACTGAAAGTATTATTTCTTGACTTACAATATCCAAGTCCCTTAAGAAGAAATTTTACTAGGTAGGAACACTCATGAAAAAAAATATCCCCTCAGATTTTATACAAAAAAGAAATTCTGTATATCTTCTGAGGTATATGAACCTGTAGCAATAAAAAAAAATTGCTAACATTCTTGATATCAGCTTGAAGACACAAAATAGGTCCAGGGAAAAGTATCATTGTCAAAAGCTCCACATGAATTCCAAGTATATTGTAATCAGTGAAGAATACCATTGATAAATATTGACAAAATTACATTGGGGGAAATTGTTATACATTGCATTTTACCATCTATGTATAGAAACATGATTATGTACTGCATCCATAGATATAAATAATGGTATCAGCTAATGTGCATCTGACAGCTGGTGATTTTATTTTTGATGGTAGCCATTTTGAAATAAATGTGGCAGCTGTAGTTTCCTATTCCTGTGTGGAAGATCATTGAAAAAATCTACCAGAATTCATGTTTTTATACTTTTTCAAATTTTGAATAATTCTGGTTAAAATTTGAATTGATTTATGATACAAATTTTGTTTTTTTTTAAATCAAGTTGGCGGCTGAAATATATACATATATATATATATATATATATATATATATATATATATATATATATATATATATATATATATATATATCTATTAAGACATGGATATATGATCTGGCAGAATTAATATAAATTGCGTTATATTTTATAGAAACTCTCATTTGAAATGATCTCCTGTCATTACACGGTTATTGTATCACTTGGTCAAGACAATGTAAAAAGAATACTTTCCATACTTTTCTCAAATCCATATAATTTTGGTAGCCAGCCCAAAATTTAACAAATATTCAGCAGAGAAAACAGTCGGAAATTGAGATGATGGACAGATCATTGGAATTTTAGTATAATGGCATCTCTTCATTGTTTTCATTTGCTCAAGTTTTGAACTGCGGACAAGTATGTGTCTTGTGATTGCTTTGCCAATAATTTTGTTTTTAACTTTTTGCAGCCTCCCAATAATGAAAGAGAAAACCTTTTGCAAAGTTGCAGATTTTACAGAGTATATCCAAATAAGTACAAGAATGATAGTACATTACCTTTATTATATACGTTATTCTGACATAGCAGCCAGAAAAAGTCACTTCTTAAACTAGTCATCATTCAGCAGAGAAAGCAGTAGGCATTTTTCAAACTCATTACTTATAAGATAACATTTTTATAATATTTGAAATTCTAGAAACTGTTGAAATAAAACATTTCCTTATCACATCCATGATCTCCTTGGTAGTTTTCAGAAAATATACATAAGCTGAAAACAGTTGATGGATGACTGAAACTCCCCAGTGGATATCCTTAAAACTGTTTAGTGGGTGGCACAAGAGCCTTTTGGACAGCATAAAAACTGAAACACCATCTTGCAAACAACGAACTGGAACTAAAAAGCTCTAGGCATAAGGAAGGTCAACTCTCAGGAGAAAGAAGGAGAGGAAAGGATAATTGGTTAGAGTAAGTAGGTATCAAGAACTCTTTTTTTGCCCAGGAGACAGTTTTGTTCTACTTTGTTGGTGATAATGTACAATATAGTGTCTATCAATTGGTAGTTACAATCAGTTTCAGCTTCCCTTGATAACTTTTAACCAGTTATTTCTCTCAGCACCAACACACATTCTCCCTTGCTTTGGTTTGGGAAAAAGAGGGAGAGAGTGGGTGTTGTTTCTTTAATGACTCTGCACAACAAATATTGGAAGTTATTCCTTTACAAATAAGAAAATATACAGGTTAAAGGCATCAGTAATTTAGTACATCTAAAAAAAGCAACTTTCTACGGCAAAGGCTATCCAAAAACATCTTCGAAGAAAACAGTTAGATTTCACTTCCTCCCCAGTTTAAAATAATTTTATTTTAGTTCAAAACTGAAAGAAATCGTATTTAAAATACAATAAGATCCATCTATACCTGACTCTGTTTTCCTTTGACTACTGCACATTGCAATGTGTTGGAAATGTACACAGCTTTCTTACATCAAAGCGCTGCCAAGGTCTCTTTGTCCAAAATATTTTCCAGTCTGCAAAACATGAAGGTTATTCAGTTCTGAGATTTGAATTTCATGTAAACAACTTATATTTTACTTATATAATAGGTACATAAGTTGATGAAGCAGTCAGTGAAACTCAGTCAGTCAAATTCAGAAACCTGATCTTTGCTTTTACTATAATGTTGAAGTAAATTCACTTAGTTTTTTTCTATGAAAAACAATGCATATAAGATTTCAATGAATAAAAAGAGATGCTTGGATGGTGAAAAAACTGTGTTGTTCGAATCCTGGCAAAAAGCTAAGATCAGAAGCAGCTGAATGGTAAAATATACTTTATTGAAACACTCATGCAATCTGAAAACTCTATTGTCTGCCTAAAGCCATAAAGCCCCATTGTATATTCTAAAAGCACTGTTCACAAAATTTCAGTTCAGCTTGGGAACAATCTGCCTCACTGACTCTTTGCTTCCCAGTCACAAACATCAATAAATTCTGTTTCCTGTTTCCTGATTTCTTACCACACATCTACAGCAAGGTTCAGGCCCAACCTTTTACTCTAATACCAGTGAGAAATAGAGAGACCTGTTTTTCATGAGGAAGAGTGATGCAGCAAGCTTTACCTAGAAAATATCAAAAATTACATTGAAACATTTTAACATATATCATTATGAGTACATGTGCATAAGAAAGAGCGTTGATTTGCAAGCTTGTTTCAAAAGCTATTGTTAGTAAGTTCAAACTTTGCTCTACTCTAGGTGGACTCAGTTGAGCTCATCTCTGTACATACTATCTAAATGCATAATGACAGAAATATAAAAACCTAGGTTGATATGAAGCAAAGTCAAAATTTTAACAATAAAGAATAAGATGAAGAAATAAATTTATACACATATACTCACATAAATATGTATGATTATGAATTGCATTATATTATATTGAAACTCTACCGGAAATGATCTCCCATTTGTACATGGTGAATGTAAATACAATAACAATCCAAGAAAATGAGACTGCAGCAGGAATCGAACTTTTGACTGATAGGGTAGCTGCTTCAATTTAATGTTGCTCTTACCATTGAACTAAATAGCCTGCTGGTAATGCTGTTTTCACTCCAAATTCTCATTTTGTATATTCACTGTTTCTATCTGCTCCATTTGTTTCTTTCAACATGGACAATTATGCTATTAATAAATGGATATATGATCTGAGAGAATGAAGGTAGCAATTCTGTGATTGTTAAGCATATCCATTTGGAATTAAAACAATCGGTTGCAGGTTCAGTTACTTTGTCTTGGCCAAACAATACATTCACCGCGCAGGAATGGGAGATCATTTCAGGTAGAATTTCAGTATAATATAATGCAATTTATAATCATTCTGTCAGATCATATAGCATTCCTTAATAGCACATATATATATATAAATATAAGATGAAATGAATATAAAAAATAAAATAAGATAAAAGTAAAATACACAGTGAATTTAGGAAATTTTATTCACTTCTTTAAACCAGCAATAAAGAATAGCATTAAGGAACTGGAGAAACTTGCAAAAAATAAATTTCTATGTTTACTGGCATTGGCAGAGTCACAGAACACTTATCAGCATTCAATTGCAAAAGTTCTTGGCACCAGAAAATATACATCAAATTAATCTGATTAAAATTCTGGTCATTTCTAAGTTTATGGCAGATAATCTTAATTAAATCAATTGAATATTAGCTTCTGTTGATCAACAAACAATGATAAAGGAATTTAATACAATTTTTGTTTTTCATGCATCAGCTCCTTGTTGAATAGAAGGTAAATAGAGTAGAAGAAAAAAAAATGTACACTTATGTATAATTAAATTAATAGCGATGTCAACTTCTAAATTGGAATTAAGAGTTTGTATGCAAATCACTTAATGGAAAGAGCTGCCACCGTACATATTAATTTATGTATGACTTGTCTTCTTTCAGGCTTTTCCCCACACTATTATCCAGAAGAACATCAAACGTGTTTTTAGCTGTTTATTCTATTTTCTTGTTTATCATTATCAGTTTATTAATTTATTTATCTGATTTTAAGCTGTTAGTAATTTTGCATTTCCAATGACAACTAAATGAGTTTTGATATATTTGAAAAGAGAAAAAACGCAAACTAAAAATAATGTTGTTTGAATCCATAAATGTCTTTTGCTTATTTTTCCTTTCTGACATTGTATGTTGTTCATAAGGATTATTTAAATCTATAAAAATTATGTGCTTTTTTTTGTTATAGTAGTGAGTATATAAATATCAATATGGTATTGGACTGTGAGTTTGGATACAAAGAGTACCGAAATATATTCCTAAATTAATATTGATTATGAACTCCCTACTTCAAGACACCAGAAAACACTTCAATGTTATCAAAGGAGACTTCAATGCACAGGTAGAACAAGGAAATGAAGATTGCATTGGCAAATTCGGATACAAAGTACGGAACGAGAGAGAAGATCTTGTAAACTTTGCAACGGCTACCAGATTCAAAATCATGAACATCTTCTTCAAGAAGGGACCCAATAGGAAATGGACTTGGAAGAGCCTCAATCACGAAACAAAGAACGAAATAGACTACATCCTTACGGACAAAAACGATATCGTCAAGGACATCCGAGTTCTGAATCAAGTCAATTTAGGTAGCGACCACAGAATTGTATGATGTAAAATTCAAGTAAACACCAACAAAGAATGCAGGAAAATGTTCCACACAAAACTGCAGCCTCTAAACATACCAAAAGAGCATGCTCGATCTTCCAAGCTCAAACTGAAAAATAAATTTTGAATTCATACTGAACAAGACAACACCAACATCAACGAACTAAACAACAAAATGACTGCATCTATATTAGAAGTCACCACTATATTCAAACCAATGAGCAAACAACCTATTACTAAAATCTCAGATGAAACCAGAAATCTCATGGGAAAATGCAGAAGCCTCAAGCCATGGACAACAGCAAAAGAGAAAATTGAAGAGAGCGGAATTAATCAGGAAAAATGACAGGAAGACAGAAGGAGATACACAACGGCAGTCATCAAATCAACTCTGGAAAGAGGTTCGAGCTTCAAAGCTATAAACAAAGGCTTCATTCAGAACAAAAGCAAATAACTAGCATACTCGAAGAAAATAGAAACGTAGCAATAGACAGAGACAGGATTGTTGAACATGCCAAAGAATTTTACCAAAAACTTTATTTGTCCAAACAAAGACTATGAAATAATGAACAGGATAGACAAGACATGAGCAATCAACTCAAGGAATTCCAAAAAGTAACACCATGGGAGGTGAAAGAAGCCATTAAACAGACGAAGAAAGGAACTGCCTCTGGACCAGACAACATGACTAGTGACCAACTTCGAGAAAAGGGTAAAATCTGCACTAGGAAACTGCCCGTCCTTTTCAACTGGTGTCTAAAACACAGTAAAGTCCCAGACGATTGGAATACTGCTATCATAATGCTTTTATATAAAAAATGAAACCCAAAAGACCTCAACAACTACAGGCCTATAAGCCTACTCAACTGCATATACAAACTTTTCACAAAAATCATCACCAACTGAATCACAAAAACACTTGATGAAAACCAACCATGAGAGCAAGCTGGCTTTAGAAGAAGCTACTTGACCATAGACCACCTGCATTTGATAAATCAACTGATAGAAAAAGCAGCAGAATATAAGCTACCACTCGCTGCAGCATTTATCGACTTCAAAAAGGTGTTTGACTCAGTAGAAATCCCTAAGGTCATGGAGGCCATCACTCAACAAGATGTAGATCCAGTATATGTCAAAGTGCTGAAACATATATACAATAACAGCAGCTCCTTTATAAGGCTACATTTCACCCCTTTCAGCTCCAGAAAGGAGTAAGACAAGGTGATACCAGCTCACCCATCTCCAACTAATGATAGATGAACTAAATGAAGAGAGCAGGAAAGTTGGCCTAAACATAAACTTCAGCAAGATGAAGATCATGTGCAACAACCACATCGGGGATAAAAACACTAAGATCAAATCGAGGATACAGAACTAGAGAAAGTAGATCACTATATCAACCAAGGAGAACAAATCTCCATGAGACTCTTGCAAGAATGGTGGACAACTGATGGACATTGCGATTCACGACACGGATCCCTCAAGATTACATGCGCGACTGAGGCCAGCAGAATATTAGATGTAGAGATGAGGTAGACAAATTCAGAAAGTACTGGCTCCACGATGCCCATGAAAGAGAAGTGTGGCAAATCCTGGGAAAGGTTTATGTCCAACGACGGATGTCAAAAGACTGATGATGATGATAATGAGGGTGATGATGATGATGAGTAGACTATTACATACGCAATAACAACTTTTTAAAGTTTCGCTCAATCATAAAAGCTAGGTTGAGGCCACATGCAAGATTTAGGATAATTTCTGAGGGTGGGAATGTGTTTGTTTTGATTGTTGCTCCATGTTAAATAGTGCATGGGTAATTGCCATGTTAGAATTAATTGTGAATAGTTTCTAATCAGCAACCTTAAAGACCCTGTCTCAAGAATGGAATACCTGAGCCAGAACTCTCAAGAGTGAGAAGAGAATTTATCTATTTATGAGAAAATTCTTTGTGCAAAAAATAAATATGAAAATGATTCTGGTCTCTCCAAACCTCTCTATCATGGATATCATCCACTCAATATTTTCTGAACTTGTCTAGTTTGTATTGCTATCACATATCCTGCTGGCCATCGTTTTGGATCTCTGGGGAACCTCATTGTGAGTTGGGATGCCCGGTGGTTATCTGACATTCTTGCAATATGATCAGCCAATTGCAATTTGATTCTTTTAATGGATTCTACGGTGGCTTGGATGCCTATTTTTTCCCTAATATATATTGTGCTGTCTTATCTTTTCACATAATATTGAATGTGATTTTTTCATATGCACATTGCATGGTTCTCTGTCAGAGGGTCAATCTCTTGGTTAGGTTCAATGCTTCAGCTCCATAGGTGACTATCGAGAGGATACATTGGTTTTATATACTCTTTTTAGGACCATTGGGATTTTCTTGTTCTTGAAGACTGAACTAGCTTGCCATCATTGTGTGATTCTTCATTTGATTTTCTCTTTCAAGGATACGATGGAGATTCCTTGTCTAAGATAGTTGAAGCGGTCTACTTTCTTCAGCTATGCAATTTTGATTTTGTTTGTTGAGTGTCTGTTTTCAACATGTTGCTATACTCTGACAGATACAGGGTCTACACCTTGTGGAGTGATTTCCACTCAGTCAAAGGCTTTCTCAGTCAATAAATGCTGCAGCAAATTGCATTTTTTATTCTTTCTCTCCCAGTTGGTTTATTGAGTGGAGGTGGCCAATGGTCAATTAGTTTATTCTAAAGCCAGCTTGTTCAAGTGTTTGGTTTTCATTCAGCGTTTTGGTGATTCAGTCAGTGATAACTTTGGTAAAAAGTTTGTTGATGCAGTTGAGTAGGCTCACTAGTCTGAAGTTGTTGTGGTCTTTCAAGTTTTCTTTTTTATATAACAGCAATGATTGTTGTGTTCCAAGGAGATTTTCCTGCCTTTTAAAACGGTACACAATGACGTCGTAGTGAAAAACCAACAGAGAAATTAGTTTGCATTACATAACTGAACAGCAGAGACATGTTAGTGAAGTGGTCTCTCATTTCTATATTTTTCATCTGTCCTTGGATATAAGTTTAATTGAACAAAAATAGGGAAGATTTTTTATTTAAATAAAATAATAGTTTTCTTTAGCTATGAAATAAAAGTTAACATGTTTATGGTTTTTTAATACGCATTTTTTCAAGCTTTCCAACACCTTAATAAGTTTGTCTTGAAAGTGTTAAAGAATGTTTATTTATTCCTTTGAAAGCATTCATAATAGGATGAGAAATAAAAAGTTATTCACAATTTCTTCGGCATAAAAATTCACTGCCAATAGAATTTACTCCATCATTAAGAAAAGGAGACAGCATGTATCACTTTTATTCTTAGATTTTCTCTGCTGGCTTGGGCTAATCAAAAAATTTTTGTCCAACATGATATGGTACACTTGAATATATATGCACATTATCTGAATAATTTTTTTGTTTACTGGTAAAAACAAATCTGCTTATTTTTTGTATTTGCATCTGAAATGTAACTGTACATATGTATTTATATAATGTACATATGTAAATATTTATATGATATGTGCATGTATGTATACAGTTATATAGTTTATTTTAATGAAAGTGTGTGTACAGATACGGATGACTAAGAATTGTAAATGAACATGTTCAAATACAGGGCCATGCAGAGCCAGCATTAGGTCAAGGCCAGATGAAAAAAGTGGGCCTCAACTTATTCCAAACTACTCATCAGGAATTTTTGCAATCAGTGCTACATACATAGGATTTATGTAATGTTCGATCATATTCATGGACATGTAGTGTATATGATGAACCGAACTTCCAAGTATATTACGATGACACACATGCTTCTTTGGGTCAGCAATTTGCTGAGAATATGAGTTCTTCTTAAGAGTTTGTTTGTTAAGAAGATGAATTTCTCTGAAAAATATTTCTATGTAAAAATTGTTGAAAATTGGAGAGAAATTAAATGAGAATCTGACTATAGAAATAATGCAATGTTTATTGTGTTTTTTGAATAAAAAACATGTAAATATTTTGATATTGTTTTGGAAATACCTTAGTCAAATATAACAGTAGAATACATGAATGAATAATACAAGCAAATCAGAAATAAAAAATATATGTATTTAATACTGTACCGAAGTGATATCAATAGGAACATACATGCATGTTTGTTGCTGAACAAAAATGATACATAATTTAAGGCAATGATAAAAGTGATAAAGCATGTGTGAAAAAGCATACTGAAAGTAGTGATAGATATTAGAATGTGCATATAAAAAAAATTAGCTTTGAAACAAGGATTTGTCCATCAAATACGTTATACATGCATAGATACAATATACTGCATCCTGAGATTGTCCACAATCTTGAATCCATATGGAATGCATGGACGTCATACCAAGCAGAGACACTTTAACAGATTTCAACCTAAACAAATTTGATACTGTTCCTATCTGATTTTATTTTTCCTAATGATAATTTGGAAGCTAGGTAGTTATAATCTTGCAAGAAAACGTCTACATTTTTTCTAAATGCATTGTAACTTCTATTTTTCAAAACTCAGTGGAAATTTTATAAAATCTCAATTTTGATTAATTCGAACACAGTAAAAAGTTGTTTGAAAGCTATTTCTAGCTGTTAATGTTTGGCTGTTACAAACACTCCTCTTGCTATTTTGGTATTTGCAAATTTGGTGACAAACAGGAATTACCAAAAAATGTAAGGTTTGAAAAGTGGTACAATATTCTTAAAAAAAAGAGTAATCAACGATATGCAAAGATTTTCTACTACAAAAAATGCAAAAATGCCATAGCATTCATTGATAAAAAGTATGACACAAGCAAAGTGCTCATAAAAGTCTATTTGGAGTGAAAAACAGTCTATAGCATTTATGTATATTTCATCACAGTTCCTGTATATGTGTGATGGTAGAAGTAGCAAGCAGAACATGGAATCAAACATCAAGCTACAGACAGTTTAGAATCAAAGTTTGATCCAACAAGAATTAGCCACTTGATGCAATATTGTTGAAACTTAGGAAATTTGAAATTTTAAAAAACTGTTTGTAAAACTGCATGTAATGTTTTTGCAACAGTGAAAATTTTGCATGGTTAAATAAGTAAATCAGTTTATTTTTTGAATAAAAAGTTGTGTCGATTTGAAGCAAACATTGACTGCAAATTGAGTCCGAAGATAAACACTTGAAAAAGTAGCATTACACATGTCCTTTTAGTCTTTTACAGTAGAATAAAAGTACTATGATTAATACTTACTGTCATAGCCAAAAAGATGCTCATTAAATTAGATCCATTAATTTATACAAGCAATATTTGATGCTCTTCACTTCAAATCAATCATTACAAACCATTAACCAAGACTGTCACTGAAACTGTCTACACATGTTTCTTCAGTCTTCAAGTTGATCTGGCTTTCTATGTAAATGCATATGTATGATGAGAAAAGGTCACCAATGGAGCTTGAGGGCATGATTAGTAACTAACTTTTAACTTTGCTTGCTCATTTTTGTCAATCATCTGTTCTGTTCATACAAAGAACACCTTTACTCCTTCATTGTTTGCAAAATTGTTTTTTAATAGGCTTGTTTTTTAAAAATTTTCTACAAACTTCATTACAAAAGTACTGCAGGTAAAATTTTCTATTATTATTATTATTATTATTATTATTATTATTATTATTATTATTTGCAATCTCACACCAGTTGCCTGGTGGTAAACGCTGGGGTTTGAGTGACAGCAAGTCTCCTCAAGCCCTCCTCTCCTAGTACTCATAGGTCGCAGTAATTCTGCTATTTACAGTTTCGCACCAATTCCCCAGTGGTCATCGCTGAAGGCTGAGTGACAATAAGTCTCCTCAGGTCTTCAGCTAACGTCTCCTCTCTCTTTTGCCTATCATGTCAGTGCTACAATTTGAGTTTCCGCTTTCATTTCCCTTCCTCTGTTGGGTCACGATTGATAGTTAGCGTTGCAGTCCTTATATTTCTAGCACTTTCCTCAGTATCCGTGCAGTTCCCAGTAGTGCTGTGGTCTGTACAGTCTCAATCTTTCCCCGAATCCCGATCTCCAACAGTCTCACCCTCAGCATTTTTGGGACAGTTCCTAGTGCGCCTACTATGACCGGTACTACCCTGGCTTTCATGTTCCACATCTTCCTCAATGCTCTTGCTAAGTCCTGGTATTTTTCCCGTTTTTCACTCTCCTTCCTCTTTACTCTATGGTCTGCAAGTAGAGCCACGTCTGCTATTTGGCAGGTCTTCCTTTTCTTGTCTACAATTACCGAGTCCGGTCTTCTTGCCTGGATGAGGTGGTCAGTTTGGATGTCAAAGTCTCAGAGTACTTTGTGGTTGTCATTCTCCAAGACTGCCTCTGGTTTGTGCTGATACCACTTTTCCACATGGTTGAATCCCATTTGTTTGCTTAGTTCCCAGTGTATCATTGTTGCTTCTCTATTGTGGTTATGCTTATACTCCTTCTGGGCGAGTTGACTACATTCACTAGTTATGTGGTTTACTGTCGCATCTCTTTCACCGCACATGCAGCATTTGCTGTTTGTCTGCGCTCTGTCGATTTTTGTTTTTATGTAGTTTGTCCTGGTGCTTTTGTTTTGAGCTGCCATAATGAGCGATTCCGTTTCTCTCATCAGGTTTCCTTTTCGTAACCACGTCCATGATTTCTCATCTGCTACATCTTGTATCTGCCTTTTAAACTCGCCATACATTTTTTTCTTTTACCATCTTTCTTTTCTTGTTTGCTGTACTGTTCCATTGTTTTCTACTTTGTTTTTTGTTGCGCTATCTCTCGCACTTAATGATTTATTCGCTATTCGTTTGCACATACCTGTCTAGGACTGCTTTAGCTCTCTGGACACAGGCTTCTATGCTGATGAGCCCCCCGCCCCCTTCTTTTCTCCTAACGTATAGTCTATCTGTGTCATCTCTAGGGTGTAATGCTTTATGCATTGTCATAAGTTTCCTTGTTTGCCTATCCATTGATTGGAGTTCTTCCTTTGTCCATCCTAGGAACGGTCCTGTATATCTAACTACTGACACAGCCCAGGTGTTCATTCCTTTTATTAGGTTTCTGCTATTTAATTTGGTCTCTAATATTTTCCTTATCCTTCTGAGGTATTCTCTCTTTATTTTCTCCTTCATTTCTTCCCATTTTATTGTGTCACATTCAAGGACGTGTAGGTATTTGTATCGGTCTTGTGCGGTCAATGCTCTAATCTTGCTGTTGTCAGGGAGTTCGATTCCTTCTGTCATTGTAAGCCTTCCTTTGTGCATTACCATGATTGTGCATTTTTCTTTTCCAAATTCCATTCCGATATCCTCACTGTATTCTTTTACTTTGTGGAACAGAGTCTCAAGCAATTTTATATCATCCATGTACATTAGGTGGTTGACTTTTCCTTTTGTTTCAGAGAAATGGCACCCTTTGCTGTTCTTCAGGATTCTGTTGAGCGGTATCATTGTTAGAACAAATATGTGGAATCATATCGTACGCTTTTTTGTAATCTATCCATCCCATTGTGATATTCTTTTTCCTTTTCCTCACTTCTTTTAAGATCATCTGGTCTAGGTAGAGTAAATCTTCTGGTAATAGTCCCCTTCTTTCCATTGATATATACATTCTCTCTGCTATTTGCCCGGTCAGGATTTTCCACATAAGTGGTAAGCACGTTATTGGTCTATAGTTGCTTGCTATGTTCCCCTTCTCAGGGTCTTTTTGGATGAGGGTGGTTCTGCCTTTTGTCATCCATTCTGGTGCCTTGCCTTTGTTTATGCAACTTTGGAGTAGGTGGGTGAGTCTGTCGTGTAATGTGGTGAATTTCTTGAACCTATATCCATAGATCCCGTCGAGACCTGGTGCTTTCGAGTTGGCTATTTTCCTAAGAGCATGTTTCAATGTGGTTTCATTCAATAATATTGGTTCTCCATTGTCTATATCCTCTAGTTCTTTTCTCATGTTTCCTAACCATCACAGTGTTACGTTGTGTCTTTTTGGGTGCCCCCATATGCTATTCCAATAGTTCTTGGCATCTGTGGCGTCTGGTTTTATGTTCTGTCTTCTTTCTCCGTTTAAATCTTGGTAAAACTTTTTCTCGTTGTTTTGGAATGTGCGGTTTTGTGTGTATTGGGCCGTTCTGAGTCTGTATCTCTTCAGTCTTGCCTCTTTGGCTAATCTCTTCTGATGTATCTCTTCCACTACAGTGGCGATGCCTTTTTGTGTTAACTTATATTTGTTCCAAAGTCTTACTCGTGGTCTGTCTGTGTGTGGTGTATTTCTAAGCAGTACTTCATCTCTCTGTAGTTGGGAGATCTGCTTTTGTAATCTTCTTTCCCAGTTGGGTTTCTCTTCTCTATTATTACTTAGGGTTCTTTCTTGTGTTGTGAAGCTTTGTGTTACCATTTTCACCCCAGCATAAATTAAGTTGTTGAGTTCCAGAAGGGTGTTTGTTTCAATGTGCTGTAAGAGGCAGTTGACGTGTTCAGTCACTTCTGCGAGTTTCTTTCTGTCTTTGTCTCTTAGGGAGGGGAGTGTTGTTTTCTCTCCTCGCATGATTTCTTTCAAAAATTGTATTTTGGTTTTCTCTTCTTCTGTTGGTGCCTCGTCATCACCCTCTGGTGTGTGGCTTTCTGTAGGGGTTTCGTGTGGAATTCTTCCAGTTTTAATGTTGGAACTAGTTGTGCTGGGGGGGTATTCTTTAGGTGTGTCACCTTCTTCCCTCTCTACATTATTGCAGTTCTCTTGTAGTTCAGTCTCAGAGAGCCATTTCTTCTTTTGGATTTGCTTTACTTGGTCAGCCAGGTGTTGGTTCGATACTTCCACAGCAGATTTTTCCCTCCATATTTGGAGCATACGCTCCTTATTAGATAGCACCAAAGGTTTGCTTTTAAAGTAACAATATAAAACTAGTCTATTCTCCTCTCTTGACCATCTCTTTCTCTTGTTCCTTATAGCAGTCACTCGGTGAGGGCTGCGCCTTTCCTGGGTGTCATTGGTGGTATATGAGTTTTGGCCAACAGTACCTGTGTAACGACTGTGTCCCTCCTGAAGGCCATCAAGGGTACACGAGCCGGAGTTTTGGCCAGCAGTCACAGGATGATGTCCAGGTCCCTTCTGGTGGCTAATAAGGGAACACCTGCCAGTTACGACATACAAACCTTGAATCTGTGTCCCATTTTTTGCGGTAAAATGATTTGGTTGTACTGTCATGATTGGGGTTTTTGGTTCTTTTAAGGTAGCACCAGACCTTGGTGGGTTGGATAAGACCGGTGTGGTTCAGTAATAACCTCAGAGCCCCACCAGCTCTAACCACCCAAAGCATGACCTCACAAGGAGGACCCATTCGAATGTGCAAAAAATCTATTTGGTGATATGACAATCACCTCCTAACTGTCGACCTGAAACGCTAAGCCTCGTCTGAGAGGAATTACATGTATTCAAGATCATACATCTCCCTTAAATCTTTCAAGTCTTGACTTAGTATAAGTCTTGGTATTATTATCATTATCATTATTATCATTATCATTTTCACAATAAGCTTATTAGGAACAATATAGGGAGAGAGAGTGTGAGAAAGTGAAAGAGAGCCAGTAAGGTCAACGCAGAAAAAGCAGGCTTTTTTGAATCAGCAGCAGGCAAAAATCGGGCAGTTGGGGAAAGTTACTGATATATTTTGCTTCCTCCTTATTTCTGGGCTTGCTTTGTGGTTTGCTTTGGAAAGGTACATTGCTTGATAGACTTTGTCTCTCGGTTGGCAGCTTCAGTTGTCTTTGAATGATAGTTGATTCCACTAGAGATGAGTGTCGCTTTTGAAAAGTTCTTATCTTTTCACTGTGGCCTTATTTTCTGCATGCCTGAAATTAGTTCTCTAATCAGGAAGGGCTGTAGATGACAATAATCTTCCATCCTAACTATGTGGCCTGCCCACAGCAGGTGAGTTTTTTACGATATAGCTTCAACACTTAATGATCTGAGTATTAGTGATGAAGTCACTTCAGTACACATTGAGAATGATGGAAGCACTGATTGAGTCACTGATCTATGATACAGGATTTGGTTCCATATAGAAGGATGGATAGCACAGTAGTTTTCTAGACTCTTGTTTTTGAGTCTTTATTTAGGCTCCTGTTTCTTCTAACAAAAGCTTGAATTGCGCTTTGCCAATCTGTTGTCTATCTCTTTCTCCAGCCTACAACTGAAGTCATTCTTGTACAAACAAGCTAAATATTTCTTGTTATAAGGTTGATGATAAGACACGGAAGTTTTGCAAGCTTTAACTGAAATTTGTTTTAGCAAATTTCAGAATTCTATATCTACTTATTGTGCATGGAAAATGAAGATAAAAGGGATTGTAAATGGTCAAGAACTAAGATAAACATTACTGGTATGATTATAAGTATTAGCAGGATCTGTGAAAATTCCCTGGCTGTTGATAACCAACATTATTTTCTCATTCTCCTAATTTTTCTTTCCTGTCTATGATTTTTACTAAATCTTATACAAACATGTTCTATGTGCACAGATTTACATACACCTCAATAAACTACATAACTCTTTTTTCTGTCCTTTCTTTCCTCTTATTAAATTTTATAACTTTTTCTGCTCTCTCCCTTCTTACCCTGTCAATTAAATGACTACTTTTCCCTCCTTTCCCTCTTCCCACCCACTCAAACAATACAAAATTTTTCCTTGTCTCTTCTCACCCCCTTCTTACCCTGTCAATTAAATGACTACTTTTCCCTCCTTTCCCTCTTCCCATCTTTCCTACAATCTTATTAATTACTTTTCTAATCCTCCCCATCACTTATCTCCGTCTTATCAAACTAACTTTATCCTCTCTCCCCTTTCTCTTTCTATCCCCTCTGTAAAATATCTACCAGTCTTTCTTCCCTTTTTCTTACTTACTTATTAAACTAGCTAACTCCCCTTTCTCCCTCTCTGTTTCTACCCCTTTAGTAAACTACCTAACAACCTTTTCTTCCCTCTTTCAACTCTTTTATTAAACAACCTGTCTCAAATTTACAGTAAAAAGCATATAATGTAATGAAATGTCATATTTTCATATATTCAATAAATTGTAGAAAAAAACAGAATATATATTTTCATGAAAAAATTTCTCAGTTTTGTTAAATCGAATCTTTACTCAGATATTCAATAAATTTGTACTTTTGAACATAAAGAAATAAACCTAATCCTGAACTGTATCAATTTATCTACTTCAATTCTACCCCACCACCTGCATATTTTTCGGTTCAGAAAAAGACTAATTCTGATTCATGTATGTATTAAGGGGCCTAATTTTAATTTCCCTGGATATATGGGGGGGGGATCTAATCCAAACTCCATACATAGTTTATAACTTTTTAACCGTAATCCTTATCTTGAGATCATCTTTTCTAGACCAGATCCTGAACCATGCCTATATTTAGGGTAGGTGTAGGAATGAGACTTTGGTTGAAAGATTTTGCTGTTTGATTCGACTGTCATTCATGGAGACCTTACATTAGAGCCCTGACCGGGGGTTGGTAGATGTCTTTTACTGCACAATACCAAATCTGTATGTTCTTGGGTCCAAATTAAGTCCATAATCAGACTAAGCTTGCGGGGAAAATAGATTAAAATACACATTGTTTCTTCATTGATTTATTCTATTAGATGAAGTATTATATATCATTATTTATATTTTCTTGCTACAATTTACCTCCATCTCAATTTTTGCTGCTTTTCATTTTATCTGAACTCAGGCTGGTTTCCCTTCAGCAGACTGCTCTTGTCAGAGAGGTATTAGTAACAAGTGTGAGTCAGAATCAAACACACAATCCCTATCCAGATCATTATTGCATCATGTTTCTTATTAACTGGTGGTTGGTATTGGTAATCCTATTCCTTTTTGGCAGAGAGTGAATACATTCTAATCTTAGATCTACATAAAGAGGAAGTTCCATGTGGGAATCCAACTCCCTGCATTATACTGGAGGACTATTTGTGTAACAGCTGACCAATCTTGCCACCAAGCCATAGGAATCAATGTCAAGCATGAGTCCAAATCAAAAAACATAAACTCGTGATTTATCCTGATCTTTCCTCAACCATCTTTTATATTAATTGACTATTCAGTATCTTTAATTAAATTCATTTAATTCAGTAAATGAAGTATTTTCAATTATTATAAATTAATTTTTCCAACTATTTGACCTCATCTCAATTTTTGGCTTGGTTAATGACCAACCACTTTTGCCACCGAAATGCCGGTAGCGAGTCAAACACTTAAACTTACCCCTTATCCAAATCTCTTCTATGCCATGTTTTTTATTAACTGGTTGTTCAGGACCTGTAATCCTATTCATTTATATATCTATTTTATCTGATACAGTATCAAAAATTGTTAACAACATTTTGCTACTATTTATCTTCACAGCAATTTTTGTTGCTTTTTATCACAACTAAACCCAGTTTGGTTTCTGTTCAATAGTGAATTAATAAATCATCATTTTAGATCGAAATAAAAAATAATTTGCAGGTGAACTGATGACACTGAAAGGCTGACTGCTCTTACGACTGGCCTATCATGAAATCTTCTATTCTATGTTCTAGCACAGGTCTAAATCAAAAATTTGAACTCATCCTGTATCTTGATCTTTCCTACTCTATTTTATTAGATGAAGTATTGTCAATTATCATGAATAATTTATGCTACTATTTACTATCATCTCAATTTTTATTGCTGACTCTTGCAAACTCTCTGCTTCCATCGTATCTTCTTACCCTTTTGTTAAACTACTTGATTTTATTTCTCTTATCGGCTACTCTTCTACAGCCCCCCTCTCACATCTAGCCCTCTTATCAAATTGACTAAATCTTCTCTCCTTCTGTAATTCATCTACCAATTTTTCACCCTTCTCCTACTCTCTTATTAAACAACCAAACACCCTTTTCTCCCCCTCTCTTCCTACCCCTTCAGTAAACTACACAACAACCTTTTCTACCTCTCTCTCTACCTATTTATTAAACTAAAATTGCTCTCTTTTGCTAAACCAAATTTTCACCATGAATTTTCACAAATTTTCTTATCTTGAATAGGGAGACAAACTAATTCTGAATCATGCATATATTTAGGGACTTAAATAATTTTTGCTTCTATTTACCTTTGTCTCAATTATTGCAGCTTTTTATTGCAGCTAAACTAAGGTCAGTTTCCATTCAGTAGTGACAGAATGAATTAATAGCATGAATTGTAATGGAGAATACGTTCTTAAAAAGAACAGAAATCACAACCCTCTATCATGGAGGGTGAGAATTGAACTCATGACACTAGGCTGGAGTGTGGCTCAGGTAAAGCCTGACCAATCTGCAGGAATCAATGGTAAGTGTGAGTCTAGATCAACCACTTTAAGTTCTCCTAAATCACAATTTCTTTTGCGCCATGTTCCATATTACCGATAGTTCAGTATAGTCAATTATTATCTATAAATATTTTGCTTCTACATACCCACATCTTAGTTTTTGTTACTTCTTATTACCACTAAATTCAGGCTGGTATCTTCTAAATAGTGAGTGAATAAATGAACAGTGTGGATTGCAATGAAGAAGAATTTCAAGGTAAGAATCAAATCACGACACTGGGATGTCACATTAACGTCAGATCACTCTTGCTACTGAGGAACTGGTATCAGTAGCTAACGCAAAAAGTAAAGTAAAGAATTTCAACTTTCCTGATTTCTTCTACACCATGTTTCTTATAAACTGGTGGTTCAGTATTGGAAATACAATTTATTCATTTATTTAGTGTATTAGATTAAGTATTTTCCATTATCATTGATAATTTTACTCCAGAATCTACATTCATCCCAATTTTTATTTCTGTCTATCACCAGCTCTCTCTGCTTCTACCCAGTGAAGCACTACAAAACTTACCCTTTCCCCCTCTCTTTCTAACCTCTTATTAAACTACCAAACATTTTTTTTATTATCAACTTACCTATTCCTCCCCTCTCTCTTCCCCCTCTTATTAAGCCGAATTTACCCTGTCTCCATTTTCTCTTTCTATTCTCTCAATAAACAATTTAACATTCTTCCCCCTCCCATCTTTTCATACCCTCTAATCAAAGTACCAAACCCCCTTTTCTCCCCCCCCGTCCTACTCCATCAGTAAACTACCAAACATCATTTTCTCCTCTCTTTCTACCTTACCTTTATCAATTTACTGAACTCATGGTAAAAAATACATGTTCTGATAAAATATTTTTATTTATTCAATATATATTGAAAAAAAAGTAATACATTTTCACTTTGAAAAATCTGTTTTGCTAAACTGAATCTAAACAGATTTTTCACAATTTTTCCAATCTTGAATTTGAAAAAATCTACCTAATTCTAGACCACATTAATTCATTGATTCAAATTCCCATTTGGTTGGGGTGGGGACTAGTTCCTTTAGACCCAAAGGAAACTAGGTCAACACCTGACTGATGGATGTGGTGGGGACTAATTCCTTCAGACCCAAAGGAGGCTGTCAACAACCAACTGATGAATGTGGTGGGGACTAGTTCTTACAGACCTGAGGAAGGCTGGGTCAACACCTGACTGAGGGATGTGGTGGGGACTAGTTCCTTCAGACCCAAGGGACACTGGGTCAACACCCAAGTGATGGATATGGTGGGGACTAGTTCCTACAGACAAGAGGGAGGCTGGGTTAACACCCATGTGATGGATTTGGTGAGGACTACTTCCTTCAGACACAAAGGAGGCTGAGTCAAATCTTTACTGATGGATGTGGTAGGGACCAATTCTTACCGACCTGAAGGACACTTGGTCAATGCCAAACTGATAAATGTGGTGGGGACTAATTCCTTCTGACCAAATGGAGGCTGTCAACACCCAACTGATAAATGTGGAGGGGACTAGTTCATTCAGACCCAAGGGAGGCTAGGTCAACACCCAACTGATAAATGTGGTGGGGACTAGTTCCTACAGACCCAAGGGGGGCTGGGTCAACACCTGCCTGAAGGATGTGTAGGGGACTACTTCCTTCAGACCCATGGGAGGCCAAGTCAAACCCCCACACCCTTGTGATGGATTTAGTGAGGACTAGTTCCTTCAGACCCATGGAAGGCTGAGTCAACTTTTGACTGATTAATGTGGTGGGGAATAGTTCCTACTGACCAAATGGAGACTAAGTCAAACCCCAACTGATAAATGTGGTGGGGATTGGTTCCTACAGACCCAAGGGAGGCTACTTCAACACCCAACTGATAAATGTGGTGGGAACTAGTTCATACAGACCCTAGGGAGGCTGGGTCAACACCTGCCTGAAGGATGTGTAGGGGACTACTTCCTTCAGACCCAAGGGAGGCTGGGTCAACACCTGACTGATGGATGTGGTGGGGAAAAGTTCCTTCAGACTCATGGGAGGCCAAGTCAACACCCACACCCTTGTGATGGATTTGGTGAGGACTAGTTCCTTCAGACCCATGGGAGGTTGAGTCAACTCTTGACTGATTAATGTGGTGGGGAATAGTTCCTACTGACCAAATGGAGACTAAGTCAAACCCCAACTGATAAATGTGGTGGGGATTGGTTCCTACAGACCCAAGGGAGGCTACTTCAACACCCAACTGATAAATGTGGTGGGAACTAGTTCCTACAGACCCTAGGGAGGCTGGGTCAACACCTGCCTGAAGGATGTGTAGGGGACTACTTCCTTCAGACCCAAGGGAGGCTGGGTCAACACCTGACTGATGGATGTGGTGGGGAAAAGTTCCTTCAGACTCATGGGAGGCCAAGTCAACACCCACATCCATGTGATGGATTTGGTGAGGACTAGTTCCTTCAGACCCATGGGAGGTTGAATCAACTCTTGACAGATGGATGTGGTCCTTCAGACCCGAGGGAGGCTAAGTCAAACACCCAACTGATTAATGTGGTGGGGACTAGTTCCTGCTGACCAAATGGAGACTAAGTCAAACCCCAACAGATAAATGTGGTGGGGATTGGTTCTTACAGACCCAAGGGAGGCTACTTCAACACCCAACTGATAAATGTGGTGGGGACTAGTTCATCCAGACCCAAGGGAGGCTAGGTCAACACCCAACTGATAAATATGGTGGGGACTAGTTCCTATGGACCCAAGGGAGGCTGGGTCAACACCTGCCTGAAGGATGTGTAGGGGACTACTTCCTTCAGACCCAAGTGAGGCTGGGTCAACACCTGACTGATGGATGTGGTGGAGATTAGTTCTTTCAGACCAAAGGGAGGCTGGGTCAACACCCAAGTGATCGATGTGGTGGGGACTAGTTCCTACAGACAAGAGGGAGGCTCCATCAACACCCAAGTGACGGATGGGGTGGGGACTAGTTCCTATAGACAATAAAGAGGCTCCATCAACACCCAAGTGATGGATGTGGTGGGGATTAGTTCCTACAGACCTGAGGGAGGCTGGGTTAACACCCATGTGATGGATTTGGTGAGGACTAGTTCCTTCAGACCCATGGGAGGCTGATTCAACTCTTGACTGATGGATGTGGTGGGGACAAGTTCCTTCAGACCCAATGGAGGCTAAGTAAACACCCAACTGATAAATGTGGTGGGGACTAGATCCTACTGACCAAAGGGAGGCTGATTCAACTCTTGACTGATGGATGTGGTAAGGACTACTTCTTACAGACCCAAAGGAGGCTAGGTCAACACCAAACTGATAAATGTGATGGGGACTAGTTCCTTCAGACCAAAGGGACACTGGGTCAACACCCAACTGATAAATGTGGTGGGGACTAGTTCATTTAGACCCAAGGGAGGTTACTTCAACACCCAACTGATAAATGTGGTGGGGAAGGGATCCTACAGGCTCAAGGGAGGCTGGGTCAACACCTGCCTGAGGGATGTGTAGGGGACTACTGACTTCAGACCCAAGGGAGGCTGTCAACACCCAACTGATAAATGTGTTGGGGACTAGTTCCTTTAGACCAAAAGGAGGCTGGGTCAACACCATACTGATAAAAGTGATGGGGACTAATTCATTCAGACCCAAGGGAGGCTGTCAAAACCCAACTGATGAATGAGGTGGGGACTAGTTTCTTCAGACCAAAAGGAGGCTGGGTCAACACCAAGGTGATGGATGTGGTGGGGACTAGTTCCTACAAAACTGAGGGAGGCTCCTTCAACACCCAAGTGATGGATGTGGTGGGGACTATTTCCTACAGACCTGAGGGAGGCTGTGTTAACACCAGTGTGATGGAATTGTAGAGGATTATTTCCTTCAGACCTATGGGAGGCTGAGTCAACACCTGACTGATGGATGTGGTGGGGACTAGTTCTTCCAGACCTAACATAGGCTAAGTCAACACGTAACCAATAAATGTGGTGGGGACTAGATCCTACTTACCCAAAGGAGGCTGAGTCAAATCTTGACTGATGGATGTGGTAGGGACTAGGTCTTACAGACCTGAGGGAGGCTTGGTCAACGCCCAACTGATAAATGTAGTGGGGACTAGTTCATTCAGACCCAAGGGAGGCTTGGTCAACTCCCAACTGATAAATGTGGTGGGGACTAGTTCCCACAGACCCAAGGGAAGCTGTCAACATCCAACTGATAAATGTGGTAGGGACTAGTTCTTACAGACCTGAGGGAGGCTGGGTAAACACCCAAGTGATGGATGTGGTGGGGACTAGTTTTTTCAGACCCATGGGAGGCTTAGTCAACACTCAACTGCTAAATTTGATGGGGACTAGTTCCCACAGACCCAAAGAAGGCTGTCAACATCCAACCGATAAATGTGGTAGGGACTAGTTCTTACTGGCGTAAGGGAGGCTAAGTCAGCACCCAACTATTAAATGTTGTGTGGACTTGTTCTTTCAGACCCAAGGGAGATCAACTCAACACCTTACTGATGAATGCGGTGGGGACTAGTTTCTACAAACCAAAGGGAGATTAAGTCGACACCCAACTGATAATTGTGATGGGGACTAGTTCGTACAGACCCAAAGGAGGCTGTCAACACCCAACTGATAAATGTGGTGGGGTCCAGTTCCTGCAGACCCAAGGGAGGCTTGGTCAACACCCAACTGATAAATGTGGCGGGGACTACTTCTTTCAGACCCAAAAGAGGCTGGGTCAACACACGACTGAGGGATGTGGTGGGGACTAATTCCTTCAGACCCAAGGGAGGCTAGGTCAACACCCAAGTGATGGATGTGATAGGGACTAGTTCTTACAGACCAGAGGGAGGCTCCATCAACACCAAAGTGATGGATGTGGTGGGGACTACTTCCTTCAGACCAAAGGGAGGCTGGGTTAACACCCTTGTGATGGATTTGGTGAGGACTAGTTCTTTCAGACTCAAGGGAGGCTGAGTCAACTCTTGTCTGATGGATGTGGTGGTGACTAGTTCCTTCAGACCCAAGGGAGGCTAAGTCAACACCCAATTTATAAATGTGGTGGGGGACTTCTTTCAGACCCAAGGGAGGCTAAGTCAACACCCAACTGATAAATGTGGTGGGGACTAATTCTTACAGACCTGAGGGAGGCTGGGTAAACACCTGACTGAGGGATGTGGTGGGGAGTAGTTCCTTCAGACCCAAGGGAGGTCAAGTCAATACCCAACTGATAAATGTGGTGAGGACTAGTTCCCACAGACCAAAGGGAGGCTAGGTCAACACCCAACTGATAAATGTGGTGGGGACTAGTACTTTCAGACCCAAGGGAGGCTAAGTCAACACCCAACTGATGAATGTGGTGGGGACTAGTTCCTTCAGACCAAAGGGAGGCTGTCAACACCCAACTGATATATGTGGTGGGGATTAGTTCCTTCAGACCCAAGGGAGGCTGTCAACACCCAACTGATAAAAGTTGTGGGGATTAGTTCCTACAGACCTGAGGGAGGCTGGGTCAACACCCGACTGATGGATGTTGTGGGGACTAGTTCCTACAGACCTGAGGGAGGCTGGTCAACACCTGACCGATGAATGTCGTGGGGACTAGTTCCTTCAGATCCGAGGGAGGCTAGGTCAACACCCGACTGATGAATGTGGTGGGGACTATTTCCGACAGATGAGAGGGAGACTTGGTCAACTTTGAATTGCAATGAGAGCCATAGAAAGATGAATGCTTTGAATAACTTCAAAAGATTAGGAGAGGTCATCATGTATCAGAGGGAGAACTTCTGTGAAGATTATTATACAAATAATTAAGCAAAAAAAATGGAATTAGGCTGGACACTTAGTAAGAAGAGATGACAACAGATGTATAAAAAGAATAATCGATTCGTGTCCATGGGACAGAGATCACAGTAGGAGAACCCCAGACACAAGATGGAGGGATAAGACAGAAAAACAGTGAGACATAGCAAAGATCAGCACAATGCTGGTCGTCATGGAAGGAGATGATAATGACTTTCATCCAGCATTGAACTTATAGTGAATGATGATGATGATGATGATGATGAAAATTTAAAATGAATATATATGTTGTGTCACATGTTCTTCAGTGAGGGCAATAAATGAAATTCATTGTTGTTGTTAGCAAGAAAATGTTGAATTGAAATTAAAATTCATGAAACAACAACTAAAATACAACCATGATAATATTTGAAATTGCACACCGGAAATTGATGCTGTTTTATTTATGTAGGAAGAACAGATACTACACTTTGATCTCTTACTCAAATTCACAATAGGGACATCCCATTTAGGACCCAACTGCTTTTGATCATCATCATCATCAACAGCAGCTTTTTAGCATCTTGCCTATGTACTTAAATCAAAACTGAAAAAAATATTTTTTATGAAGGTACAAACTCTTTTTATAATTTCAATTACTCATTAGTAATTGTAAGAATCGTAAAATTGTAGAAAATTAAAATTTCAATAGCTGCAAGAGATCCATCTTACAAAAAAAAGTGATTTTCAAATTGATTTCAAGTATCAGTTTAGGAAAATAAAAAAAACCCTCCAAGTCATATACTTTCCTGCACAAATGATTTTTCTTTCTTCCTCTCACTATCTTCACTTTGACTCCACCCCTTCCTCCCTTCATTTTTCCCTGTATATCTCCACTCACTTCTTCTATCCATCCTTCCTTTCTCTCTTTCTTTACAAAATCTCAACTTCCATGTTCTATTATTTTCTCTTCTTTTCTCTCTTTCTTTCTCTCCTCCTTTCCACCTGATTTGTGTCTTAGAGGTGAGCGTCCCTCTTTCTCTTCCTTTTCTCTCTTCACATTTCTCCCATATAATTCATCTTCCTGTCTTCTTCTACTAATGCATTAAAATCCATATTCTATCTTTTTCTGTCTCTCTTTCTCTGTGTGACATCGATGTACTCAGAGTTCATAGGTGATCGCATTACAGCTATTGATATATAGATATCATTTCATTGCATGCATTTCATTCAGCTCGCGCACATAACTTGTGATAATCTTTGAAATCAGCTTGACTAACACGATTACAAAAATCTTCAATATATTTAACATACTCCACATTGTGTTCAGAATGGTACCTAATAGCGGTTAGAGAAAAGTCAGGTGAAACATAATGATAAAATCAATGAAAACCAGAAATCAGTTTGAACAGATCCTTAGGTTAGATTACTCATATCTTACCTGATATGTTTTAAATCTTCACTTGCCTGTTGTATACTTATTTTATCCAGTCATATCATTTGGTTGAGCTGCATCCCTCCAGGAAATGTGAAAGTGAAATTCAAATGAAAGCAGTCATTATTACACTTGTAAGTAAAGAATGTACTGATTGCTGTTTCTTTGCTTCTCGGCGTCTCACCCTATTCTCTCTCCTACAATGTATCATCACTACATACACATGGAAGACTTGTATTGCAGTATACAGCAATCTACATTGACTACCTTATGATTTTGCATGATAATTTTCTTCGAAGAAAGAGTAAGCCACTGAATATTGAAGATTATTTTTGACTGTTTTTTCTGTAAAGTACGTCAGTAATCTTACAAATGGGTAATGTTATCATAATCAACTAATTCATTAAGTATTAATCAGTTATGTACCCTCAGGTAATATACTGTTTATCTCAACAGATGACACTGATTATCAATTTATATAAGCAATTGTGGTGCTGAGTGATTGGCCAATCATGGCTAAACATAGATTACCACCATGAATTAACTATAAATTACAGTTTCCCTGTTTAAAGGAGGAGCAGCAGTTGGAGTACGTCAGTATCTGTTAAGCATGGATGAGTGCTGTTTTGTGAAAAACAAAATAATTTTTTATCCAGCATTCATTTTTTTAATTTGTTTTTTCAACAGAGATCCAAGAGACAATTTGAACCCTTTCAGAAATACCAGGATTACAAGGTGACCAATCACCATAACTTGTCTGTTGCCTGCAAGATAGGAGTTCCTCTTAATATTGGATTTTTTCTTCCCCTCCACGAACAATGAAAGTCAGGTCAAGAGAGCCCTCAATTGGGAAGAAAGAGAAAAAAAAGCCCCGCTAACTAGATGGGCAAATCCCCCTACACACACTGAATGGAAAAAAATCCCACCCTCTAGATGAAAAGAGAATATCCCCTTGCATTACATGAACCAAAATATACGTCCCCCCACAAGTGGGGCCAAATGAAACGTGTCCAACCCTAAGTGGAAAAAAAAACAAATGATCCTCCTGATCCAAGGGGAGCAAAAAGATATGTTCCCAACACAAGGACAAAAAGAAAATGAAAAAGGACAAACAGGGGCTCTCCTAGCCAATGGATCCTCGCCCCCATGATAATCAGTGATGTGACGGAATTTGTTAAACCCAGCCATGATTGCACGCACTTGATCAAGGAGGATGGAATTGAGATTGATTTACTTGAATTGCATAGTATCCAAAATAGAATGGTGTCATTTGGTCAACAGGAAATTAAACAAAATTCTCATTAAATCACTAACTAGTTTGGGGTGAACCTTCAACAAATTGTAAAAGCTTTGTGGGACGTACTACTGAAGTACAAACCACTGAAGAAGATGGCATTGCACTAATGAAAAGGGAACTCTTTTGGGTGGAGTATCTCTGAAGAAAGACGACCAGAGTGGAGGTATTCAGGGTACCTTGCTACATTCAAGGTGAGAATGTTGGAGAATTTTTCCTGAAATATGGATATATTGCGTCAATATCCACGGATCTGGAGTTTGCGCGGCGAATGGAGGTTTGACCTGATGAGAAACCTCCATTCCCAACTGTTTGGATATAGAAAGCAGGAAAAAGATCTCCATCATTATTAGTGACAGAAGATAGGTGCGCTGGCTGTGCGACAAAAGTGGTCATGTAGTAGAAGCCTGTAGGGGAAAGAACAGCTCTGAAAAACTAACTGTCAACACTCAAGATTGCTTTCCGCCAAGTGTGACCATCAAAAAGAGATCTATGGCAGATCCACCTGCTGTCAGGACCCAAAAGATCAGGCCCACAGCCTATCCTGCAGCTCACAGCCTATCCTGCAGCCCACAGCCTCATTCCCCTCTCCTAATCCGACTTTTCCATTGCCCAAGAAGATTTTGGTGCCAGCGGAGAAGTCAGAAGGAGAGTCGTAGGTAGTAGGAAAGGGTGGAAGATGGCCCAAACAGCAGTATCTGTCCGCACTTAGACCCCAACCAGACAATCCCAAGGAGAAACCTTGCAGTTGTATGTTGACGAGATAAAGAGCAGAGGTGGTTGCACCAGTCAGGGTAGAGAGGAATTCAAAGCAACAAAAGAACTGTTGAAAAATTAAAGAGATAACTCAAAACAATCACAATCAATGGAGAAAGGCCCCTCCAATTGTCTCTCCCCCTCCCCCAAATAAAAAGCCCTATTACAAAGACCCTTCCCTTACCAACCACAACCCCAAAATACTTTCTCTTGACAAGCCAGTCTCACTAATCCCCCTTACCCATAAGATATTAAAAAGTTCCTTATTAAAGTTACTACCCCCAATATGTCTCAGATTAGCAATTCCCTCAAAAGGAGGAGTACAAAACTAAATATAGAAATAGGAAGCATATCTATCGTATGGATCCGGAGCTTGTGGACGAATGTTAACTTCAGCATCAAGCCACGAAAGAACTCAAGGTCCTTTACACTTTACATATCTATAACCTGGGAAGAGAGATGTGTAAGACCCAATATATTTTCTACAGACTCCAAAGATGTTAACACTTGTAAAGGTAGCTGATAACACATAGCTGGTGTGGGGCATATTTAACGGGGCAAATGACATCTTCAACATGCCGTCTCCATTGGATGTCTGGTATCACCCAGAGCTGATAAAGCTACAAAAACTTTTGTTTGAGGACTGTCCCTATCTACATGTATCTATCTCTTTATAGGGTAACTAAGACATTCTTTACGTGTACACATTGGTGGTGTCCCATGAAGGGACCATCAGAACATTCAAAGTGACTGTGAAAGTGGGCTTGGGAGGGTGTTTCACCTCTTTCCAGCATACCTTGATAGCTGTTTTAGGGGTGTTATCGACTAAAAAATCGATCCTTGAATGCAGTATGTTCCCTAATGTACGCCAATCCAAGCAGATTGCGCTGACTTCTTTTGTCAAATCGATCCCTTCGTGACGCAGTCAAAGTGAGTAGTTTTAGCAAGTGATTAGAATGCCATCATTGATCTCAGTATAGATTGTAGGGGAAATAGAGGACAAAACGTTTACAACTTGGATACGATTCTATTTCGGAATTTGATTTATCCTAAATACCAAAATGTACATGCCAACGAATTAATATGGACTTGGACCAGAAGTGGTAGTTTGAAACCAATGCATCGCTCTAGTTGCAATGATCAAATACTTATAGGTTCTTAGAGTGTTCAAGTTTTCATAGTGTGGCTTATTTTGATCTCAGACTAATCAGGACCCCTAAAAATATAGGTAAGGCTAATCCTTGGACTGTTTACTGGAAACCAACAAATCCTTACTGGATGAGAAGAATTCTCAGAAGTAGTAACATTAATGATTATGCAGAGGCTAACAGGGGGGATCTTTGGGGATAAGTTCTGGGGCCACCTTAAAAACAAGATTGTGTTATTTGCAGCTGATTATAGTCACCAACTCAACTTGGGAAGATTAGCGACACAAACAATTTTGAAATCTAGAGTAAACCAGGCGGTTTGTAGTGGGTATTCAATTGAAGTCACCATAGCTTGCTACCTCGCTTAGCAAGAAAAAGTAAGCACTGATAGCTAAGATGAGAAGTAAGTCAACAAATATGGTGGTTGAATCATGTGCAGAGGAAATTTGGAGCGCATCAAGCCAATATATCTCACATCACTGGATGGATGACAGGTGAACTCAAACGAAAGCATCTGTGAAGTATTATGGTCTAAGATATCATAGAAACAGTTAGAAACCTCAAATGGCAATGAACTAGAGATGTTGTAAGAATGTCAGACAACTGCTGGACGTCACAACTCACAATATGTATCCCCACGGATCGTACGCAAAATTGTGGCCAACAGAAAGTAAGATGATGTGACAAGCTAGATAAATTTACCAAGTAATGACTCTGTGATGCCCATTATAGAGATCTCTAGTGATTTTTGGGGGAAGATATATGTCCAGAGATGGCTACATGGTTTGCATTCTCTACAAACCTTTCTTCTCTCTTGATGCCAGCTCTTTGTGTTTTGATGTTGAACGGCATGAACAGTATATGCTCCTGAGATTACTTGACATTATGAGAGTCATTGTGTGAATGACATGT
Organism: Thysanoteuthis rhombus; assembly: GCA_963457665.1. NCBI lineage: Eukaryota > Metazoa > Mollusca > Cephalopoda > Oegopsida > Thysanoteuthidae > Thysanoteuthis > Thysanoteuthis major. Next base: position 41,460,201 of record OY735200.1, on the reverse strand, counting down.
CAAAAGGGATTCCACGATGGTAAACTTTTTTTCTCCGTACAACCGATCTCTGACCTTAAGCTGATGCTTGAAGTGAAGATCAGGGTTAAGAGGAAAAAGCTGTCTTTGTCAGAGTTTAGCAAAAGGTAGGTGAAATTTACATGATTCTGTCACGTGAATGATGCTAACTTAGAGTGGCATCTTAAAGTCACTGGTTAAGGGAAGAATCTCAGGATCAAAAAAAATTTACCTACCAAAGTTAAGATAGAATAGTGATGTATGTTTATGTTTAATCAGGGAGCAAATGTGCGTCAGTTCCCCCCTTTCTTTCTTATACTCATTTTTTTTATTTTTGCGTACCTCATCCTCCCCTGTAGATGATAGGCCTGGCTGCTTTAACTATTGCGTATACTGCACCCCCTTTGGCTAGAGAGTGTGAGTTCTATTCTCACTGTGGGCTTGTTCTTTATTTTCCGATTGCTCTGTTTAATCATTGTTGTAGAATTACAGTCTGATTCAAAGTTTTGATAAATAGTAACTTAAAGATAGGATGAAGGTAAAAAGCTAGTCAAAATTGATAATAATGCTTCAAAATGTACCTTATTTTATTTGATGATCATATCTTCCTAATCCCAAAATATTTCTATTATAATTATGTTACAAATATTGATAAAGCAAGTGTTAAGTTGCAATATCAGTAGGTATGACGATAAGTTGGTGTTATTGCCAGTGTAGGCAGTTTTATGAATTGAATTTCCCTTATACTAATTGATACCCCAAATTTTCTCTCTACAATCATGGTGTGTTAGTTAGAAGAAAATAGCAAAATGACTGATTTATAGGACTGGATATAAGAAGGATAGATATTTTGTTGTTCAAAGAATATAAGTGTGAAAGTGAGATACAAACAGATTTTGAACTCATTTTGCTGATTCCATTTTTGACCTTCTGCAACAGCAATAATAGAATTTAATAATGAGACCATGCATATGACAGCCTTACTAAAAATACTGAGGAGAAAGCTGGAGGACTGAGGAGACTTTCTGTCACTTGATTTCTACAACTGGTGCAGAAACTCAATAATAATAATAGACTGGATGTTGATAGGAAAGAGGGAAGGGACTTGTAAGTATATAGGGAACAGCTTATTGTAATTACTTTGAGACACGGTCTTCTTGATAATGTCCAGCTGATAACATTAAGCAGAGGACAAAAAATTTGAGCAATTCACATTCATTGATATAAAATTTGCATTCATTTTTATAAGTTCATTGTTGTAAATAACTTCATATTTTTAAAAATTATGAAAATGATATCATTTCTAATTGATTATTTTTAATTCATTTTAAATGTTTAAGTGTTTGTAACCTACTGATTTTGATAACAATAACTGTTTAATAACATTATCCCTGATTATGATTAACAGTTTCTTCTCTCTTGATCAGTTTGTCAACTCTGCTATCATAGGACTCAGGGAATACACAAAGCATAGTAATTAAAGACTAATTATAACAGTCAAAAGTTGCAGTAAAATCGACAAAAGTACAAATGTGAGATAAAGAAACTGTAATTGAATCAAAAGATGAAAAGAAAAACGGTTCAATTGACATTCAAGAGGAAAACTAAAAAGAACTGCAGATGAGATGAAATAGACCTTTCCAAGGGGAAAATTGAAGAGAAAAACTGAACTAATTGCAGCTCATTACAAAACTATAGGAAATAACTATATTAAAGACAAGATATACAAGACATAGACAAATAGTAATTGTAGACTATACAGGGATAGAGATGAGGCTGTCAATCATATGAGGAGTCAATACAATGCAGCATGTTGACATGGGAAGAATACAAAAAAATCTATGCCTGGGTGAGTTTCAATTGAAACTATGCAAACAACAGAAGTTTGCCCATTCAAATTGATAGTATATGCACCAACCAAAAACTGTCCAAGAGAAAGTGTAACAGATCACATAATCCGGAGAAGTCGAAAGAATATCTGGATTTTGCCTAAAAATTGAAAAATTCTAGATCATGAAAGGGACAGTTGTAACCAAAATTATTGGAAAAGTCTAGAAAACAGATATTGTAGGGATTGACACCATTCAGAAAGAAAGCATTTCAGAAAATAACTAGAATACTAAGGAGTGAGATGTACTGACTTGTTTTTAATTGATTCTTAGTGAAAGCCAACCAGTTACTGTAGTCAAGAAAATTGAATGAGTAAAAATAACAACTAGCTGGATCTCTGTAAATTACACAGGTGTTGGTAACTAAGATTATCCTTATCTTATGCCTCGACTCTTCTCTCACACTTTGCCTACATCTTCTTATTGTCTTCCTTATCCCTTCCAATCATTGTGGCCTGTCCATGTTTCTATCTAAATGTCACACAAAAATGTATTAGTTTGAAATGGATTAGTGTGAAAAAGTAATAAGGAATGCACAAATGATTTCTACTGCATCCTCCTTTTTGCTTTTTTGGAGAATTTTGATTTTTGAGAATTTTGATTTGTTATTTTAACACCTTTCCATTTCTACCTGCCTTTCACTCTTTCCCTTATTGTCTTGATATCCAGCCAGTAAGCCTCTCTCTCTCTGTCTTCTTTTGTCACATTCCCTTTCTCCTATCTCTGTGGGTATTTATATCTAATTTTTCTCCCAAGGTTCCTTAGTCAGAAAGTATAGCTGAGTCCAGTTCAGAAGGGCCAGGGATTGAGCAGATACTACGCCCTGATCATGGGTACAAAGGCCAAACAGTTGTACTAATAAACAAGTACAATAATGTATAGAATATTTTTGCCAGATTTTGTCTGTACCATGCTTATAGGATGGATCTTCACGTAAACAAGTAAAATGAATGAAGAAAGCAAGGGGTTTTTAAATATAAACCAAAAGCCTTGATGTCTAAATTTGGTTTTCAATTCATTTCAACTGTTTTTGTCTGAGATTAAAATGTTAATATTCAATTGATTTTTGGATATTCTCCATTTTATTTTTTGTTTGATTCAAGCAATTTCAACTGGTTCATTCTCCAGTCTCAGTCAGATGGAATTCTACGATACAAGAGACAAAAATTTAATCACAAGAGAGGTGAGAAACAAACTGGTCAAAATATGAAGAAAAAACACCAGCAAAACAATAACAACAAAGAAGGAAAGAATGCTCAGAAATTTAATTGAATATCATTCTAGTCATTTTTATAAAAGCATAATGACTGTGACATTTAAAAAAGCAATTATGAATGCCATCATACAATGAAAAATGTTACATGGACAAACTTGATAAAATAATTCTAATTTGTTACACCTAAATTTATTGTTTTGTCTCAAAGTATATTTACTTGTTAGTCGAGACAAATAACATATGTAACAAATTAGGGTAATTAGAGTAAGTTTTCAATGAAATATTTTTCAGTGTGATAGTAATGATATTAATCCCATTGAAAATAACCTGGTTGTCCATTATAGATAGGGAAAAATATCTTATGAATTACTCACTCTGAAGCTGCCTCTGGTGGCTGTTGAGCTCAATATCAAGTCATCTTATTTTTTAAAACTTTACAATCAATTTTGCTAAAATCCACCCAACTAAGGGAAAAGAATTCTTTTAAAAATTACTCAAATCAGTTGATTTTGGTGTACTCCAGAATTTTACCTTTCTATTTGATTAATGCTTGTTCCTTAAGCAGATTCCAACAACATTTTAAATTCAAAATTAGATCTACTTGTACTACTGCTAATCCTTAACCAGGAAAAATTCAGGGTTTTTTAAACTAATAAATAATTTGTAAGAGAAACTTTAAGTCTTTTTTTTGGTTCTCCTTTCCATATACTAGAGAAGAAAATTTGAAACAATAGTATACAATATCCTAAAACGAACTGGAAAATGATTAAATATAAGGCTTGGTACTTGGTAATGATGATATATATTTACTTAATATGCTGTGAAATCATCAATATGAGAACAAGAAGTTAAACAGAAGTTTTGTCATTGACTTTTTATTTCAAATGATTTTTGAACACACATGTTTGCAATTGTGAAAAATTGTTTCTCACGATGAAGTGTGGAAATGTTCATTAAAAAAAGAAAAAGAAATAAAAATTAGGTAATAAAAACATTACATCAACCACTTTTTGGCTCTAGCAAATTAATGATGTAGGATAAGCTGATTGCTTGTATTATCAATCACTAATTGATATTGTTGGTTGATAATAAAAATAGAGAAGTGGTTCCTTCTTGGTTTCAATCAGAAAATTTGGTCATCTACTGGTATAAGCTTTGGAGCTGGAACACAGTGCAGAAGTTACTTTATCATTGAAATTTTCCTGTTTGTTTCTATTTCAGCTCATATTAGGGTGAAGGTTATACGAAACAGATTTACTTTGTGATAACCATAAAAATAAAAACAGCAATATAAGTCAGCCTTGATATAGTAATTCCTGAGCAATCAAATATGTAAGTTGTTGTAATGGTAAACTGTACTCTCCCAAGAAATAAAGATAATGTTATCAAGATAATGTGTGAATACATGATATAACATTGATAAGAATATAATTGAACAAAGTAATTAATTGCATTATTATCATGATGTAATGACTCTGAAATCAATCTTGAGAAGACTATTGAAGAAAATAGAACTATAACAAAAGAACCACAAAATAAAGATACTGAGATGAGTGTTCAAGCATTGAAAAAACTAAATATGACTGTTTTTCTTTTGCTATTCCACTAGTTTCAATCTGAATATGGCTTTCTTACAGTCAAGTACTGGTTAGAAAGTCTAGCAGATAATTACAACTGTGTACTGAGTTTGATAAACATTGAGTGCCCAACATTTTAGCTTATCCTCTTTTTTCACATAAAATGTTTTGCTAATGCATACATGATGACAGCTGATATATTTTAAGAACATTTCTTCAAATTTGCCATAGCAGGTAAACTGTGATGCAACTGTCACTACAGTTTCCATCTACATTGATAGGTAGGTGAAAAATCAATAATTAAATTGCCCACAACAAACAGATTTACCTGATATTTGTGGATGTGTGGGTGTTATTTTTGTGCTTGTGTGTATATTATCATGATTGAATATGTATGTGGACATTGGCTTTTAGAGAGTTTCAAAATCAGCATTTAATTTGACTGCTACAAACATTTTCATATTTTCAAATCATTACATATATAGTCTAGAAGCTTTACAGTTGTAAACACTAAACACATTGAAAAACTATATATGTATATATATCTGTGTTGATGAAAGAAGAAAAAATATTAAAAAGAAAAGCAGATGTTACATCAAGAAAATTATTATTATCATGTGGGTAAGTTTTGATGCATTTGACAGTTGCCCCCATCTTTTTCAGATAAACTTGCAGGGGGAGGTAGACAGCATTGTATGCTATTTACATGTTTAAGATTGGGGAAAGAAATGGGGATATTTCTGTGTTATGGGTTATTTAGTAGGAGTGGTAGGGGAGGTGTTTGTATCTATGTTGGTGAGTCTATTGAGTATTAGCCAATCCCTTGTATGGTAATCTTGTAATGTGTTGTATTCATATGTATCTGTTTCAAAATCAATGCATTTAGAGGCTTTGCAATCTGGAAATGCCCATACCTTTGTATTATTATGTAGCATTGGGATATAAGGGCTGCTTCGATGCATCTGTGAGTCAAGGAGCCACATATATTTTTGATCAGATGTGAAAGTTGAAATTGTGGTTGAGTGTGTTTCTGTGTTCAACCAGGGTGTTTGTCTTTTCATACTATTTTAGGGCTACTTTTTGTTCTTATATTCTTTTCTGGAGAGGTTTCAATGTCTCTCTGATGTAGATTTTTCTTCAAATCTAGGTATTCGGATTTACATATTCTGAGAGCCCTTGCGTAAAAGCTTATGATAAATCCTAATTTTATTTTTAGTGTGGTGTGAGTAAAAGTGTATGTAGTCTTTCTTGTTAGCAGCTTTGCAAAAAATGCTGTATTTGATGGTGTTATTGGATCTACACAGGAAAGGTAGTGTGTTATTGGATCCTTTTTGTAGTGTGAATTTGTTGTGTAAAGAGCTACCTCGGTAAATGATGAGAAAGCGAAGATGGTAGGATCCGCGAATTACATGTCTGCAGTAGAGGCGAAAAGTAGAAGAGATAAAAAAAAAATGCAGTGGTACCAATTGAGTGTCTCACTTATTTCTCCTTTTCTCAATATCGGGGTTTCGCAGTTTATGTGATGTCAGAAAACGATCACCACTTGAAGACCGTTGTTTCGTTCGAAAGGATTTGCAGGTCAGAAAAGCTCATCATTATCTGAAGTACCTGTCTACATTGATATGTGTTTGAAATATGGCAGATTGTTCTCCATTGACATACCGCTTGACTTCTGCAGTCCGTTAAAACGTTCATCATTCCAGAACAACCTGTCATCGTTGACTATCCTGAATTCATGCAGTGCACACCTGAATTTTCCAACAAATTTAAAAAAAGGCTTCCACTATCGATGTAGCGAAAATATGAGGCTTTGTATGATATGTGTGAAGGGGCCTGATTCCAGAAATTCTTGAGAAAACTCCGCTAATCGGGGACCCCATCGGTAACAGAAATTTTTGTATGTAGGAATCAGTTGAAGCTGAAGAAGCATTGGTTTGTTATAAGTGTACATATTTTGATGATTTTATAGGACTATTTTCATCATGACCTTTTTAAGTGTGTATTTAGTAGGTGTTCATCTTTTTTAGACTGGGGTGTTGATGTACAGTGATGTTACATCAAGGCTGGTCATGGGTTAGTTTTTCATATCCATGTCTTTCTTTATTTTGTGCATGAGGTCTCCAGGTTGTGATTGTACAAGACTGGAGAAAGTAGATTACTACATCTACCTAGGACAACAAATCTCCATGAGACCCACAAACGGAGAAGAAATCAAGCCAAGAATCACACTAGGATGATAAGCCTTTGGCAAAGCAAGCTCAACCTTCAAAAACAAGAAGATCTCATTTAACCTAAAAAGAAGAGTGTATAACCAATGCATCCTCCAAAAAGTCACTTATGGGGTTGAAACATGGAACTTAACCGAAAGACACCCCCGCAAATTGAGAACCATGCAATGTGCACATGAAAGAATTATGCTCAACCTCACATGGAGACAGCACAGTACATCTGGGAGAAGACTGGAGTTTTTTTTTGTTTTTTTTTTTACTTGTTCAGTCACGAATTCCCAATCTTACTTTTAGCTTCAAGAATGACACTTTGACACATTTATAATTATTTGAGCCCTACTCTTGCTTACAGTTTTGGCAGATATTAGACGGGATAAAAAGATTAGGGGGGAGGTATGGTACATATTGTAATGGTCAAACAACACTGCTAAATGAATGAATAATGGGTGAAATAAATGAGAAAAATAGAGTGAAAAATAGAGAGAAAATAGAGAGAAAAATATGGAAATTTTAGGTCTACTTATCTGGTTCAAAGAAAAACCAAAAACGAAATAGACTGCATTTTAATGGACAAAAGTGACACCATCAAAGTCATCCAAATCCCAAACCAAGTGAATTTAGGGAGCGACCATAGAATGGTAAGATGTAAGATGCAAATAAACACAAGCAAAGAACGCTGGAAAATGTTCAACTCTAGACTGCAGCCACTAAACGTATAAAATGAACTCACTAAAGCCTTCAAGCTAGAATTGAAAAACAGATTTGATATCCTTACCAACAAAAACGCCACCAACGTCAGTGAACTCCACAACAAAATAATGACCTGTCTATTATAAGCAGCCAATATTTTCAAACCAAGAAACACAGCGACCATTAGCAAAATCTCAGATGAAACCAGGAAACTGATTGAAAAGCGCAGACACCTCAAACCACCAACAACCACAGCAAAATAACAACCTCTCTATTAGAAGCTGCCAATATGTTTAAACCAAGAAACACAACGACCATTAGCATAATCTCAGATGAAACCAGAAAAATCATTGAAACGCATAAGAAACCCCAGACCACCAACATCCACAAGGAAAAAATAGTAGAAACTGAACTAAACAGAACAATAAAGAAGAAACTAAGAGAAGACAAAAGAAGGTATACGGCAGCCATCATCAAGACCAATCTCGAAAAACGTCGAGGATTTAAAGCAACAAAGCTCTCAGTACAGGACAGAAACAGATAACTAGCATACTCAAGGCAGACACAAACATAACAACAGACAGAGACAGAATAGTTGAACGCGCTCCCAAGAATTTTACCAGGAATTCTACTCTTCAAAACACGGACAATACAACAACGACCAGAATACACACGATGCCGACATCAAACAAACAGAAAAAGGGAAATCCCCTGGATCGAATGACATTACCATCGATCTACTCAAAAAAGCTGGTAAGAATGTCAACAAAGAGCTAGCTATTCTATTCAACTTATGTCTAAAACAGAGCTGAGTCCTGAAAGACTGGAAAACTGCTTGTACATAAAAAGGAAACCCAAAGACCTCAATAACTATAGACCTATAAGCCTGCACAACTGTATATACAAACTTTTTACAAAAATCATCACCAACCAGATTACTAAAACACTAAAAACCAAGCTAGAGAACAGGCTGCATTCAGAAGAAGCTACTCGACCATAGATCATCTCCATTCAATAAATTAGCTAAGGAGAAAGCAGCAGAATACAAAATGCCACTTGCTGTAGCATCTATAGATTTCAAGAAGACATTCGACTCAGTACAAAGCCCCATGGTCATGAAGGCCATCACCTTACAAGGTGCACACCCTGCACATGTCGAAGCACTGCAACATATATAAATTCACAGCAGCTGCTTCATCAGGCTACATAAGGTCTCTGAACCCTTCCAGCTCTAAAAAGGAGAAAGGCAAGGTGATACCAGCCCACCCAAACACTTTTCAGATGATCTTCCAAAACCTGGACTGAGAAAATAGAGGAATCAAAGTAGACGGCGAATATCTGTGCAACCTTAGATTTGCAGACGACATCTTCCTTTTCACAGAAAACATACACGACCTCCAAGTAATGCTAGATAGTCTAAACGAAGGAAGCAAAAAAGTCGACCTACACATGAACTTCAGTAAAACGAAAATCATGTGCAACAATCATACTGAGAACAAGAACATAACAGTCAAAAGAGAAGATGCAAAACTCGGCAAGGTAGACCACTACATCTACCTAGGGCAATGAATCTCCATGAGATCCTCAGAAGAGGTGGAAATCAAGCGAAGAATCACTCTGGGATGGCAAGCCTTCGGTAGATTAAGCTCAACTTTCAAAAACCAGACGATCCAAATAATCCTAAAAAGAAGAGTATACAACCAATGTATTATCCCGATAGCCACTTATGGGGCTGACACATGGAACCTAACCAAGAGACAGCTGCAAACTGAGAAGCATGCTACGTGCGCATGAGAGAATCGTGCTCAACCTTACATGGATAGATCACAAGACAGCACAGTATATAAAGAAGAAAACGGGTGTCTGTGACATCATAGAAACTATTAAAAAACTCAAATGGCAATGGGCAGGCCATGTTGCATGAATGAGAGACAAGCGAGGGACATCGCGACTCACAACATAGATCCCCAGAGATCACATGCGAAACCGAGGCCGACAGAATACAAGATGGAGAGATGAACAAGACAAATTCTGGAAATAATGGCTCCGCGACGCCTATGATAGAGAAGTGTAGCAAATCCTGAAGAAGGCCTATCTCCAACCACGGACGTTAAAAGACTGATGATGCTGATGATGATGAATCCAGACCAAACGATATTTTGGTTATCTTAACAAGGGGATCCAGTACGACAGCTCAACAGACCAAGGTGTCTCACCAAACCGTTTGCATTAGGGGTTCAGTGGGGCGAACTTCCGTCAAAACAACACTATCTACTATCCTTTTGTGTGAGAAACATATCAATCGATAGAGAATTAATCAAGGAACAAGTTACGATCATTCAATACAGGAAAAAAATTCACGGAAAGAAGATTTTGATTGATCTCAATGACTTGGTAGCGATCTGATTATTTTTTGTTTAATTGTGTCACGTGACTGACCTGAATAACAGAGGATTGGTCATGTTGTAAGAATCCCCAGAGATCACATGCAAAACTGTGGCCAGCAAAATATAAGATGGCGTGATGGATTAAACAAGTTCGGTAAGTATTGGCTGCGCGATATCCATGAATGGTCTCGCGAATCTTGGGAAGGTCTGTGTCTAATGACGGACATTAAAAGGCTATCGCCGCTGGTGATAATATCCAAAACACATTGAAGAAAACGAAGAATTACTCACTCAGTACCCAGCACGCAAACACAATCTAATACTAACAATAGCTAGAGATACACAAGACCCACTGAAAAAGCGACATGCAATAAATTCAAGGCAAGGCGAGGTAATCCAATTATCGCCGAGATACAGGAAGGAAGAACAAAGAAAGAAAAAAAGGAATAGTTATCATACTAGAAATCATGTTATAACTGAAAATCCACCTGCAGACCCATTTTTTGGTCCATGAAACTTGAAGTCACGAAATGAATTGACTGATTATTATCAGATACTGAAAATGCACAAAACACCAACTATTGCTTGATTTATTGTAGGTTCTAAAACAAGTTGCACTGAACCTCTAAGTAAGGCAATACCTTCAAACTAACATTGAATTAAATTCATAAATTCCACATTAAAAGTAAATTTCCTCAAACTCCAACCTGTTCAGCGTGAAAAAAACTCGATACGAATAAGAGAAAAGGGATGAATTGTATAAACGCTCATAAAGAGGTTACAACCATTACTATGAACAATCTTTGCACACTTTATACCAAAATTCCAGAAAATGACCTTATTAGAGAATTGAATAATTCAATGGATCTGACAATCACAGGTCAGAGTTGATACTTTGGTGTTACTAATTCAAAAGCTTTTTGGTACAAAAGGATAAATGACAAATTTCAATTCACTAAATGTACCTTGAAACTGACAATTAGTCATATTATTCATGGAAGTTACTTTGAAATCGTTAACAAATTACTAATACAAACAATCGATATACCCAGAGATATCGACCCTGTGCCTTTTGGGGTCAATTCAAACTCGCATAGATATGAACTTTAGTTAATGTTGTCGGATAGAACAGGAAGAAATAAAACCTAAAATCGAACAAGTTACAGACATCCCACAATTAAAGAAAAAATGGGTAAATGATAATGTAGATAGATTCAACAGTATACTCATGCAATATGATACACATCGTTTGGATGAAATTGAATTTCGAAAATTTAACGAACTGGATCTAAATAATTAAATGAAATAATATGCAAATCAAAATAGACGGATACAGAAATTGAATAACATTAGTAAATTTCAATTTATCCAAATTATTTGTTTGATTATTTTACAAATGCGAAAATTAAAAAAGACGGATGAGAACGCTTGCTGAGAATTGTGAAATACAAAGATTTTCTATTCATTTAATAAATATATTTAGTGGAAAAAAATATTTTTCCTCCAGTCACTACAATAAAGAATAAATGTATGAATCTCAATGATAACATAATATATCGCAAACTGATAATAACGGAAATTAACCTAAATAGTTAACCACAAAGTAAACTACAACCATTAAACTGCCATAAAATAATTAGCTAAAATATTACATTAACCTAAATAGTGAAAGAAATGGACACTGAACAACAGAAGTTAATTCTCATTTATTTGTATATATAATCATACGTATTCAACGAAACACAATATCTGAATGGTGGATAATAGAAGTCGGAGTGCATATTCTAAGGGTATGCAGATATAAATAGAAAAAATGAATAAATATAAGGAGAAAAGAAAAGAAAGAAAGAAAACTGGGTACTAAGGCCACTTGAAAGGGGTACGATGATGATGATGATGATGATGATCAGTCTTAACACATAGACCTTCCCCAGGATTCGCCACACTTCTCTATCATGGACGACACGGAGCCAATACTCTCTGAATTTGTGTAGCTCGTCTATCCATCTAATATTCTGCCAGCCTCGGTTGCACATGTGATCTTAGGGGATCAATGCCGTGAGTCACGATGTCCATCGATTGTCCGCCAATCTTGCAACATGGCAAACCCACTACCATTTGAGTTTTTTTAATGGATTCTATGATGTCCCTGACACTTGTCTTTTCCCAGATATACTGTGCTGTCTTGTGATCTCTCCATGTGAATTTGAGCATAATTCTTCCATGTGCACGTTGCATGGTTCTCAGTTTGCAAGTCTGTTTCTTGGTTAAGTTCCATGCGTCAGCTCCATAAGTGACTATTGGGAGGATGCATTGGTTATACACCCTTCTCTTTAGGATTAATGGGATCTTCTTATTTTTGAAGGCTGAGCTTGCTCTACCAAAGGCTTGCCACCTTAGTGTGATTCTCTGCTTGATTTCTTCTTCTTTTGAGGGTCTCATGGAGTTTCGTTGTCCTAGGTAGATGTAGTGATCTACTTTCTCCTGTTCTGTGTCTTCGATTTTGATCTGTGTTTTTATCTCCGATGTGGTTGTTGCACATGATCTTTATCTTGATGAAGTCCATGTATAGGCAAACTTTCCTGCTCTTTTCATTTAAATCATCTATCATTAGTTGGAGGTTGTGTAGGTTCTCCCCGAAAAGGGCAATGTCGTCTGCAAATCCAAGGTTGCTCAGATACTCACCGTCTATTTTAATTCCTGTACTTTCCCAGTCTAGTCTTCTAAAGATCATCTCAAGGCAGGCTGTAAAGTGTTTGGGTGAGCTGGTATCACCTTGTCTTACTCCTTTCTGGAACTGAAAGGGGTCCGATTCTTTATGTAGCCTGATGAAGGAGCTGCTGTGATTGTATATATGTTTCAACACTTCGACATATACTGGATCTACACCTTGTCGATTGATGGCCTCAATGACCTTAGGGATTTCTACTGAGTTGATAAATGCTACGGCGAGTGTTAGTTTATACTCAGCTGCTTTTTCTTCCAGCAGATTTATCGAATCAAAATTAATTGGAATTTGTTCCCCACTTAAGTCTTAGAATGGAGAAGGATCTTTTTGTCACATTTAGTGGTTGAAATGAGGACGGAGAATTTTTCACTTTTTAGGGGTCAAACTTGAAGGAACTTTTTTCCACTTCCTGGGGTGAGAAAAAAGGTGAATCTCTCTCATTATGGGGGAATCCTTTTCCGATCTTTAAATCATTTTTATTCTTCTATTATTTGGGGTCAAAATATAGGGATGATTTATTTCCACTTTTAGGGGTCAACATTGAGGGTAACAGTTATTTTTACTTTTAAGGGTTAAATTGTTGGGGATATTTTCACCACTCTTGATATTAATTTTTTCCCCTTTTCGGACTCAAAATGGAGAGAGAACCTTTTTTTCATTTTCGAGGATCAAAGTTAGGAGAATTCATACTACTTTTGGTGGTCGACATGAAATTTTTTTTATTTTTGAATCCATTTCCAAGGGTCAAAATTGTAGAGATTTCTTTTCTGCTTTCAGGGGTAAGGATTGGAGAATTCGTTTTCTACTTCCAGTAGTCAAATTGTTTGACGAATTCGTTTTTCCTCGTCCGATGGGTCAAAATGGAATGGAAATTCTTTTTCTTTTTTTCTTTTCACTATTAGGGGTCAAAATGTTGGGGTAATTTTTATTCCACTTTCAGGAGTCCAAGTCGGGAGTATTATTTTTTTTCACTTTCACGGGTCAAAATGGGAGCTGATCATCCGTCTTTTAGAGGTTAGAAATGGAGGGAGAATTTTTCTTTCATTTTTAGGGAGCAAACTGAATGGGGAGATTTTTTGAGATCAAAATTGATTTCAGAGATAGTTTGCGGAAGAGTGGGTTATGGGCTATGGAATAATCGTTGTATTTTTTTAGTGGATCAAGGATCTTTCCACGGTCCACACCCCTGCATCGTTACTATATAGGCACTGCACAATATCTCTAAAAGTTCTCAATGAAGGATGGGTAATGGTCTAAGAAATAAATGTTCACATTGCTCTGAAGCAACCAGTCTTGTTGTGTTCAGTAATATTCGGTGATAAAATGTAGTACGATTACCAGCAAGCTAAAAATGATTTGAATTTTTGCAATTAATATTCTTTTATAGTTTGTCAGATGCAGCAAGTCGAGCTTGTAGACATCTAAGGAACCCTGGGAAACCCTGAGATGTATCAGACAATCGGGAAAATTGACTTGATTGCCGACTTCCCAGAAGTTCGTGCGGCATATTTTGTTTACAACTCTGTCCGTTACGATCGTAGCAACTGAGCGTTCATTTTCAAAGCTGAAGTTAATTAAAATCTCAGAAGCACGCTCTCATAAGAACAACTCTAAGGACCTTAGGTTCTAAAAATAGAAAATAAAATAGATTCGTAAAGTTGACTTCAACCAGCTGATCGACCCATACGCTGCAGCAGTCTCGAGAGAATTTTTTTTTCAAGTTGAAAATAGAAAAATGACAGCAATTTTACAACGCACGTTTTCACGCTCTATTGCAAAATTCAAATATAACCTTCGAAAGTTTAGTTTTGGTTGTAATAGTAAGAAAATAGCATGAAGTTAGTTGTAATATGAGAAGAAATACTGTAATACTTCTGCGCGTTCACAGAGGATTAAGTGGTCAACAGGTAATATTTCCAGAAGACCTTCTTAAAAGATATATATTCTAGAAAAATAAAATTCATTCAAAATTGAATATATCATTTTCATAAAAACTGGCCCATTTTTACATTTTCGTGTAAAATTAAGCTTACCATACGTCATGGTCTGACCCTGTGTCCCGGTAAACATCATAAAAAGGTATCCATTTGATTATTTTTCAATGGCCAGGCAAACAAATTTCTTTTTTGAAGATATCCTGTGGAATTCAAAATCAGAAACACCTTCTTCAAGAAGGGACCCAATACGAAATGGACTTGGAAGAGCCCCAATCACGAAACAAGGAACGAAATAGACTACATCCTAACGGACAAAAACGATATCGTCAAGGACATTCAAGTCCTAAATCAAATCAATGTTGGCAGCAACCACAGAATGGTACGATGTAAAGTACAAATAAACACCAATGAAGAACGCAGGAAAATGTTCCATACAAAACTGCAGCCACTAAACATACCAAACGAGCACGTTCAATATTTCAAGCTCGAATTGAAAAACAGATTCAGAATTCTTACTGAACAAGACAACACCAACATCAACGAAATAAGCAACAAAATGACAGCGTCAATAATTGAAGTAGCCTCTACATTCAAGCCAATGAGCAAACAACCCATTAGCAAAATCTCAGATGAAACTAAAAATCTCATGGAAAAACGCAGGAACCACAAGCCACCGACAACAACGAGAGAGAAAATTGAAGAGGCTGAACTAAACAAATTGATCAAGAGGAAACGAAGGGAAGACAGAAGGAGATACACGACGGCAGTCATTGAATCAACTCTTGAAAAAGGTCGGGGCTTCAAAGCAATAAAGAAACTCCTCAACTCGGGACGAAGGAAAATAACTAGCATACTCGAGGAAAATGGAAACCTAACAACGGACAGACACAGGATTGTCGAACGTGCCAAAGAATTCTACCAAAAACTTTATTTGTCCAAACAAGGACTACAAAACAATGTGCAAGATACGCAAGACATGAGCAATCAACTCGAGGACTTCCCAAAAGTAACCCCGTGGGAGGTGAAAAAAGCCATTAAACAGACGAAGAAAGGAACTGCCCCTGGACCAGACAACATCACCATCGACCTACTTCGAAAAGCGGGTAAAATCATCACTAGGAAACTGGCCGTCCTCTTCAACCTGTGTCTAAAACACAGTAAAGTCCTAGACGATTGGAACACTGCTATCATAATGCTTTTATATAAAAAAGGAAACCCGAAAGACCTCAACGACTATCGGTCTATAAGCCTACTCAACTGTGTATACAAACTTTTCACAAAGATCATCACCAACCGAATCACAAAAACACTCAATGAAAACCAGCCTGTTCACGTCTTCTTTAGAAGAAGCTACTTGACCATAGACCACCTGCACTCGATAAATCAGCTGAAAGAAAAAGCAGCTAACACTCGCCATAGCATCTATCGACTTCAAAAAGACGTTCGACTCAGTAGAAATCCCTAAGGTCATGGAAGCCATCACTCGACAAGGTGTAGATCCAGTATATGTTGAAGTGTTGAGACATATATACAATCATAGCAGCTCCTTTATCAGGCTACATAAAGACTCAGACCCCTTTCAGCTCCAAAAAGGAGTAAGACAAGGTGATACCAGCTCACTTAAACTCTTCACTGCCTGCCTCGAGATGATCTTCAGAAGGCTAGACTGGGAGAATAAAGGAATTAAAATAGACGGCGAGTATCTAAGCAACCTCAAATTTACAGACGTCATTGCCCTTTTCGGAGAGATCCTGCACGACATCCAACAAATGATAGATAAACTAAATGAAGATAGCAAGAAAGTCGGCCTACACATGAATTTTGGCAATACGAAGATCATGTGCAACAACCACATAGGAGATAAAAACGCAGATCAAAATCGAGGACACAGAACTAGGGAAAGTTGATCACTACATCTACCTAGGACAACGAAACTCCATGAGACCCTCAAAAGAAGAAATCAAGCGAAGAATCACCCTCAATAGCAAGCCTTTGGCAGAGCTAGCTCAACCTTCAAAGATAAGAAAATCCCATTAATCCTCAAAAGAAGGGTGTATAACCAATGTATCCTACCAATAGTCACTTATGGAGCTGAAACATGGAACTTAACCAAGAGACAGACCCGTAAACTGAGAACCATGCAACGTGCACATGAAAGAATAATGCTGGGCCTCACATGGAGAGACCACAAAACAGCACAGTACATCCGAGAAAAGACAAGAGTTAGAGACATCATAGAATCCATTAAAAAAACTCAAATGGTGGTGGGCTAGCCATGTTGCAAGAATGGTGGACAACCAATTTGGTAATTGTAGACAAGAAAAGGAAGGCCTGCCAAATAGTAGACGTGGCTGTACCTGCAGACTATAGAGTAAAGAGGAAGGAGAGTGAAAAACGGGAAAAATACCAGGACCTAGCAAGAGAATTGAGGAAGATGTGGAACATGAAAGCCAGGGTAGTACTGGTCATTGTGGGCGCACTAGGAACTGTCCTAAAAACGCTGAGGGCGAGATTGGAGGAGATCAGGATTAGGGGAAGGATTGAGACAGTACAGACCACAGCACTACTGGGAACTGCACAGATATTGAAGAAAGTGCTAGAAATATAAGGACTGCAACGCTAACTGTCAATAGTGACCCAACAGAGGAAGGGAAATGAAAGCGGAAACTCAAATTGTAGCACTGACATGATAGGCGAAAGAGAGAGGAGACGTTAGCTGAAGATTTGAGGAGACTTATTGTCACTCAGCCTTCAGCGATGACCACTGTGAAACTGTAACCGGTGCGAAACTGTAAATAGCAGAATTACTGCGACCTATGAGTACTAGGAGAGGAGGGCTGGAGACTTGAGGAGACTTGCTGTCACTCAAACTCCAGCGGTTACCACCAGGCAACTGGTGTGAGATTGCTAATAATAATAATAATAAATCATCTCATCCAGGCAAGAAGACCGGACTTAGTAATAGTAGACAAAAAAAGAAGGCCTGCCAAATAGTAGACGTTGCTGTGCCTGCAGACCATAGAGTAAAAAAGAAGGAGGGTGAAAAAAGGAAAAAATACCAGGACCTAGCAAGGGAGTTAAGGAAGATGTGGAACGTGAAAACCAGGGTAGTACCGGCCATAGTGGGCGCACTAGGAACTGTCCCCAAAACGCTGAGGGAGAGACTGGAGGAGATCAGGATTAGGGGAAGGATAGAGACCGTACAGACCACAGCACTACTGGGAACTGCACGGATACTGAGGAAGGTACTAGAGATATAAGTACTGCAACGAATCATAGCTCTGTCATGATATGCGAAAGAGAGAGGAGACGTTAGCTGAAGATTTGAGGAGACATTATCACTCAGCCTTCAGCGGTAACCACTGGGCAAACGATGTGAAACTGTAAATCGCAGAATTACTGCGACCTATGAGTATTAGGAGAGGAGGGCTGGAGACTTGAGGAGACTTGCTGTCACTCAAACTCCAGTGGTTACCACCAGGCAACTGGTGTGAGATTCCTAATAATAATAATAATAATAATGATAATAATAATAATGATAATAATAATAATGTGCAAGAAAATCGTGAAAGTTATCTAGAGAGCACTCGAAGCAGTGCAATGAACAACCAAAAAGTTGTTAACGAAGTAGAAGCATAGCAAACAAGGAGAGAAAAATGGGATCAGAAAAAACTATACGGAGATAAAAAAAAAAAAAAGACAGATACGCTGGCACGAGATCGTGTATATGGCTACGCAAAGAGAACGAAGAGAGAGACAGAAACGCCCATCACGGCAGCCCCAAATAAATAAATAGGGACAAACTATATCAAGGCGAGAATGGACAGAACCCAAACAAACAGCAAATGCTGCCAAATGGGAGGAAGAGATGAAACCGTAAACTACATAATCGTTGAATGTAGTCAGCCTAAAACGTGTATAAACACAGACACAACCGGTTGGCAAAAGTGATACACTGAGCAAACGAATGGGATTCAACCATGCAGACAAGACAATGGAAGCCATGAATTACCCTAGGGGCAGATGTGGGACATGAAAGTCAGGATAGTAATAGTAGGTGCACTTGGAATCATACCAAACACCCTGAAAACGAGATTGGAGGAATCGGGGATAAAAGGAAAGATTGAAACCATACAGACCACAGCACTACAAGGGACTGCACAAATAATGAGGAGAGAACTGGAGTAATGATACTAATGTCCGAACAGCTAAGAAAAAGGTATGATGGAAACAGTACAAACCACAGCACTGCTCTGACAGGTGAAGACGATATGGGATGATAGCTGGAGACCTGAGGAGACTTACTATCACTCAGCTTCCAGCGATAACCACTAAGCAACAGGTGTTAAACTGCTACCTGCAGAACTGCTGTGGACTGTGAGAGTGTAGAAAGGATGGCTGGAGACTCGAAGAAACTTGCTGTCACTCAGTCTCCAGCGGTGACCACCAAATAACAGGTGTGAAACTTCTACTACTACTACTGCTGCGACTACTACTACTACTACTACTACTACTACTACTACTACTGATAATAATAATAATAATAATAATAATAATAATAATAATAATAATAATAAGAAGAAGAAGAAGAAGAAGAAGAAGAAGAAGAAGAAGAAGAAAGGAATCAATGACGTATTTTCCCAAACCATTCATTGATAATGAAAAGTCAGAAAAAATAGTTGCAGTTAATGAAGTTTTGATTGACTTCATTGCCTTTTATGTAGTACCATGTTACAAGAGTTTCCGTCTTCATTGTCTGTCAGGCGCTGAACTGTAAAAGATCTGTCCCCCCTCCCAATTAGATATTATCTCACAAGTGAGTAAATCAAGTCTAATGAAGTGCTCTGCTTACAGAGTAATTATTGCCTCCAGCAGAGAGAATGTAACTGCAGTTTTAGCTGAACTTTGAAAGACAGATTTTTTTTTAACCTGGTGTATACAAGAAATAAAAGAGGATAAGTTTAGTGAACCTCCGGTTTAACAGACCGCGCTATAACGGTTTTCGGATTTAACAGACACTTTTATAGCACATTCAATAGGCATGGGCAGAAAATTTTCACTCTCAGTGTCGCCAATTTAGATATTTTTTATTGCATTTAGACACAAGAAATCGATTTTAAATATTGTTTTAATGAGGTTTAGATATTTTTATATTTACTCGGAAATATACCTTGTGACTCTAATAAATTTAGGTATTGTAGATTGGAGTATGTTTTTAAGCTCGTCAAGGTAATATTTTTTCACTGTGGAACTAAAATACTTGATTCTTTGAACCTTGCAGATTTTGAAGGAGAATTTTTTTTCAGTTTCAGGTGCTTTCTAACCATTTATACCCAAGAACCTCACGGAAATTCTATAGCTTTTTTAGAAAAAATTTCTTTAAAAGGTTTTACTTTGGAGGTCTATTTATAGTACGAAGGCTAAACTGAACTCATGATTACTCCATTTTTACGGAGGTTTGGAATTACATTAGTTTTTTTTTTTAATAATAGTATTTTGACATGAATCCAAAACTTAATATTTCTCAAAAATGAAATATTTCCCGAGGGTCATTGCAATGACTTGAACTTCGATGAAAAAATATCAGAATGACAAACCTACCCGGTTTTCTCATGTGTACATGTTTGCAGGTTTATCCGTTCGGTCTAGTTGTCTGTTTCTACGTAATATTTCCCCAAAATGAAAGGTTCAACCTAATCAATGTAATAGGTTAGAAGCTTTAGTGCTTTTAGTCAACGAGAAAAGAGGAGTGATATAGGATAGGAGCCTCCAAGTCACCAATAGGTTCAAGTCAAAGAGCACACAAACCATAAGTAAACTCTCAGAAGACACCAAGAATCCCGTGGAAAAATGCTGAAACCTCAAACCACCACCAACAACAATAGAAAAGATCGACACAAGAGAATTGAATGAAACCATCCAAAAGTAACGAAAAGAAAATAAAGTAAAATATACAACAGCAGTCATCGAAAGTACTCTCGAAAATGGCAAGAGCTTCAAAACTATCGGAAAATCTCTCGGTATAGCGAGAGAGCATATACCTAGTGTGTTCAAACCAAATGGACACTTAACAATGGATAGGGACAAAATTGTTGAAAGCGCACAGGAATTTTACAAAAACCTCTGTTCCCTCAAACAAAGGACACAGAAAAATGAATTGGGCACTAGCCTAGAGAAATCAGTTCGAAGATTTCCCTGATTTTACTCCACAGGAAGTGAAGCAAACCACCAAAAAAAGGGAATGGAAAGGCCTTCGGGCCCTAAAACATCACTATCGAACATCTGGGAGAAGCTGGAAAAGTCATCACAAGGAAACTAGCCATTCTTTCCAACTTGTGTCCTCCAAAAGTCCCAGAAGATTGGATCATTGCAATTATGATGTTATAAAAAAAAGAAACCCTAAAGACCTCAACAACTACAGGCAAAACAAACATGCTGAGGACAGGGACAAAACGATGGAAATCGAGACGTAGAACTGAAGAAAGTAGACAACTATATCTTCATATGACGACGAATCTCCATGAAATCCTCAAATGAAGAAATCAAGCGGAGAATCACATTAGTTTGACAAGCTTTCGGTAACGCAAGCTCAAGTTTCAAACATAAAAAAAGAAATCCGACTAGTCCTAAAAGAAGGGTCTCCAACCATTGCATCCTGCCTGTAGTCATATAGGGAGCTGAAGCATAGGGTTTAACCAAAATATTAACCTTTAAACTAAGAATCATAGAGATCAGAAGATATTAGAGAAAAAACCGGAATCCTAGATACCAAAGAACCCGTCAGAAAACTGGAAATGGGCTGGACATGTTGCAAGAGTTTTAGACAATCACTGGACATCATCACTCACAACTTGGATCCCCAGAGATTATATACGAAATTTTGCTTGATAGAAGATGGCTTGTCGAGCTAAAATTCGGAAAGTACTGGTAGAGAAGTCTGGCTAATCTTAGGGAAGGTCTATATCCAACGTTGATGCTGAAAGGGAGACGCTGCTGCTGCTGCTGCTGCTGCTGCTGCTGCTGCTGATGATGATGATGATGGACTCTTTTTTTCGGCCATGGCAGTTGTTTAGGAGACACTACTGGCCGTGGATTTGCCCCAAAGTCCGACAAATTACAAACCTCGGCATGAATTTCAACATGTTGCTGTCCAGATAAACAGGTGAGTAAATCTTTAAAAAAAGTACAAAGTGCCCTTATCGAGTGGATTAAAGCACCCCATACCCCCGTAGTATCATCCTGATAGCACTGCACTCTAGGCGCACTTCAAAATAATTGTTCCTAGGCTCTCTGAAAAATGCCAGGAGCTGAAAAAAAATCCGAAACAAAATCTGTTGTACTTGTTTGTGTTTATCATTGTGTATCGCTTGAATTCATTATTCAACAGCAGCCAATAGGCACACATGCAATAACAGTCAACTGATACTTTGTTTATGGTAAACCTCATTCACACACATTCGCGTACATACGCATGTACGAACACTACTGCCACCTACAATAATACGGTAAGATTTACAGTCTGAATTATTATTTTGAATGCACTCGATATTTCTACAGCTACACAAACCTTTCAATAGATATATGAACTTTTTCAACTTTTTCACTTGAAGACTTCGAAACTAATACAGTTTGTATTTCTTCAAAACCTTGGATGGAATTTTGTTTTGCGACTCTATCTGGCTTATACAGCCAAATCTTCGCGAACATATTTATTGTTACTGATTGTATATGAATTTTTGCCAAAAAATTATCCATAATTTTTTCCATCGAATAGTTGAAACCTTTTTAGATTTCTATCTACTTTTATTGGTTAAATGTAGTTAAAATTGATTTAGAAAATAAATAGGAATTAGCTTTTGCTACTAAACACTACATTTAATTAAATATACAAAAGGTCACTTCTTTCGTCTACTCCCCGAACGCACGTATTTACTCGCTCATTTGCCCGGGGGTCGGTTACTCTCTTTCTCTTTCTCTCTATTCCCTAGCCCTAGGAACAGTACCATTACAGGCTTCCTGACCAATCCGAACTTTACCGTTTTCTCACCGTGACCAATCATTGTCCAAAACATTGCCCATATCTTTCACATGTATCAGTTACTCTTGTCTAGCTCAATATGCGTATCCACCTCCTATCTATCGTGAATGTAATGACAATGCCTTTACTGCACTGCAGTAATGATTTTCTGTTTTCCAATTCTCCTTACTTCAGGAAACGCACATGGCTTAAACTCCATGTGTTTTCTGAGACAAATAATCTGTCCGACCTGTATTTTTCGGCGTCTGAGAATGGCCCCCAGTTGCTCATACACGATCACATATACTTTACCCACAACTTGGCAGTCAGGCATACCATTGATACCCGGCCTCCAATACCATTTTCTGACCTTCTCCAAGCCATATGGATTCAAATCATTTCAGTTACCTCTGCTTCATTAACACACGACTACTACTATTGCTATTTCTTGTAATAACAATCACTATGTCGTGTCGTCTTATAATCCGCACAAACTTGTCTCTCAAGGCATATTTGAGATAGGGTCCAAAACTGCATGGGTGCACAAGCTTTTGTGCCAACCGAGAATAGTGCAATTGTCTCATTTACTTCCCATTTTTCAATGTTTTTTTTTTCGAAAATGCTTGATGAGTCAATAGATTAAAATGGCTTTAGGATTGAAATGTGCTTTTAACATGCTGAATAACTCTTCGTAAATACAGTTAGAAGGTTTTGTGTTAGAAACGAGATTCTGCACATTGATATAATTTTGAATTTAACGAGAGAAAAGAACTCACCTTATCTTTTTTCATATCATTAGCTACAAGAAAACTAATAAAATAAAATAAGCCTTTTGCAATCCTTTTGCAATTAACTTTTTAGGGAGTTCAGAACTAAAGCTGGACGATTTCTTACTTTTCTTATGCGGATTTTACTGTCTTATTTTGTTTTTAATTCAAAAAAATTTCATTCCATATCATATCAAAGCTACTTTTCCAGCGAAATATTTGAATCTGAATTTGAAAAGAGTAAAAAAGGGGTATAAAATTCCCTTTTACAAAAAACGTTTGATTTAATGGACATTTTCAATTAACAGACAATCGTCCACCCCTATTCGTCCGAAGGTTTACTCAACTTATCTTTCTCAATAATAATCGTTATGTCATCTTTGTTTCCCACCTTTTCATGTGATGCTTATGTAGTGCCCTACTTTTCAAGGAAAGTAAAATCATACATATACGAAGTTATCTGCCCTTGGCAGGGATCTACTTGCTATCCCCTAAATCTCAGGAGAAATGGTGAATTCCTTGTCGCTTCCTCTTTGACGTCACACAAAACTACTAATATGATAATTGATCGTTATCTTTACGGAATTGGAACTGTGGCAGTACACTCTCTCTCTCTCTCTATCTATTTATCTATCTATCTATCTGTGTTCCGACGGCGTGATTGCGTTGACTTCTGGGAAAATTGCAAAAACTTCCGGTATGACTGGAAGACACCATTTCCTGAACAGTGACTACGTGTTGGATTACCAACCGACTGCTACGACAAGAGTTAAAGAAAAAGATCCCAGACTGGAGATCGTCCCCTTATACTCTAGTCTGCCAAGGTATTTGCTTTTCGTCCAGTTTGTTGTATTTTTCTCTTTCCTTCATGGCTGACAAGAAAAAAAAAGAACCAGAAAACTGAAAACAAAAATAAAGATAAAAACAAATTTAAAAAATTGATGAAGAAATTAAAGAAAACAAGGGAAAATTGAAAAAGAAAAAAAAGAGATATTAGACTAAATTGAAAAAATCGAAAAGGAAAAAAACGAAAGTGAGAAAAATGAAAAGTCCCCTGCCCATGAAAGGAGGCGGGAAAATATAAAAGTAATGACAATCGGGGGCCTCCCTAATGTGCGAAATTCCCCTCTTAAAATTAATACAGTCAATGCGACGGAGTTTGTCAGGAGATGCCAGACGAACACCCACCTCGTAAAAGAGAATGGTTTGCTGGTGGACCTGGTCGAACATTGAAAGACATTGAAAAAAAATGGTGTCAGTCTTCTTGTTCGACAAAAACAAGCTTGTCAGATTGACGAAAGATATAATAATCATAGAAAGCATAGTCTAGTTTGGGAGTCAAGGCAGAACACGTAGTGAAAGTCGATTGTTTTGCCTCGTGGGACTTCCTACTACCCACGGAATAAGACTGCGTTGCCATGAGGCAGGAGGAACACAAAGCGAGGGATTACTTCCTTCGTGTGGAGTACCTGGGCCGCAAAAGACCAGGATAGTGGTCTATAAGGTCCCTTCCTATGTTCTCAGGGAGCATATCGGGGCTTTACTCCTGAAATACAGGGAAATTCGCTCAGTTGACTCCGAGCTCATACGCAAGGAATGGCAATTTCGATCTAATGATCGACAGGAAGGCGTTCCTAGCCATTCCCAACTATTTGGACGTAAGTGGCGAAAGAAAACTGCCTCTTATTGTCAAAGGTAGGAGGCCAGTTTGTGGCGAGAGTGGTCACCTCGCCGCTGTCTGCAAAAAGAAGCCGGTCGCCCCAATGCAAGATCCCCCTCCACCTACTGAGACCATCAAAGAGGAATCTCTCGCAGATTCACTGACTACCCAGACCGGAAAATTCCGGTCGACTGCCGGGAAACTTGCAAGTCTCCCCTTGCCCAAGCCATCCCTTCTGCCACCTAAAACGGTAATACCTTAAGAGGGGTAGGAGGGGAAGTGGCAGGTATTGGGAGAAGGTGGGAGGAAGGCCCAAATAGCAGGTCCTCAGTCTCCACAGGCTCCCTATCTATCACAACAAACATCACCAACCAAACCACTGCCAACATCTCCACTGCCTGCGTTGTTACCGCCGCCGTCACCGCCGTCGCCGCCAGCACAAACGCCAACACCGTCGGCCTCTCAGAGGAGGCCGAAAATCCCGGCCAGGGGTGACGCCAGTGAAACTATCCAGAAAAAAGAGAAGAAAACTAGACATAAGAGAGGGATTCACATCTATCGTGTGGACCTGGAAACAGTAAAAAAAGGAAAAAGTTCAGCAGCAAGCCTTTGGGGAATTTAGGGTCTTCCTCAACTTCCGCTACGTCGAGTCTGGAAGACGAGACCTCGAGGACCCGACCAGTTTCCCAGGGCTTAAAAAGCTGCTGACTGTAGGTCGGGGGCAGTTAACGACAGGTGTGGGACATGCTGAGGAAGGGTAACAGTGCCTTCTACATGTCAACCCCGCTGGCTGTCTGGCACCACCTACAGCTCCAGAAACTAAAAAACTTTTGTTCAGGGAGGGTCCCATAAGGCAGTAAAACTAACATTCCCCAGACACGTCGGTAGTTTGTCCCATGACGGTGCCATCAAGACCGAGATGGGCACGGATGCAATAGGACCCGCTGTCGGCGTCCTATCATCCAACATGTTTGCTTCTAGTGCCCAACGCCAGTGAACTCGATGATGGCACTCTATTGAGCAAGTTTGAATGGCCGGGGCTGAAGAGTGACTCGAAAAGAGCTACGCTCTGATGCACTTTTCGGCACCTTGAAGTGAATATGTGTTGCATTCAGGAGACCCACTTTATTCCGAGCGATAATGAGGGTGTGCTGTCTGAAGATTTCCATCTCTTTTCAGCATACTTTGATAGTCATTCAAGAGGTGTCTCCTGGCTAATAAGCCATGCCATAAACTTGAAGTGTTTCCTTGCCGGCCCGGAGGGAATATTGTGCGTCATCGATGTTACCATAAGAGGGGATACCTTCCGTCTGATTGGGGTTTATGCGCCCAACTACCAGACTGAGCTAGTCAACTTCTTTCGGCGGATCGATCCGTTCATAGTTTCGTCAAGGCAGGTAATTTTAACGTGATTCTAGGGTGATTGGAATGTCGCCCTTGATCCTGAGATAGACAGAGGGGTAAATAGAGGGACTAACAACGTGGATGTGATTCCATTTCGAGAATTGTTCGACAGGCTAGACCTTGTCGATAAATTCTAAAATGAACATCTGCATAAAGTAGTACGGACTTGGACTAATAGTGGCACCCCGAGTATGGTGCAATCCAGTTACATCGATCGAGTGTTAGTCAGGAGAGTCGACCTAAAGCTTTTGGAATGTCCAAGTTTCCACAGCGTCC
Source organism: Thysanoteuthis rhombus (assembly GCA_963457665.1). Taxonomy (NCBI): domain Eukaryota; kingdom Metazoa; phylum Mollusca; class Cephalopoda; order Oegopsida; family Thysanoteuthidae; genus Thysanoteuthis; species Thysanoteuthis major. The sequence goes on along the minus strand of OY735200.1, from coordinate 41,433,428 downwards.
TTTATTCAGATCATGGATTAGTGAGGGTCCGAATATATTTAGGTACGTCTAAGCCCTAGAAATTTGGTTTCTGAAAATTCAACACATACCTAATAGATGTGGAGGATTTTTGGGTCCAGTTAACACCAACAATCCAGCAGGAATTGACAGGGGCCATCCTGGGGAACAAATTCTGGGAGAACCTGAAAAATAAGATCAGGTCTTTTGCTGCTGAATATAGCAGAAGACTCAATTTAGAGATATTAACGAGACAAAAGACATAAGAGTCTCAAATAGAGCGGTTGGTAGATAGAAGGGACTCTAGCGAAGCTAAAATAGCTAAAGCAGCGCTGGCCTCCTTGCTTGTCAAGAAGGACCGAGCCCTGGTAGTTAGAGCTTCCAGAGGTAACGAACATGCCGCTGGACTGCAAGCAGAAAAGTTCAGAGTGCATCAAGTCGGCATATCTCCAGTGTCACGTCACCGGACAGACGACTTGCGTCCACAGACGAATGTACGTGCGAGGTATTTCGAGCCAATTTCCAGTAGCTTTTCACCAGGGAGTCTGGTCTGAGTTCGGCTCATTTCGACACCTATTTAGCTGACTTCCCTCGCCTTGAGGCGACTGAATCAGCTGGGTGCAAGGGGCCAATAACAGACGATGAAGTCCAGGGAGCTTTAAAGAGCCTGGAAAAGGAGAAGACCCCGGTAATTGATGGCCTGCCCTACGAAGTGTATTTGAGGCTATTGCCCATTTTTGTTCATTTGCTGGCATTGATCTTTAACCACTGCTTGAAACAGGGGAATATCCCCTGTTGCTTTATCAGAGGGGTGGTGAAATTGCAACGCAAAGATGAAAGGGAACCGGATAGATAACGACAGGCCCATAACTCTGCTAAATATCGAGTTAAAGATTTTGGCCAAGATCTTGTCTAACCGCCTGCAGACTGTGCTGGATAGTCTGATTGGCCCTGAAAAGACTTGTTCTGTGAAGGGGAGGACTATCAAAGACAACCTGCGCACATGCGCACGATCATCGAGAAAGTCGACTAAGGAGCTGCACTGATCAAATTACATCAGTCCAAAGCTTTTGATTGGGTAGACCATCGTTTTCTCGTGTCCATCCGCGGCTGGTTTTGACCTGGATTTTCTCTCCTGGATTCGCCTCTTGTATGCGTTCCCTAATCGGTGGTGGAGGTGAATGGAGTTATGTCAAGGCCCTTCCAGTTGTCCAGATCAGATCGTCATGGTTGTCTACTTTCACCGATGCTGTACATTCTTGCGCTGGAATCATTCCTGCGCAAAGTAAAGGCGAATCCAGTTCTACGCGGAATAACGTTGCCTGGCCGTCAAACATCAGTCAAGTATACTGCCCTTGTTGACGATGTAACCTTGTTTGTGGAAAGCATTACCGAGATTATGGAAATCAATATAGAAATCCACGGTATGAGACGGTGACTGGGGCCAAAACCAACTGTGACAAGTCCGAGGGCTTGTTGCTGGACTCGTGGAGGCGCTGCCTTCTCCCCAGTTCCTTTGACTGGATGGACGGGCCGTGCAAGATACTCAGCGTCTGGTTTGGTCCCGACCTTCAGTTGGAGAGGAATTAGTCGGAGGTGCTGGAGAAGGTAGTGAAAGAAGTTAATCTGTGGACTCGAACGAAACTCTCCTTCAAGTGTAGGGCCGAGGTGTGCATTCCGCATATCTACCCTCTCACCCCTTACTAATTGTCAGCGCTTCCTCTTCCATGTACCAACCAACAAAAGTTGGAGTGCACTCTGTTTGAGCTCCTCTGGGATCACATGCAGCCCATGGTATCTTGCAAGATCTGTCAGCTACAACCTGCAGAGAGCAGCATAGGGATGCCAAACATCCAAGTTCGGCAGTGTACCTTGCGGTTGTCTTTTCTGGGTCGGATGTGTACATAAGAGGAAGAAAACGACGAATTCTGGAAGGAAGATTTTCCCAGCCTTGAGAAACGCGCATTCCGACGAGGATGGGGTCCGTCGTTTGCCCCGGGCGAAATGCTCTTTCTAAACAGGATGTCGGCACGCTCTGAGAGTCTTCTCACGGGTGAAGGATGGCCTCTCTGAAACCCAGCCGTTGTCGAGAAGGGCATTATATGGAATAATAGTGAGGGGGTCCGTCCAAGAAGAAATGGTTGAGGGGATCGGTTTGACGAGGGGAGAGAGTCGCTCGATCTGGCCTTGGACGCCCAGCTTGAGGTGCCTCAATACCAACGAGGTGTCCCTCAGCTGGCTAGTTGTTCGGAATGCTCTCTGAGTCAGTAAAGGGCTTTTTCAGCATACGCTGTGGTGATATGGATGAGTCTATCGAGCACGACTTCTTTCACTGCAGCCCCCACTTTTTTCGTTTCAGCTATCCCTCCCTCCCCCATCGATGACAGAAAGTAGAGTTCTCCGGATGATTCGGGGATTTTCAAAATTTTTGATTTTTAAAAATTTTTTTCGCTGACATCCATTTTTTCGTCTGGTTAACTTGCTGTTCTGCCATATTAGGCATTTGTGTGTGTGTGGGGGGGGGTCACATATAAGCCTCCTTTTGTAAATATATATCATGCATGGTTTGTTTTTTTAATTGTATATAACAATCATGCTTTATTCTTCCCCACCACAAAAAAATTGTAAATACGGGATTAGATAGGTCCATCATAGAGAGACCGGTATTGTGGTAAATGCAGTATGGAAAACATCAAGAAAAAAATATGTTGTTTTGGTGAATAAAGTAAGAGTGGGTCAGTGTAAGAGACTAGCTAAGATAAAGATAGGACAGAGAAGACCAACCCCAAATCCCCACCCCTTCTTTTGATCATGTGTCACATTTTCCTTTTTTGGGAATAAATACCTCTCTCAGTTCTGACAGCCTCGAGGTAAGCTTGTTCTCTTCTCTCTCTATTTAGTTAGGATAGTTAATATAGTTTTTACACACACATATCATCACATATAAAAAGTAATCCGTTTTCTTTTCATCTTAAAGAACACGTCCTATCTAAGTTAAGCACTCTCACTGTAGTTGGGTCAGACCTCTCAAGATAGTGACTACAACTTAGATGACCAAACTGACGGACATTCTATAGACTCTATCTTGCTTTTACTTTCCCTTCATCCTTCTTATCTCTACATCTTTAATCCCTCCACATATCTGTGTTGGCAGAAACTCCACTCCTCATTCATTTTAATTCACTCCTGAATCAAAACCATCACTGCTGTTAACCTATTCGTTTGTTCTTATTTCCGCATCTGTTAACAATCCAACTAACTGTGTACTAACTTTGTTTTTCTGCTTGAGCAGTGAACATGCTACTTGCCAGGATTTATCTCCTTAGATAAATTCTTGTAATTTATATTTTGGGGGCTAATATACTTAGCAGCTCTAAACTAATGTATTTGATGTGCAGTCTCTCTGGTTTGATTTTCTAAATCAATTTCAAAGGTCAATTTAAGCATCAACGAATAGTATCAATTGTTAAACATTAAATGTGTCCTGCATCATGCAAGCTTCAAAATTTATTCTGAGATCTACTTTGTAAATATTCTTGTCACCCATCTGCTATTCTGTCTTGTTTTGTTCAAGTGAATTTTATGGTCAAATATAGTCTGTTTTAAAAGTAGTCAAGTTCTCATGATAATTTTATGATCAAATGCTAATGTTAAGAGGGTGGGTGAATAAGTCTGTAACCTAATACAGTCATTAGCTGAATTTTGATCTGAAATATTCACTGTATAATGTTTGGTATCGGTTATTAATGGAGAAGAGTTGGCTCAAGAAAAGAAATAAATATTTCTCATCTCAACTCCTTTAACAAAACTGGCTTGCAACAATCAGTTTGAAGTTAAATTCTGAGTTCTATAATCAGAGGAATTTAAAAAATCATTTTTGTAGGCTGCATACAATCTTAGGGAAAGATTTCAATGGATGAATGAAAGGAGAACAAATATCAAGGAATGAAGGAAAAAAAAGTTTATTTGTTTGTTTGTTACTATAACACAGAAAGAACAGTACATCATAGCAAGATGTTTGTTGGCACAATACAGTAAAAATATTTTAACATAGAGAGAAAAGCAATTTTCTAGCCATCCCTTATGATAATTGTGTGGGGTCTGTCTTAGTGCTAACTCCTGATGATCTAATGATCTTATTTCTCAAGATAGATAACTCCAGATTCATTGAATGTTCCCCTTATCTACTTATTTGCAAATAATTATAAAATGATATAAATTCTATAAATATGAGGTGAAATGATATCAGGGTTATTCGTAACCAATGCAGCATTTATGTGAGTTGAGTACAATTGCAGAAGTTGAAGAGTGATGAAACAGAAATAGAAGTGATATTTTAAAAAGTGTTTCAAAGACTGAGAAATAAGAAGACGTAAAAATAATGACGCTGAAAAACAGATGGGACCAAATAGTGGAAAAATTGGAAAATTATGATCAAAGGAAGGAATCAAAGAAAGAAATCCCTTACTTGCAGAACAATGAGTGATTGAAAGTAATTTAAGTTGTAATACATAATGATTCATTTCTCACCAACAGTGCTTTTCAAAAGAACACGCTCGATAAACTCATATAAATGCATGCACAAAGATACACAATATGTAAAATGGGCTGGCCTCTTTTAGAATATTATAGCTTAGTGAAAAGATTTTTGACTATCTTCATTTATGTATTCAATCAATTAACTGGCCATTCTATCCACCTTTTGCTGCCAACTATCTCTTGGCAGGAAAGTACATGCCATATCATAAAGAGACACAGATGGCATGTTATTGCAAAATTAGGTTTTCAGTCATTTGCATGTTTTTCCATGGGTCTCTAGGTTATTTTGTATGGTTATTTTGTACAAGTTTTTATTTTGATCATATCACATAGGGATCATATTCAATAAGGATCATTCAATAAACGCCAGAATGTATATTGTAGTGTAAAGAAGATAATGCAGTTTTCATGCAGTTTATCATTATTAAAAACCATCAACCAAAACAGTCAACTGATTTGCAAAGTTTTTTAGCTGGTCTGGCTGACTAGATGTGTATTGATGTATGTACAGGCTGCATCAATGGAGCCAGAGAGCTGAAAATCTGATATTTATCTGTTCTTCTGGTAATAGTGTCCTTTTTTTTCCATAGATATGTACTTTCTCTCGGCTATTCGTCCAGTCAAGATTTTCCACATGAGTGGTAAGCATATGATTGGCCTATAATTGCTTGCCATGTTCCCCTTTTCAGGGTCTTTTTAGATGTGGGTGCTTCTGCCTCTGGTCATTCATTCTAGTACCTTGCCTTCATTTACACAACTTTGGAGTTGGTGGGTGAGTCTGTCATGTAATGTGGTGAATTTCTTAAACCAATATCTGTGGATCCTATCAGGTCCTGGCACTCTCCAATTGGCTATTTTCCTGAGAGCGTATTTCAATGTGGGTTCATTCAATACTATTGGTTCTCCATTGCTTATGTCTTTGAGTTCTCTTCATATGTTCCTTAACTATTCCAGGGTTTTGTTGTGTCTTTTCCAGTGTCCCCATATGCTGTCCCAGTAGTTCTTGGTCTCTATAGCATTTGGCTTTATATTCTGTCTTCTTTCTCTGTTCAGACCCTGGTAAAACTTTCTCTCGTTGTTTTGGAATGTGTGGTTCTGTGTGTATTGAGCAGTCCTTTGCCTGTATCTCTTTAGCCTTGCCTCTTTGGCTTGTCTCCTCTGATGTATCTCTTCCACTGCTGAAGGGATACCTTTTTGTCTTATCTTGTATTTGTACCATAGTCTTACACGTGGTCTGTTCATACGTGGTGCATTTCTCAGTAATACTTCATCTCTCTGTAATTGTGAGATCTGTCTTTCTAATCTTCTTTCCATTGGGTTTTACTCTTCTATTATTATTTTGGGTTCTTTCTTGTGTTGTGAAAAGTTCTGTTACTGTTTTCGCTCCAGATTAGGTTGTTGAGCTCCAAAAGACTATTGGTTTCAATGTGTTGTAGGATGCAATTGAAATGTTCAGTCGCTTCTCTTAGTTTCTTCCTGTCCTTATCTCTACAAGCTGGGAGTGTCATTTTTTCTTCTCGCATGATTTCTTTCAAAGTTAGTATCTGAGTTTTCTCTTCCTCCGTTGGGGTGTCATTGTCTCTTCCTGGTGCGTGCCTCCAGGGGTTTTGTTTTTGTTTGGGTTTCTTTCAGTTTTGTCATTTACTGTGAAAGGTTGTGTTAAGAGATTCTTCTTTGGGTAAGTCACTTTTTCCCTTTTCTATTTTATAGTGGATCTCTCATAGCTCAGTCTATGAGAGGCATTTGTTTTTCAGTATTATCATTATTATCATTATTATTATTATTATTATTAACATTATCATTATTGTTATTATAAGAAACTGTCAAACAAACCAGTCACCAGAACTATCAAAATAGGTTGGTTCAGTTTTCACTCCATCTCACCAAGGTACGTATATGTATGTATATCGAATGTCTGCAGGCAGCACCAATCAACCTATGAGGCTGAAAATTTGCATTTAGTTTTCCGCTAAACACTTTCTGAATTTTTTCTTTTAAATTTTCCACAATGCTTTTTGTGTCAGTTCAATTTGCAAAGAAATTTGATGCTAAATTAGTCACTAGTTTGTGCCCAGGAGCCTTGAATGTCTCCCTGGATTTCAAAGATGGGGTTTCAGAATGGAGAAGAAGACAAGATAGTGATTCTGACAAAGAATTGGCTGTACTGTCCACCATTTGCAACCAGAAAGTAGAAAATGCAAAGAAAGAAGAGATACGCTTCTGGATTAGTAATAAATTTTTCTCACAGATTCCTAATACAGGGCAAGATAGAATAATCAGAAAGTGGATGTATATTGGAAAAGATATGCTAGAAGGCCTTCTGCCAATCAAGACTGGAAGCTATTCAAACAGATTCCCCTACTTGTTCCAGGAAAAGTCAGCTTATAGCTCTGGAAATTATAATGTCTTACAGATGGATTTTCAACTTTCCGCAGAACTATTTATCTTACTCTCCCACCTGAAGCTAATATACCCAGCAATCATCTTTGGAAGCTCTGCAATTGTGTTTATGGTCTAAATGATGCCCCAAGGTCATGGTACTTGACTTTAAAAAGCACTGTCGAAATTGGGAGTTACTGACTCTGAATATGAACAAGCAATGTATTGTGAAATCTGAAGCAACCACAAATTTCAAATATCTGGGAATGAAAGTATCTCAAAATGATGAATTGATCAAAATTAGTCAAGATGACTTAACTACGTCTCTAGAATACTATAGCTTTCAACAATTGGAAAAATCAAGTGAAACTCTGGAAATCAGATTAAGCTGATGACTTAATGGTCAATTGAATTGGTTGGCTACTCAGAAAAGACTAGATTTGTGCTTTGATGTCAGTGAGTCAAGTCCTCTCAAGAAAGGCAAAGTTGAGAGTATCAGACAAGTAAACAAATCCGTAAAAAAGGCAAAAAGGGAGAAATATCAAGTAATTCCAGGATCTGGGACACCTGAGAGTTAAGACTAGTTGCGTACAATAATGCTTCAATTACTAATCTGAGTGACAGAGGCTCTCAGGGAAGATATATAATCTTTCTGATTGCTGATAGTGGTAACCATGTACCTATTTTGTGGCGGTCAAGATGTAATCAAAGAATTGTCAAGTGTACACAAGCTGCCAAGACACTAGCAATGGTTGACATGATTGATGCATGTATATAGAAAATTCCTTTTTGAACAAGAATTGTGTTTTGAAGATATTTTGAACAGATAATACAGGGGTTTATGGATCAGCTCTTTCAAGTAATCAAATTCTTGATAAAAGACCTAGAATTGACCCATGAAATGTTGATAAATAAATGTTTGATATTGAATAAGTGCCTATAAGTCACCATATTACTGTTTCTCTTAGTCATGATCCTATCTCCATATCCATCAATTATCAATAGGAAGAACATTATAGATTATAGTGCTTAGACTTAACATTATAAGCACAGCAGGGAAGAATTTAGTAAATTTTATTGCATTTTAATTAGAACCATTTTCTTGGATGATGTTTTCTGTCTCTTGAGGGGAATGTTTCACATATGAAATCTGTGGGTGTTTTTGTAAGTTTCATCTTGTTGACACTATTTAGATATGATTTATAGTATGGTATCAGAAGGTTCCCACAGATAAAATTAGGAGTGTGCTTACTACTACTCAGAAGGGAGCGTAGATGTATCATTCAGTTAAGTAGGAGGATGGAAAGGATTGTAAGTTAGAGAGAGACAAATCACTGAGTAATAAACAACAAAGTTTTCTCATGTAAAAAATGCTATACTATTTATTGATGTACATGAATTATAAACTTATGCGAGAAATGATTTTGTGTAATGTTTAATGAATGTGAAGACTTTTCAAGGTGTGAAGTAAAAGTCAGTAATCAAGGTACTTGGCTTGTAATTGAGCAGTTATGTTGTTATATACACCTGCTATTTGCAAGAATGTCCCGTTATCTTTTGGCAGTTATCTTTTCTATTTTCTTATGGCCTTTTTGGGGGGAATTCTCACCATTTATGGTAAAATGGAATAATTTCCAGGAAAAATATTTACTTTTTGGCAAATTCTAATCTGTATTCTATTTCCCAATTTGGTAATTGCCTTTCCAAGTAAATATACGAATGAGAGAAAGAGAGTGAGAAAGAAAGAAAGAGGGAGTGTGTATGTGTATTAGTAGTATTTCTAACTAAGATATTTAATTTAGTAACGTTCTTATTTTAATAAAATCTTTATGTATATATTGTTAAGTTGGGATCACTGCAAATTAGATATATTATTTAGAATGGATTTTAGTCAGGAAACAAGGATGAAACAAGTTATCATGCGATCACATAGTGAAAATTCCACTTATCAGCTTTTCAAAATTAGTATTTGCTTTGATTACTCCTATAACTATGTTTATGTCTATATTTTGATTTTGCTTGGATAAATGTTCAAAGTGGGTATAGTAAGATAATTGACAAATGACAACAACAGTAATATTTTAAATGTTAGCTCATCACTAGTGATAATAACCAGGGCTTATGCATTTTGTGGCTTTTGATCTGGGCAAGTGATTATGAGTCAGTCGGATGTCTATGTGATTAATCAGTGGCTGGTTAGAAGGCATCAACACAAAAAGTATCAGTCAAAAAGACAACATAAACCAGATATGAATTTCTTATCTGAATTTGGACTATTTAAGTATTATCATGATTTTATTTCTTACTTAGTAATATGTCACAAGAAGAATTAGTAATAATGATTAATGTTTTTTTAAATCCAAGTAACAAAATAAGTACTAATTTTATATTAAATAAGTGATATTTTTGGCCATTTTTTACAACTATCAAGTAACATCTGTTAATATCAGTCGTTAGACATCCACCTTTTGCAAGATCGATGTTGAGCATGATTCTCTCCAGTAGACATAGCATGGTTCTCAGTTTTATGAGTCAATCTTTTGCTTAAGGTCCATGTTTCAGCTCCATAGGTGACTATCGGGAGGATGCATTGGTTATATACACTTCATTTTTGGACTAATGGAATTTTCTTGTTTTTGAAGGTTGAGTTTGCCCTAGCAAAAGTTTGTCATCTAATAGTAATTCTTTGCTTGATTTTTCCCTCTTTCAAGTATTTTATGGAGATTTGCTGTTTTACGCAGATGTAGTGGTCTACTTTCTTCAGCTCTGCATTTTTGATTCTAATACTTGTCCTTATTGTACATGATATTTATTCTACTGAAGTTCTTATGGAGACCAACTTCATTCATTAAGTCTGTCAAGCATTATTTTGGGAATCAAGTTATTAAATGTTCAAAAGTTGATTGTAAACTCTCAACTTTATTACTTTATTTAGTCAAAGTCATATATACGCTCTAAAAAATAGCATTATTCTCAATTAAAATTATGCTTTTTAACTAAAAAATATACTTTTTGGAGATTTTGAATGACTTTAGGACCACTCCAAAGACATTATATATTTTAGTTGTAAAAAATGTCCTGAAACATTACTTATTTCATTTAAAGTATCACTTATCTTATTACTCAAATTAATTGTTAGTACAGGCAATATTTGTACTACAGTGCTGGCATTCTGGAATGATTCCTTTTACAACTTATCTCTCTATTGTTAGAAGTATGCATTATATTGCAGTCCTTTTGCCTTGATGCCGCTTGACAAGGATTCACTCAATCAACTACTTTTTCATCTGTCTATATTAGCGCATGAGAAGATAGATTGATGTCTTATATAAGAGAATAAATGCAATAAACAGTCAGGGTTAGAATAAAAATTTAGTTTGCTATTTTCCAAGTTGCTAAATATTCTACTTACAAGGAACTTGTTAGTTTCTTGAATAGTACATGTAATTATTACTTTTATCTCTTGTTAATAACACTTGACAAACAAATACTATTCGTAAGATTCACAATTTTGGTCATTAAAAATTTCAATTTTTGTTATGATGTCCCTGTTTTGACAATATTCTATCTCTTCCATGATCATAAAAAAACTTTTTATCAAATTAATTTTGTGATAGAATATAAAGATGGTAATGACAAATGAAACAATTATCTTCAATCTAGTTTTTTTTATTTGTCTTTTGAGAAAAATACACTTTTTAAAATTGTATACTTCCTTCCCTTTATTCTCTATGGAATAATTCTGATTCTGATTTTCCTCTCATCAAATCTTTTAAGTAGTTCTTGAGTAATATACCACTCAAAGTATCTTTTCACTCTACCCAATGAAAATTTTTTAGTGACAGATCAACAAATTTTCTTCACTGTATGAATAACAAGGAATCATATTGCATATTCAACCAAATTGTATGTCACCTGGAATTCTAAAATCTGAATCCAGTGAGGTCAATTTCACATTTCTATTGATATTTTTCCTTGGCCTATTGCTTTCTAAATTTGAATTGAAATGAACATCAATTTTGCCTAAAATTATCTTGCTTGTCACTTCAGACATATCATTGCCGATTTCAGTCTAGTCACATTTTAATGCAACAATCCTTGCATTCATTGAAGTTACCTTATTTCAGTACATGAAACTCCATACTAAATTTGATTGTCAGATCTGTCTAATGCACTGGATGTACATGTAAGGTATGCTCTACCTTAAGGCTTAGGCTTGGAAAAAATTGGTGGAAATCATCATAAAACTATGTCTCTCTATTGTTAGAAGTTGGCTTATTGTAAAGTTTATTCATGGCGTTTTTAATTGAAAAAGTTTCAAGTACTATTTTCAAGAAGGGTAATCTGGGTTAAGTAACTTAAATCCTAGGATAGATTTATATCAATTGGGCAGTTTCTTGTGATGTATTTGTAGAAAGTTGTAGCTTTTATCTAAAGAAATAATATTGAGTTCAACAATGAGAGAATAATGGGGAAAAATCAAAAGAAGAGACAGAAGAGTTCAATGAATAAAGAAATATAAAAGCCAAAAAATATTTGAGCTGAACAAAAAACAAATGAATGAAGGAAAAAAGAGGGAAAAAAAGAACAGAAAAATATAAATGTAAGGATGCAAAATGAAAAAAATCAACTCTCTTTGGAAGGAATGGTAAAAAATGAAAATTAAGAGATGGATACACAAGAAAAATAAGTTTAAATTTCTTCCTAGTGTATCAGTTCTCTAGTATGGGTCAACCAGCCTGGATGTAAGGAGCAAGGGCAACCAACCTGGATGTAAGGAGCAAGGGCAACAAGCCTGGATGTAAGGAGCAAGGGCAACAAGCCTGGATGTAAGGAGCAAGGGCAACCAGCCTGGATGTAAGAAGCAAGGGCAACAAGCCTGGATGTAAGGAGCAAGGGCAACAAGCCTGGATGTAAGGAGCAAACTTAGTCTTGAAAGTATACAAAAGGTGACATGTTTTCTTTTCAATTGAAACTAAAATGATAGAAAGAGTTTCAAAAGAAGTTTTGAAAAATCAAAAAATATAAGAAAGAAATAAAATGAAAAAAGATTTTACAAAAGCAAAAAGATAATTTTGAAAATGTGGAAAGAGAGAACAAGGAGAAGGAAGGACAGTGACATCATGGGCGTAATTCAAGTGGAGAAGAAGATAGAGAAAGAAAGAAAGAAAAAAAGAAAGAAAGAAAGAAAGAAAGAAAGAAAGAAAGAAAGAAAGAAAAGAGAAAAAATGGAAGTCAAGATATGCAAGTATGCAAGAGATTGCCTATGAGAGAGGGGAAGAAAGAAGGGAATAATGATAGATAAAAAGAAAGGACAGAGGAAATGGGCAGAGTTAAAGTGAAAATAGAGAGAGAAAGAAAGAAAAAATAAATGGCTGAATGTTTTGATGTTTTCCCAATTTAATCATTTGTGTAGAAAAAAATGATACCTTAATCTGTTTCATTTGTCAAAATTTATAAAATTACAGTTGAATATTTTTGAGGCACACTTATTTATATATATTTAGGTAATCTTTCAAAAATTTATTTGTGAATATAGATACGTGATAAGTTTGAAATTAAAACTCGACTGAAAATTTTTGTAGGGATTTATTTCAAACTACTGTCAAAAACAATACAGGAAAATGAAGCAACAGAACTAAGTAAAACCATCCAAAAGATATGAAGCGAGGACAAAAGGTGATACAATACAGCAATTATCAGAACAATTCTCAAAGGGGGTCGGGGGTTTGAAAGCTATTAAAAAAAACTCTCAATGCAGAGTGGAAACAAATGAGTAATGTACTCAATGAGAATAAAAGCCAAACAACAGACAGGGAACGTATTGTTAAACATGCCCAAGAATTCTACCGATAAGGATGTGCAAGACACGAGCAATCAGTTTAAGGACTTCCTAGAGGTTATGCCATGGGAAGTGAAACAAGCCTTCTAATAAACAAAAAAAAAAAAGAAAGGTCTGTAGACCAGATAACATCACGATCAACCTACTCAAAAAGGCTGGTAAGGTCATCACCAGGAGATTTAACCATTTTATTCAACTTATGCCTAAAACAAAGTGAAGTCAAGTTGATGCATAGCTGGGGAAAGTAGACCACAACATCTACCTAGGACAACCAATCTTCATGAAATCCTTGAAAGAAGTAGAAATCAAACAAATAATCAATTTAGGTTGGCAAGTCTTCGGTAAAGCAAGCTTAACCTTTGAGAGTAAGAACATTCAATCAGTCCTTAAAAAAGAGTATACAACTGATGCATCCTGCCAATGATGATTTACGTAATGAGGAAGTAGTAAAATATTATTGCTCTGATTTGTTTGAATATTATTTCTATCAATTTGATGGAAAATGAAAAAAATCATTAATAATTCAATCCGGACACAAATATATAAGACATATCTTAGTGGTTCTCATTTTTTTTAACTAAAACTTTGAAACTAGGTCAATCTCTTTTTTGTAAAATTAATTTTTTGTAGCTATTGAAATTTTAATTTTCTACAATTTTATGATTTTTACAATTTCTAATGAGGAATTGATATAATAAAAAGAGTTTGCACCTTTATGAAATTATTTTTCCAGTTTTGATTCAAGTATATGGGAAAGATGCCAAAAGGCTGCTGCTGTTAACGATGATGATGATGATGATGATGATGATGATGATGATGATGATGATGATGATGATGATGATGATGATGATGATGATGATGATGATGATGATAATGAAAAGGACTTGGGTCCCAATAGGAATGTGCCTTTTGTGGACTTGTTTGAGATCAAAGTGTAGTATCTGTTCTTTCCATGTAAACAAAACATAGCATTAATTTCTGTAGTGCAATTCTAAATGTTATTATGGTTGTATTGTATTTGTTTCTTTCATGAATTTTGATTTTAATTAAAGATTTTCTTCTTACTTACTATTGCCCTCGCTGAAATGCAGGTGACAATACGTCTATTTATACTAAATAATTTCATCGTCTTTCTTTAACTTTACCAGTCTTAGGTAAATTAATTCATGAAGATCTCATAGAGATTCACCCACTATTCTTGTAATCTTCTTGGGAACTTCATTGTTGAGTATTATTTCTGTCTTTGTTCTGTTCATCTTTAAGTCTATATTTTTACTTTCTATTTCTAGATCTGTTAACATGTTTTGAAATTTTTCCAATGATTCTGACACAATGAAAACATCATCAGCGAATCTCAAGTGGTTTAAATATTCTTTTCCTATGTTTATTCCCTTTCCATCACTAGGCAGTTTACTAATCATTAATGATAATAGGCAATGTCTCATAATAAAATAAATGAATAAATTGGATAACCAATATTGAACTACTAGGTAATGGCGTAGAAGATATCAGGAAAAGGGGAAGAATTTGAATGTTGGATTTGGATTTGCACTTGCTCCTGATACTTTCAACCTAGTGGCAAGACAGTCAAGGGTTAATCAAACCAGCCACTAGCATAGAACGTTTAAAGTTCAATTCACACCAGAAACTTATTCTCTATTCTGATCTGCACTGAAGGGAACTTGGACAGAGTTTAGTTGTAATAAAAAGCCGCAAAAATTGAAATGAAGGTTAATAGTACCAAAATTTATAAATGATGATGATGATGATGATGATCATCATCATCATCCGCCTTTTGGCATCCATCATTGAACATAGGCCTCCCTCAGGATTTGCCACACCTCCCTATCGCAGAGCCAATACTTTCTGAACTGGTCTAGTTCATCAAACCATCTCATATTTTGCCAGCCTCAGTTTTGCATATAATCTCTGGGATCCACATTTTGAGTTGTGTTGTCAATCGTTTGTCAGTCATTTTTGCAGCATAATCAGCCCATTGCCAATTGAGTTTTTAAATGGCTTCTTCAACATCCCTGATTCCTGATTTTTCTATAATATACTGTACTGTTTTGTGATATCTCCATGTGATGTTGAGCATGATTCTCTCATGTACACGCTGCATGATTGACTCTCAGTCAATCTTTTGCTTAGGTGCTATGTTAAAGCTGCTTAGGAGACTATCAGGAGGTGCATCGGTTCAAGACTCTTCTTATCGAGACAAATGGAATTTTCTTGTTCTCAAAGGTCAAGCTTGCTCTCCTGAATGCTTGCCATCCTAAAATGATTTTGCGCTTGATTTCTTTTTCTTTTGGGGGTTTCATGGAGATTTGTTGTCCTAGGTGCAGCAGTCTACTTTTTTCAGGTCTTCATTTTTTTATTTGAATTTTTGTGTTTTTGTTACAGATGACCTTTGTTCTACTGAACTTCATATGAAGACCAACTTTCTTTATTCATGGCTCTACTTGTATTACTTGAAAGTTTTTTGCGAAAAGGACAATGTCATCAGCAAATACATAGGTATTTGTCATCTGCTCTAATTCCTCTATTTTCAGTCTAGGTTTTGGGAGATCATCTGGAGGTTAGCTGTAATGGGTTTGGGTATTTTGATCTTAGAATCTTTCTGTAGCCTAACAAATCAACTGCTTAGTTGGTATGTACGTTGCAAGACTCTAACACATACAGGATCTATGCCTTGTGTGATAACATCAATGACTTTGAGGATTTCCACTAAGTCAAAGGCCTTCTTAAAGTTCATGAATGCTACAGTGAGTGGCATTTCATATTCTGCTGCTTTCTCTTCTAGTTGATCTAATGAATGGTGATGGTGAATTGCTGAGAAGCTTTATCTGAATCCAGCCTATTTTTGTGGTTGGTTTCCATCTAGTGTTCTGAAATTTGGTTGGTGATCACTTTGGTTAAAAGTTTGTAGATGCTATGGTAAAAATTTGTATAAGCAGTACAAAAACATTACTGAACTATCAGTTAATTTGGAACATGGCACAGAGGGGATTGGGAAAAGGGATGAGTTTAAGTGTTTGATTTGGTCTCGCATCCAGAGCTCAGTGACAAGAGCGGTTGGTTGTAAATGAGCCACTCTCCTGCATGGAGGGTTGTGAGTTCTTTATTGCAATCTACGTTGTTACTTCATTCACTCGCTGCTGAAGGAAAACCGGCCCAAGTTTAGTTGCAATAAAAAGCTAAATAAATTGAGATGAAGGTAATAAGTAGCAAAAAATTCTGTATAATAACTGACACTAGTTCATTTAATAAATATCTAATAAGATTGTAGAGAAGAAAGTTAGGTAGTTTTAATAATAGGGTCAGAAGAGAGGAGAGGAAAAAGTGTCTGAGTAGATGGGAGAAGAGAGAATGGAGAAAAAGGAAAGTCATTTAGTTTATTAGGAGGGTAGGAAGTGAGAGAGGGGAAAGGAAAGTCAGTAATTGGAGAGGAGAGGGCAGAAGAGACATGCAGCTTACTGAAGGATGTGTAGATTTTTGTTTGTAAACTAATCCTTGGTTTTATAAAATTTAGAAAAATCATGAACCAGCCACAAAAAATGGAAGGGGTAAGTAAAAGAATGAGAAGAAGAGCTTTGTTGTTAATCACCATGGAATTTCCATGGGTCCTGTCAGTAAATGTGTAATAGTAATAACAACTCGTCTCAGATATTCAGACAAAACTTCATTTGTTATCATGTTATATAGCGGTTAGTTTGGTTTTCAGAATTATTTCACTCTTGGCCCATCAAATTAGTGGCAATATAGGCAGTTGCTCAGGGCACCAAGTACTTTAAGGCACCTATAATATGTCTTATGCTGAGGGACTTTCTAAAAACAATTGGAAATTTAATAGATTAAACAATATAAAAAAAGACAAAATAAGATTCCGTGATGTGAATGTTAGTCTTAAAAACCTATTAATATATTTACATAGATTTGAGGTATCATTCTTCGACAATGAAAAAAGTAATCACATTTAATTGGCACTGATTGTAAACAGAAGACACCATATTGGTTTCCATGAAGAAATAAACACATGTCAGTTTAAACTACTAGTTTGTGTGCTTTTCTATTCTACCAAAAAGTTGTGTTCACAAAAGAGTTGTCTACCAGTGAGGTGAGTCAAGCTTTATTAATACTAACAGTGATGTCAGATTTTTTCAGGAATATTCCATAGTTAAATACTTTCTATTGTGCTGAAACTAAGAGAAACAATTGGCAAAAGAAATTTTCACGAATGATGACGAGTTTAGTCGGGTTCTAAAGGGCTTTGAGGTCCAGTTTGCCTGGGGCAACATGAAGCCTAGGACTGGCCCTGATTTTACTAGAATGATTTTCAATCTCCACTTTATTGACTAAAAAAAACTACCACGAGCATAAAATAGCATTCAGAATTATTTTGAAACATTTTTGGTTATCTTCATCTCTTTTATTCATATCTGTCATATCTTTCAAATCTCATTAACCTATTTATATATTCTCTTCCTAAATCTGAAACAGTTTTTCAACCAATATCAACAAAAGACAAGAATTATCCCTCTTTTTGATAAATGTAATACTTGTGTTAGAGTGTTTACATCAAGTGTTAAGTCAATGGTAACAAGAAATATGTCTTTGTTTCATTTACATTATATGAGTCAGTGAATGGGCTTCTCTTTTGAAAGATAGGAGTGAGAAACTTATCTAAAGTTCAGCCATTGGTTAAACAAAAGCAAGCTTTTCCTAACCAAATTTAAGAGGTTGAGACTTTTCCCACATTTTAGTGTTATTACTGTTTCTGCTGCAATGTCAACGTCAACATGTTAATGTATTTTTTACCATTGTACAGTCTAAAAGTCATTTATAATAATCTTCTAAAAGTCATTTAGAATATTATTCTTGGCCTTAATATTCCGAAATAATATCAAGGCTTGGTTATAAGATTTATGTAGGGATTGGTCCAACCAGACAAATCTAAGTTGCAGCCATCTCTAAATCTTGAGATATCTACAAACATGGCGGCTCTGAAACAAGTTTTGGGCACGTTTGCATATTATGCAAAATGGATTCCTCCTTACTTGGATCATACCTGGTCTCTGATCAAAGCAAAACATTTTCCACTAAATATCAAAGTTTGTTAGGTTTTCAATAGTTCAGAATAATTGCTCATGAATGACAACTTATACTCTCCAGATAACTCCAAGCCATATGTGATAGAATGCGTTACCTCTGTTGTTGCCATTTCAGCTTCATTGAACTAGTTTAGGAGACATGTCACCTTCATGTTTCAAACTTTGGATCTCCAAGAAGTTCATTATACAGTTATCAAGAAGGAGGCTACTGCTGTGATTGAGGCTGTGAGAAGATGGTTTCATTTTCTGTCTACTCAGCCCTCCACTATGACAGATCAAAGGCCTGTGGCTTTTATGGTGGATAATCATAAAAGGTCAAAGATCAAAAATGATAAAATCCAGCAATATGGCCCCCTATCATCCACAATGTAATGCCCTGGTTGATTAGCCTTGCACTGAAATCACAAAATTCATTGGAATCAAATAAGGAGTTATTACTCCTTCATGTTCCGCGCTGCATTAAATCTATGCTATTGACAGCAATAAACATCTCCACATGAGAGATTCCTCTCATTTTTTTCAACAAGAAGGGGAATATCCTTTCCATTCTAGTTATTAAAACCTTGAGCAGTTGTTCTGTGTCATTTTGTCAAAGAATAACCCCTTAGTTCAAGAGGTAGAATTACTGAATGTGAACTCTACCCATGCACATATCAGATATGGTGATGGCCATGAATCACTGGTGTTTTGCTTGACCTGGTTCCTTGTCCCTCACAAATGCAAGTGACTGAAGTGAATGTAAGAGAAACAATTAAGCTAATACCTTTATAAGAATCTCTATTTCCAGCAACTGGAATTAATTCTGCCAATGGACAGAACTGTAATGTGCCCTCCTCCTGTAAAATCTATCCTTGAAGTTCAGCAATCTTCTAATTGGTTAGGCTTGACTGAACTGCCATCTCATCATTCTCAGTGGGATAGTTGAGCTCCTCAGCACTATGGGTGGTGAAAGTAATTGGCTGGAGTTAACATTATGTATCTTCACTAGAGAACAATCTAAAAATCATGTAGAGTAATCCACATGTTATTTCCCTCAAGAACAGTTTGAAGTGGCTTTGTTTTTTGTTATAATCTATGGTTTAATCCATTTTAATCTGTGTCAAATAAAAGTAAACAAAAGCTATTTTTCATGGTATGTACCTTATTTATTCTTACAAGAAGGCGCAACCCAAAAATTCAGGGAAATTAACCATGAAAAAAATTACCCCAACGCTTATTTTCCATCATCTTCTTTGAACTAGATCTTTACATTTGGTTTACATGTACAGTTTCAACCCCAAATTGAAGGTAGCACTTTGTCATGAATGAAAGTTATTTAAAGTCATCGACTATCTATTTCTTGTTTCTTAATGATTTCTACTCAACTTAGCTTAGTACAGGATGAGGCCAAGTGGAACAAAATAAGGGTAGAGTAATTCATCAAAATCAGTCTTTTAACGTCCATTGTTGGACATAGACCTTCCCCAGGATTCGCCACAATTCTCTATCATGGGCTTCGCAAAGCCAGTATTTCCTGAATCTATCAAGTTCATCTCTCCATCATGTGTTCTGTCGGCTTCAGTTTCTTATGTGATCTCTGAGGATCCATGTTGTGAGACCCGACGTCCATCGGTTGTCTTTCATTCTTGCAACATGGTCTGTGCATTGCTATTTGAGTTTTTTAATAGTTTCTATGATGTCATGGACACCCATTTTCTTTCTTATATACTGTGCTGTCTTGTGATCTCTCCATGTAAGGTTAAGCATGATTCTCTTATGTGCACATTGCATACTTCTCAGTTTGCAGGTCTGTCTTTTTGTTAGGTTTCATGTTTCTGCTCCATAAGTGACTATTGGGAGAATGCATTGGTTGTATACTCTTCTTTTTAGGATTATAAGGATCATCTGGTTCTTGAAAGTAGAGCTTGCTCTGCCAAAGGCTTGCCATCCCCAAGTGATTCTTCGCTTGATTTCCTCCTCTTTTTCTCCTCTTTTGAGGGTCTCATGGAGATTTGTTGTCCTAGGTAGATGTACCTTGCCGAGTTTTGCATTTTCTATCTTGACAGTTATGTTCTTATTCTCAACATGATTATTGCACATGATTTTCGTTTTACTGAAGTTCATGTGTTGGCCAACTTTTTTGCTTTCTTTGTTTAGATCATCTAGCATTAGTTGGAGGTCGTTTAGGTTCTCTTCAAAAAAGATGATGTCATTTGCAAATCTAAGGTTGCTCAAGTATTAGCCATCTATTTTGATTCCTCTATTCTCCCAGTCCATGTTTTGGAAGATCATCTCAAAGCAGGCTGTAAAGAGTTTGGGTGAGCTGGTATCATCTTATCTTACTCCTTTTTGGAGCTGAAACGGTTCAGAGTCCTTATGCAGCCTAATGAATGAGTTACTGTGGTCGTATATGTGTTACAGTACTTTAATGTATACAGGGTCTACACCTTGTAAGGTGATGGCCTTCATGACCATGAGAATTTTGAATGCCTTTTTGAAATCTATAAATGCTACCGCGAGAGGCATTTTGTATTCTGCTGCCTTCTCTTTCAGCTGATTTATTGAATGAAGATGGTCCATGGTCGAGTAGCTTCTTCTGAATCCAGCCTGTTCGCGTGGTTGATTCTCATCTAGTTTTTTAGTAATCCGGTTGTTGATGATTTTTGTGAAAAGTTTGTATATGCAGTTGAGCAGGCTTATAGGCCTGTAGTTGTTAAGGTCTTTGGGGTTACCTTTTTTATATAGAAGCATTATAATAGCAGTCTTCCAGTCTTTTGGGACTTTACTCTGTTTCTGACACAAGTTACATAGAATAGCTAGCTTTCTGTTGACTCTCTTACCAGCTCCTTTGAGTAAATTGATGGTGATGTTATCTGGTTCAGGGGCTTTTCCTCTTTTTGGTTGTTTGATGGCTTGCTTTACTTCCCATGGTGTAACTTCAGGGAAGTCTTCGAACTGATTGTCGGCATCTTGTGTATTCTGGTCTTGTTGCATTATCCATGTTTTGAGGAGTATAGTTCCTGGTAAAATTCTGGGGCGCGTTCAACGATTCTGTCTCTGTCTGTTGTTATGTCACCATTTGCTTTGAGAATGCTAGTTATCTGTTTCTTTCCTGTACTGAGAGCTTTGTTTATCGCTTTAAATCCTTGACGTTTTTCAAGGTTGGTCTTGATGATGGCTGCCGTATACCTTCTTTTGTCTTCTGTTAGTTTCTTCTTTATTGTTTTGTTCAGTTCAGTTTCTTCTATTTTTTCCCTTATGGTTGTTGGTGGTCTGGGGTTTCTTATGCGTTTCAATGATTTTTCTGGTTTCATCTGAGATTATGCTAATGGTCATTGTGTTTCTTGGTTTAAACATATTGGCAGCTTCTAATAGAGAGGTTGTTATTTTGCTGTGGTTGTTGGTGGTTTGAGGTGTCTGCGCTTTTCAATCAGTTTCCTGGTTTCATCTGAGATTTTGCTAATGGTCGCTGTGTTTCTTGGTTTGAAAATATTGGCTGCTTATAATAGACAGGTCATTATTTTGTTGTGGAGTTCACTGACGTTGGTGGCGTTTTTGTTGGTAAGGATATCAAATCTGTTTTTCAGTTCTAGCTTGAAGGCTGGGGTGAATTCATTTGGTGCTTTTAGTGGCTGTGGTCTAGTGTGGAACATTTTCCTATGTTCTTTGTTTGTGTTTATTTGCATCTTACCATTCTATGGTCACTCCCTACATTTGCTTGGTTTAGGATTTGGATGTCTTTGATTGTGTGGCTTTTGTCCGATAAAAAATGTAGTCTATTTCATTTTTGGTTTCATGGTTGGGGCTCTTCCAAGTCCATTTTCTATTGGGTTTCTTTTTGAAGAATGTGTTCATAATTTTGAAGTTGTTTGCTGTTGCAAAATTTACCAGATCTTCACCTCTCTCTCGTTTTGTCTTTTGTATCCAAATTCTCCGATGCAGCTTTCGTATCCTTGTCCTACTTGTGCGTTAAAATCTCCCATGATAACATTGAAGTATTGTTTTGGTATTTCGTATAGGGAGTTCAAGTCATCATAGAAATTGTTTATTTCTTCTTTGGTGGATTGCAAAGTGGGAGCATAGACTTGAATGATATTTAGCTTGTGCCTCTTTGAGAGTTGTATGGTGACTCTAGCCATGCGGTCTGAGATAGCTTTAAAGCCTACCACGTTGTCTTTGAGGTCATTATCGATGAGAAAGCCTACTCCACTCTGTTTCACCTTCTCTCTTCCATAATTGTAGAGAAGATGTTTGCTATTCAATTCTATAAGTTCTTCTCCTGGTCTTCTCATTTTGCTAAAACCTATGATGTCCCATTTGATGTCTTTTATTTTGTTTTCTAGTTGGGTCAGGTGAGAGTCTGTTGAGAGTGTCTTGACATTGTAGGTGCTGATGTATTACATTGTCCTCTTGTTGAAGGTTTTTAGGTTTTGTTTGCATTTAAGGATTCTGTTCGGGTTTTGTTTTTGGTTTTGTTTGGGTGGTCGCTGTTAGGA
Source organism: Thysanoteuthis rhombus (assembly GCA_963457665.1). Classification (NCBI taxonomy): domain Eukaryota; kingdom Metazoa; phylum Mollusca; class Cephalopoda; order Oegopsida; family Thysanoteuthidae; genus Thysanoteuthis; species Thysanoteuthis major. The sequence continues at coordinate 41,411,085 of OY735200.1, read as the reverse complement.
CGCATCACTCCCACCCAAGGCAAGAGATGCGGCTGGGCCTTTCGGGACTGTTGACCCAGCAGGAACAGGCGTTCTCCTGGTGAATTGTGTTGCAACTATTCTTCAAAGTAGGGAGGGTCTGTCTACATTAAAAATGAGCAATCAAGATATTTTTATCTTTTATCTTGGCATAAACATTGACTGCTGGAGCTTGAGGCAAATTTCCAATGATCTAACCCACCAATCAGGCCAGAAGTACTTTATTAATAAAATACTAGACATCGTAGAGTAGGGAGGGACTAATGAAGAAATGATTCTATAAAAATGTAAAAATTTTTCCTCAACAACAATGAGAGAATCACCTGCAAACTTCCATTAAATGTTTAATGGGTATCCTCAGGCAATTATATTTTAAATAATTAGTAAATTGCATGTAACTCTCAATTTACGGTGCAGCCTGTCCGGGCCAATTGAAAGCACTAACCAATTAATGGACTATTTGATGTTTCCTGTATGTAAGCATTGGATTATTTGCTGAATTGTTCATTGGTCTTTCCAAAGTATTCAGTTATTGTTCATTGCTTATATTCATACTACTTGCTGTTTCAAGGATTTTACTAATTTTTATGTAAAAGTCATTTTGGTCTTGGTCTTATTTGATTGAAAAAAAATGATGTCCATAATGAGAATTAGAAGCTGACCCAGGATTAATATTTAGCATATCAAAATCATACAAGGTTCCAAGTTTGAAATTAGTAAATCATTTACTGACACACTGACCTACCATTTTGAGGCCATTCATATATTGCTGCTAATTGCTGTAGGTTTGGTAATAAAATGGGGAGTTTTGTTCAACATGTTACAATGTTTGGTTTACAACTCATATCACAGTTTATCACAAATCATGGTTATGGGAATAAATGCTTTTTTTGTCATTTCAAAATTGAGTGAAAAAGTAAATTATGCTAACTGATTTCTCTCTGAATTTTCGCGATGAAGAATTATCATCATCATACATTGATATATTAGTGCTGGTATCCTTGTCTTGGTTTTTGTAGAATACATTTTAGCTGCCTCTTCATGTGTCTGTCATATCCATATTGTTCTGGGAATTCAAAAAATAAAGTGTTCACCTCAAATTCTATTGAATATAACAAGCGCCTGAAGAAAACTCAATTGGCAATGGCTAGTCATGTTGCCAGAATGGTAGACACACAATGAACATCATGACTCACAACATGGATCCCCAGAGATCATATGTGTGACCGAACCTGGCAGAAAATAAGACTGAGAGACAAATTAGACAAATTCAGAAAGTAGTGGGTCTGTGACGTCAATGATAGAGAGGTGTGGCTAATCCTGGGGAAGGTCCATGTCGAACGATGGATGTTAAAAGATGGGTCAGCAAATAAATTTTGATACTGCATTTGGTATAAGACATACTTGAATTCTGACTAATATAAGTCTCACCAACCATTCATAAATTACTCACTCAATATCAATTTTTTTATCTGTTGGGTATCCCACACTTTTGGGCTTGTGGCCTAAACTTAACTTAATACTGAGTCAAGTTCATTTAAATTTAAAAAATTCTTTTGCCTCAAAGATTGCCAGACAAACAATACTCAAATAATCTCACTGCAAATGAGAGAATCACTTTGATAAAACTCTTCCACTGCACTTCTTTTTAACATTTTCACAATCTTCAAATTAAAAATCACAAAATATGAGAAAATTGTCTGTGTGCTGCAGAGGCACATCTACATTGCATGGGTAGAGCCATTATCAATTAATCACAACAGTATGAAATAGAAGAGAAAGGGAAAAACACCATCGTGTGTATATTAGCTAAACTTTGATCTAAAATTTTCACTGTATAATGTTCAATCTAAATGATTGATATTCACCACAAAAATAAGTGCATTGGAAAATGAATATTTATGCGTAAAATAAATGCTTTATTCTTCATTAGGTGACTGACTTATTGATGTACTTTATTCACAACTTGATGAATGCTCATTTTCTGTGAGTGGGTAGTTTCCTGTCAGAACAATCATTATCGATTATAAAAGACACAATATAAAGTTTGGATGTGCAGTTGTGAGAATTGTTATTCTTTTGTATTACTGAAAATTGGTTCTTTTCTCTCCAGGTATTAGATACTGTCAATCAAAACTGTCAGCATATCTCTCCTCAGTTGAGCTGGCTGGCTATCTATGTATATATGCATGTATCACTTGCACTGGTTACATCAATGGAACAAGAAGGCAGAAAATTGAAACTTTACCTCTTATTATGTCCTGAGAAAATGTTTTATTTGTTTTTTTAAAATCACCCCATAATTAGTTTTTAGTATGTGGTAAGGAGATCGATTTTCAATGTGAGTTTATGCTGAATTAGCCTCTTAGTTTTTATCCAGCCACATTCACACTTGTTTTCTTGGAAAATTCAGACTTTTTAGTGATCACTGTCCAATAAAAGGCGAAATAAATAACCTATTCATTGAACACACCTTTTCCAATTTTTTTAATTGATCACTTTCAACATGGTATGTAGTCAGAGGGGATTGGTCATGAGACAGTTTCTTTTAAGTGACTAACCAGACCTGTATTAGTATCATCTTTTAGAGGACAACAGTCTAAGCAAGGATGAGAATAATTTCTGGCCTTTGCATTCAATGACTATCATACAGAAACAATTACAGAAGTACAGGGAAGTTATAAATTGAAAGAAATCTATATAATACACCACACATACACATTTGAATGTAAAGATATGTTGATACCTAGAAAAATTGCATCTTTTGTAAAAGTTACCATCATAGATGAAATAATATGTATGAGAACATTTTACACAAAGATAAAATGAAATGCTTTGCTGAAGATGAAAAGAAAAGATAAGATATTGTGTAAGAGTGTGTATGCGTTTCTCTTTATATATATATATATATATATATATATATATATATATGTATATATATATATATATATACATACATACATATATACGCATACAACTAAACAATTTTTTATCTGAAACACTTGGGACTAAACACTTTGGAAATCTGATTTTTTTTCATTTTTGAATGCGTTATTGATGACAGATGGTTCCTTTGCCTGCTTCTCACTGTTCTTCATAGGGGAATATGCAGATCTTTTTCACAGTCTTCAAAGTGAAAAAAGTCACCCCAATCAAACGAAAATGTCCATCAGCAACAGAGGCATATCTAACAAGAAGGAACATTTGAACACAAGTGTGTGGCATTGTTTGAGCTGGGGCCACCAGGAAATAATAGATTCCACTGTGCCCTATGAGGCCTGGTGGAGCACCTCAGAAATAAATGGGACAATTTTCAGTTGAGCATGGGTTGTGTTGAGTTTAATTCCAATGGCAAGCTTTGATGTGCAGACAATATCCATGAGAAAATGCTCGCTCTTTGGAGCTTTTCGGTTTTCAAGATTTCAAAAAAGAGATGGTATACATGTAGTTGGGTAAAGAACTACACATGAATTTATATGTCTCAACAGTATGTTTATGTTTATATTTGTCAACGTATAACTATTATTGGATATGTTTTTAATCATAGTCTATCATATATATAGAGTCATAAACTTCAACACAAATGGGTAACGGATGAATATATATATATATATATATATATATATATATATATATATATATATATATATATATATATATATATATATATATATATACATATATATATATATATATATAAACTAAAATGCAAAAAATAGAGATAGATACCTAATAACATTTAGCTCCTCCCTTTGCCTCGATAATAGCATCTATGTGATGTAGTATGCAATTTACAAGGTGCTAAAATAATTACATGTATATATCTAGTGAGAAAGTTTCAGGGCTGTCCATAACAGGGTTGTGCTCTCTTGGTGTTACTTCAGACTCCAGTTTCACAAATGGTCTATATCAGTGTAGTACATGCAAACTCCAGCAGAAAGCATTTCAGAGCCACCACCAGCTTGTACAACACCCAGCTGACAGCCTCATGCAATCTCTTCCACACTGACTGCCTGCCAGCCAAAAAAAATTAGCTCAAGCAACACAGTCCCCATTATCCATGATCTAATTGGTGAGGTGCAGTAACTGTTGCCAGGGTGTAAATAATGGTATCATTGTTGACTGATAGCCACAAAACCCCATTGAATATAGTGTATGCTGTGCTGTATGTTGATTGATAAACTGAGTGACACTAACTTTGAATCAGAAATATAATGCAATGCTCCCCTTCACTGGGTATGTCTATCATCTTTGTCAATCACCAGGAGGCTCTGTTCTTGCATCAGCTGCAGGCACCCACCGTTTTCATGTGCAGCTGATGTCTTTCAAGATTTTCACAAATTTCTGGTATGCCCTTGCAAATGTTGTCCAAGAAAAACCTAAAGCATTTGGCACCTTAGAGGTAGTTGAAAAGTCACTAAAAATTGCTAAAATTTTGCTTTTTTTTTTCCACATTGCAAAAAGTAAAAAGCACTGAATTTAGCTCTAAATTGGCAGCACTGGAAGTCCTTTATGATTATCCAGCTGTGAACTTTGTCTTTGCAGAACGGCATATTTCTATTGCACCTGATGTTGTTTTGCATACTTTGACACCATGTGACAGAAAAATGAGAATAAGAAACATTGATCAAGTCACGCGAAACCAAGAAAAAAACTATCTATGTTAGCAACTACCTTACACTTCCTAGTACTCTTTTGAGACATATTGCAAAATTGAAATAAAGTTTTGATTTTGGTTATAATTTCTATATTTTTGCAAATAAAAAAATATTGCTTCCTTTTTTTTTTCGGAAATATTGTGAAAGACACATTCATTTACTGAAAGTGTCGATTGACCCGTGAACAGAGTTGCACAGATCAGCTTTGATGTTGTATAATCTTAAAGTCATCCTCTCCATAAAGTGAAGTAGTTAGTGTTTATTTTGAATTGTTTATGATAAATATTGATAACTGGGGCTGACATAATTGAAAGAAAAGATTTCCAGTTCTTTTTTTTTTCATTCAATAATTTTGCCTCAAATGGAAAAATGGGATAATTCAAATTAAATTGAAAGGAAAAAAACACAAAAATGTTCTTGAATAAAACACAATTAGGGCTGGTTCAAATTTCAATTTGATTTTAATTTTACCATCTTTTAGGAATAAAAATTGAAACGATGAATTTAAGGAGAAAATCAATGAAAATGAAACTTTCTATTTATCTATATTAAATATAAAAGAACATTCTAAAATGTTTTGAAAATTTAGATGAGGAATAAATAGATAAAATAGATATCATGTGCAAAAAAAGTTATATCTGCAGACATCTCCATTGCTTTTTCTCACCTTATTACCTCTGCATGCATGAATTGTAAAAGATTTTTAAAAATAGCATTTATATACATATGCATATATGATGATGAAAGTGACAACTGAAAAAAGGAGTGAAAAATCCTAGAGAAAAGCATGTATCTTGGAAAATTTTATTATCAAGTGGGCATGTTTTGATGCATTTACATGGTCACCAGCAATCTTTTTCAGATTTTCAGTGGTGCAGAGAGAATTGTATGCAAATAAATGGGGATATATCTACGTTATAAGTTGTTGAGTAAGAGTGAAAGGGAGGTGTTTGTAAATGTGTAGGTAAGAGTCAAGTTTGGTCTGAAATTAGAAGGATTTGTGAGAGGAGGGGGTAAGCCAGTGTTTGTGTCTGGCTTATTTTAGATAAAAATGGGTTGTGAGGAGAGGGATCAAGATGAAAGAGATCAGTTCTCAGAAAAAGTTTGTTTAACTGGGTTTTTTTCTAATGTGGTAGTGTCTAGCATTTGATGGGTAAGTGTAGACACTCTTAAAGGGGCAGTATAAATGTGCTTATACTATTTTTAGATGGACTGTTGGGTTTTAGCAAATTCCTGGCATGTTTATGTGGTAATGTGATGTATTTATGTGATTCTGTTTCAAATCAATGCATTCAGAGGGTTTGCAATCTGGAAATGTCCATACCTTTGAGCTATTGTATTGCATTTGAACAAAAGGGCTGCTTCAATACTTCTGCGTGTCGAGGAGTCATGTATTATCTGACAAGATGGGCTTTGTGAAAGTTGAAATTGTTGTTATGTGTGTTTCTATGTTCAACAAGGGCCTTTGTCTTTTTGTCCATTTTCAGGGTTCTTTTGTGTTCATACATTTTCTTGAGAGGTCTCAATGTCTCTACTTAATAGATCTTGATTGTATTCTTGCACAAAATTGTGTAAACGCCAGCTCTAGGTAGTAGGTGTTCATGCGGTGTTTAGTTCACCAAATCTTTGATTGCTTTTCAGGTGTTAGTTGCAATGTCTATCCAGCTTGCTCAGGTTGGAGTTGACGTCGGTGGGTAATGTGATGCATCTAATTGTGGTGTGGTTATTCTTTTTGTTCTGTTTGGTGGATATGCTTCCCTCCATGCACTGTATTCTTCAGCTCCAATGGAAATTTCTATGAACAAAAATTCAGATTACCAACGAGGTCTCCAATAAATGAAGTTTTAGCTTGTCTTTGTCTAGAACTTCTAGAATCAGGACCATTCACACATATCATACCCAAAATAACCTCCTATTTTTCCTACATCTATGAAGCCCTACCCCAATACCAAAAACATACAGATCTAGACAACCTAGTAACAAAACTAAACACAGTGGAACCCTCAATCAGATTTATACTAAAAAAAAAATCCAATAACATACATTTTCTGCATTGTAACACAACACTTAAATTTTTTTTTCACCAAGTTGAGCAAAGAAAGTTTTAGTAGAGTGTTATTTTTATGTAAAATTCAGTTTCAAATTAGGAAAAATCTTTTGGAAGATTTTTCTAATGTAGCAACACAACTATAGTGGGGATACACAATGCCAGGGGTGGTACCAGTATTTCAAAAACTGACGATAAATTGGTTGCAGCAAAATCTGCTGATAGATGAATGAAATGAAATATGATGCATGATCAGGCTTTTTTTAAAACCAAGTTGTATGAACTTTTACCACTTCCTGCCTCCTCAGAAACTTTCATGGACAGTTAGGCAACTAATTCCACAAATCACAGGACTTCTAATATCTTCATTGTCCAATTTAAGAAAAAAAAGGCCAAGTGTAATAGATGAATGTCCACTCTCACACTTGTAGTTTAAAAAACTAACCAACATGGATTGATTTAATTTTCTTTATACAAAAGTTCAAGTTCACTCCTACATAACATAACAGTCAGAGTACTCTAAAACATCTCATCGGCACAATGCTTCAAAAGTTGTTTTTTTTTATAACCTTACATATATATAATAATAATGATAATAATAATAATAATTAAATAATAGTCATCCACATGCAGCTGTTTCATTGTATTATAGCTCTTCAATGTGGCTATAGACTATCCATTATCCCATCCAGTACCACGAGGTAGGATCAAAACCTTTGCTTCAGACCCAGAGGCTGGCATCTTATCTCTGCTGTACGCAGAACTGGACTGTCAGTAGGATTGAATTTAAGCGATATATTTACTACCGCATAATTCCTCATTCACCAGTGCTCTATTCCTAAGTTGGAAGATGTGAGCTCGCATTTTCAATATGCTTTTGTATGCTTACATAAACCTCTACATGCATGTATATGGACACAACATATGCATAATTGTATGAACATGCAATTATTCTATTCCTTTTGACAGAACATAGTCATCATCCATACATACAAATATAAACATACTATATCACAGACTGTGATAAAAACATACTGTCAAATAACAGTCAAAAATAATGACAAGGAGAAGAGTACTTATTTTGCAAATAATGTTCAACAAAGATAATTAACTAGGTAAAATACAAAGACATCAACTTCCTCTTGATTTAATTTAGAATTTTCTGCGACATTAACGTCTGTCAGTAATATCTGGTTGTTGAGTTATATCATCTAGCAATTTTGTCTCATTGTCTTTTTTCTTACTTTTTTTTTTTTCCCCTCTCTCACTGCAAAAATGCATGGGCACGAGAAATAGGGAAAAATTGCAGTGGAGGAGACAAAGGAAGACCAGATGCAAAGAAAACTGAATTCTATCGAGGAAAAATAAAATAATTACTGAAGCTTTTACGCTACCAAAAAAAAATAAAGGAATTGATAGGGGAAAACATTGGAAAATCCTATTGTTAATCAAAAACAAGAAAGAGACAAAATGGAAAAATGTTGTGAATATGACAAAACGCTGCAGCTATCATGATTACTCTAATTATTATTAATAAAGCTAAATTACAATCACAGCTGTTACCAACTCTTTAGTTCCTTATTTTCCATTAATTATCAATGTAAAATCCATGATGGTCTGAATAATTATCTAATAAAATCATTTGTGGCACATAATGAATTTAATAAGCAAAACATCTTTAGGTCTTCAAATATCATGATTAGTTCTCTGAAGGCTGTAACCTAACACTGCCAAAAGTATTTTATGCAAACTTATTCTCAATTGTCCTAGTTAAATCAAAAGAAACTGTGAGATTTATATCCACACTGAAACTTCCAATTGTATTAAGAGAAAGGTGTTCAGACATTCACTGAAGTCTATGATTACTGCTTGATGTTTGCATTCTATTTTTGGATCTAGCAAATGGCTTTGTAGTAGGCAATACTCAAGTTAATAAGAACCTGATTCAAAGGAACATACAAAGACATAAGACCATGTACTACACTGATGTAGTTTCAAGTAAAAAGTGAAATTGTTTTATACCTGGACAGCTCCAGTTATGACCACATTCATCTGTACTTTTTTCCACTCAATATCATTGTTATTTGTTTTTATTCAAACATAGAACATTTAATGGCTCTAGTGTCAACAAACTCATTACATGCCACTTACAAACCTGTAGTGTGTGTTGTGCTCAAAGTATTCCCAGATTCCAAGTACATAGATTGTCCGTTGTCATAAGTTCAAGTTCGAACTTAAGCAATGTTGAAATAGGTTTGCCAGGATATTGCAAAATATAATAGTTAAAAAGCTGCATAGAAAAGAAAAGTAAAGTTTAAGAAGAGGAAAACTTTCAAAAGGATTTCCAAAGGAGTTTTTAGAAATTTAGAAATATTATCCACCACTTTTATATAAAGAATATAAATTCATAAGCTGACAGTAATACCTTTTTTTTCCAATAATTGGAGTATATCACTTGGTTCTCTATTCCTAATAATAGTCCATGAGCCCAGCCCCTAAAAATCACTTATTGGTACCACCTGGAGTGGCAAAGTCTAGTAATGATTTTTGTAGTATTCCATGTGTTGGGGACCTGTTCTGATATGATAGCTTATACCAAGGGGCCCTTTAGTAGTATATACCATGACTTTTATACCCATACCTAATGACTGGCATCTAAACAATGTCTCTCCACATAATGTCTCCCAAAGTTCTTCTTTAACTTCTATGTAGTTTTATGGAAGAATACACCATGAGCTATGAAAGAAATGATTGAATTTTGTGGGCAGATCTATGCAATATTATCTCCCCTACGTCTTGATTGATGTCCTAACAACATAACATCACCACCCATCTGTCTTTCCATCAGTTCTCGATACATCTAAAAAATGACTCATTGATTTTAAATGAAATTGTGTGAAAAGGTAGGCAACCAAAACCAAAGAGTTTTGGGAGTGGATCCAGGAATTTTTTTTTGATATCATTTAATTTTTCATACATTTATGAATATACACATAACTGACCATACAATATCTCCGAAAGTTCACAATGAACTTAAATGAAATTTTATTGAAAGGTGAACAATCAGTGTTGAAAGAACTGATAATATTTCAGTGAGGATCCATGCACAATTATCTTCCTTTTGGGGGGAAGGCAGAGTATAGACTATGAAAGAAATGATCATAATTTGGGATGTATCCGTGCACAATTATCTCCCCTTTTTGCGGAAAGGTAGACAACAGACGATGAAATAAGTGATCATCATTTGGGATGGATCCATGCGCAATTATCTCCCTGTTTTGGGGGAAAGGTAGACAATAGAAAATGAAAGAAGTCATCTTCATTTCAGCTAAATCCATGTACAATTATCTCGTTCTTTTGGGGAAAAGTAGACAATAGACTATGAAAAAAGTGATCATCATTTGGGCTATATCCATGTACAATTATGTCCCCATTTTAGGGAAAGATAGACAATAGACTATGAAAGAAATGATCTTCATTAGGATTAAATCCATGCGCCATTACATTACCTTGTCGGGGAAAGGTATAGAATAGACTATGGAAGAAGTGGTCATCATTTGGGCTTGAACCATTTGCAATTATCTTCTCCTTTTGGGGAAAATAAAGACAATAAACAATGAAAGAAATGATTAACAATTGAGCTAGATCAATATACAAGGAACGGTAGACAATCGACAATGAAAGAAGTGATGATCATTTGGGCTGGATCCATGCACAATTATCTCCCCCTTTTTAGGGGAGGGTAGACAAAAGACTATGAAAGAAGTGATCATCATTCAGGATAGTTCTATATACAATTATCTCCCTCTTTTGGGAAAGGTAGACAATTGACAATGGAAGAAGTGATCTTCATTTGGTCTGGATTCATGTAAAATTATCTCCCCCTTTTCAAGGAAAGGTAGACAATAGACAATGATAGAAGTAATCATTGTTTGGGCTAGATGTATGCATAATTATTTTGCTTTCAAGGGGAAAATAGGCAATAAACTATGGAACAAGTGATTAATATTTGGATTAGATCCATGCACAATTATCTTCCCTCTTTTGGAATGGTTGAGTGTAGACTATGGAAGAAGTGATCATTATTTGGGCTAAGTCCATGTACAATTATCTCCCCCTTTAGGGGAAAGGTAGACAATAGACAATGAAATGAGTGATCATCATTTGGGCTGGATCCATGCATACTTATCTCCCCCTTTTTGGGAAAGGTAGACAATAGACAATTAAAGAAGTGATTATCATTTGTGAAGAGTTTTTGTGAGTTGGTATCACCTTGTCCTACTCCTTTCTGGAGCTGAAAGGGGTCCGAGTCTCTGTGTAGCCTGATAAAGGAGCTGCTGTGAGTGTATATGTTTTAGCACTTCTACATATACTAGATCTACACCTTGTCAAGTGATGGCCTCCATGACCTTAGGGATTTCTATCGTGATCAACAATTAATGTCAGAATGAGCTTGAAAATATCAATATATGTTGGACACTCCAACCATAACACAATGGTTAGAAAACATCACAGATACCAATTTACTAATCTTGTTGGATTCCCACTAAATGCTCCACCTCTGTGGCCCTGTATAGCATCTCAAAGACCAATTTGTTAATCTAGTGAGTTTAATCTTCAATGGGTTTGAAATCATGAACACCTTCTTCAAAAACGGACCCAATAGGGAATGGAATTGGGAGAGCCCCAATCACAAAACAAAAAACAAAATAGGCTACATCCAAAACGGACAAAAGCAATATCAGCAAGGACACCCAAGTCCTGAATCAAGTCAACGTAGAAAGCTATCACAGAATGGTAAAGTGCAAGTACACACCAACAAAGAATGCAGGAAAATATTCCACACCGATCTGCAACCACTAAACATACCAAAAGAAAACATTCAATCCTTCAACTTGAACTGTTAGAAGATTCAATATTCTTACTGAACAAGACGATGCCAACATCAACAAACTAGCAAAATGACAGCATCTATAATAGAAGTTGCCACTATGTTTTAACCAACAAGCACTCAGACCATTAATAAATTCTCAAATGAAACCAGGAATCTCATGGAAAAATGCAGAAAACAACAAGAAAGAAAATTGCAGAGACCAAACTAAATGAATTAATCTCAGTTAGGATTGTCAAACGTGCCAAAGAATTTTACCTAAAACTCTATTCATCCAAACAAGGACAACAAAACATGAACAGGATACGCAAAACGTGAGCAATCAATTTGAAAACTTCCAAAAAGTAACCCCATGCAAGGTGAAACAAGCCATCAAACAGACAAAGAAAAGAAAGGCCCTTGAATGAGACAACATCACCATTGATCTACTATGAAAAGCGGGTAAAATCATCATTAGGAAACTGGCTATCCTTTTCAACTTATGCCTAAAACAAAGTAAAGTCCCAGTGGATTGGAAGACTGCAATCATCATGCTTTTATATAAAAAAGGTAACCTAAAAGACCTCACTTAGTACAAGCCTATGAGCCAACTCAATTGCACATACAAACTTTTCACAAAAATCATCACCAACCAAATTACAAAAACACAACATGAAAACCAACCACAAGAGCAATCTGGCTTTAGACGAAGCTAAACGACCATGGACCACCACCATTCGATAAATCAGCTAAAAAAAAAAAGTAGCAGAATATAAACTACCACTTGCCGTGGCAATCATTGACTTCAAAAAGGCCTTTGACTCAATGGAAATCCCTAAGGTCGTGGAGGCCATCACTCGACAAGGTAGAGATCCAGTGTATGTCAAAGTGCTGAAACATATATAATCACAGCAGCTCCTTTATCAGGTAACATAAAGACTCGGAGCCCTTTCAGCTCCCATAAGGGGTAAAAAAAGGTGATACCAGCTCACCTAAACTCTTCACAGCCTGCCTCAAGATGATCTTCAGAAGACTAGACTGGGAGAATAAAGGAATCAAAACAGACAGCGAGTATCTGAGCAACATCAGATTTACAGACGACATTTCCCTTTCCACAGAGAACCTACACAACCTCTAAATAATGATAGATGAACGGAATGAAGAAAGCAAAAACGTTGGCCTACACATGAAGTTCAGCAAGACAAAAATCATGTGCAAAAACCACATCAGAGATAAAAACACGAAGATTGAAATTGAGGACACAGAACTGGAGAAAGTAGATCACTACATCTACCTAGGATAATGAATCTCAATGAGACCCTCAAAAGAAGAAGAAATCAAGCGAAGAATCACACTGGAATGGCAAGCCTTTGGCAGAGCAAACTCAACCTTCAAGACAAGAAGATGCCATTAATCCTAAAAGGAAGGGTGTACAAGAAATACATCCTCTTGAATGTCACTTATGGAGCAGAAACATGAAACTTAATCAAGAAACAGACCCGCGAATTGAGAAGCATGCAACATGCACATGAAAGAATGATGCTCAACCTCACTTGGAGAGACCACAAGACAGTACAATACATCCAGAAGTAGACAGGAGTCGGGGACATAAGTCTCAAATGGCAATGGGCTGGTTATGTTACAAGAATAGCAGACAACCTCTTCTAAATTATTTACAATTCAAGCAGTATCTTAAAAAATGTCTTCAAAATATACTTATATTTTCTCTTTAAAATGTAATGATGTAACACTGATTGTCATTTAGTATAGGAGCATTTTAAAGTTTTTACTGCTCTTACATTTTCACAAGTCTAGTTTTTATCTTTCATGGTTCCCTACAGTTTGATGTGCTGTCCTCTTGACAACCTGGCAGAGGGGCACCAAGAAAGGGATACCTTGTCTTTTGCAGAATTAAAATTACAATTAGACAAGGCTGATGTGGCACCACAAGACTTCCAGGCAACCTCTATCGCTGAATCCAACAGCAGAATAAGGGCAGAAGAGAAAAGGCAATGCTGTAAGCTTTCTGTTTCCTCCTATCAACAATCCTTTCTCTGCATCAAATGTGGAAAAATCTGTCCATCCAAAGTGGGCCTAAGCCAATAGTTGTGTGAAAGGCACGGAGTCTCCTAAAAAAATTTTTTCCATGGGGCTGAGACATCATGAAAACTTCAAATATTTTTTTTCTAAATCATTCTCCATAGCCCCCACATATAATAATACATACAGAATAATTAAGATTGATTTTAAAAGTACTAAACTGACAATTCCTGAGAAATACGCTTTCATTAAGTTTTTGTTCATCTGAATTCATAAATGATTGAACATTTGATCCAACTCTCACAACTCTGTTCCAAATTGAAGTTATGTATACAATTCACAAGAGTAAATTTAAGCAAACTGTACTGACTGAAGAGGATATTTTGTTTTGTTTCGAAGATGGAACTCTCTTTCATATGTGCTACACTTCAAAAAACTTTTTAAATAGATGCATCAGATTAATCTTTGAACTTGGACTATTATTTTACTGGTTTTTATTGAGACAAATCAAACCCTGACCAGCCAAGACATAATTAAATCATTATCTTTGATTGTTCCATTCTGTTTCCTCCCTTTGAGTATAGAGGCTAATTTCAAATTGGCTTTGGTGATCATGAATTATTAAAAAAAACTATTCTTATATGGTTAAATCAAGACTATCAAATTACTTTGTCTTATCTTTAGAAATTAAGTGTTATGTTGTAATTATCTAATGATGTAATTTTTCCAGACACAAAATTAGAAAAGAAATTTCTCATTTGTAATTAACCTTCAAAGCCCTGTAGATAGAAGAAGAAAAAAAAAAAGAATAAAGCATACTAAAAGGAAGAAAGATCATTTAAATAGGTAAACCAGCTTGGTTTTCTATTATAACTAAGCTTCTAATATGGATAATTGTAGGAGGCTGTAAGACTGAGAGACTGTCATCTCATATGCCAGCTAGCCAGCCGGTCTTTCTTTTTGTGCTGTTTGTCTCTCTTAAACCATCATGTAGATAGTAATTAGTCTTTGACAATAATGAATGCTTATATTGATGCTTTATCATTGTCATAAAATGAGAAGATTATTTATGCGTGGGTTAGTAGTTCTGTATAGGATAACAGTATCTGAGCACTCTGTCTGGGATAGTGTTGTTTCCTGGTACTTGATCTGAGTGCATTATCTGTACACAGGTTGAAAAGTGTTTCACATACTATATGAATAATGAATTGTGTTGTATTATATAGAAGCTAATTTGAAATGATCCCCTATCAATAGACAGTTAATATACCACTCAATTTAGACAATGTAAATAGAAAAAACAATTAAAGAAAATTGAGCTGCTGCAGGAATCGAACCTGCCATTGATAGGGTAACTGCTCCAATGTAGTGATAATGTTAAGATTCAATATTTTTCTTCACCCAAAAATAAAACTTCAATTTTAATGATCTTGATATCCTGAATATTATTTTTATTGACCTCGGTTTATTTTTCTATACATACCTTTTCATTACTTTTACATCGAAAATTGACCAGTTGGTTTCAAGTTTCAGCTTAAATTCAAGCAAAAGCAATATCATTTCGTTAACTATTGGCCTTTAGTATAAAACAAATAAACCAAAGAATAATGTTCAGCAAGTAGGAGCAGACCTAGAGAATAGTCCATCCCCCTCTCACTCCAGAGAAGCACAACATTTTTTTAAAATCTCCGCTCAAAAAAATTTCATAAATAAAAACTAATCATAAGTAAGCATAAATTAACCTTAAAAACAAAAAAAATATTTTATTTTCATCTAATATCAATAAGATTTCTTCTGTCTTATTTTTTATTTCAATTTATTAATCACCATCACAACTTGTTGATTTAGTGGTCAATTTCTTGATTGATTTTTTAACTTTATTCTTTTGTCAATTCAAGAGCTAAAAAGCTATGACTCAAGTGTAAGTGAAAAATCCTAGATCACCAATCAATATTCTATTTTTGATGTTTGGAATTTGTTTTCTTTTTCGTATATTTACTTGTAAAAATATTTTTTCCCATTCAGAGACCCCTCACCGCAACATTAAAAATTCTGAAATGTTATAGATACTACAAATATTTCTAAACTGACTGTGAAAAAAAAATTTTTTTCCTCATCTGAGCCACTTTAAAGGCTTATCAACCTAACTTATCCCCAAGCTATCATCTGGAAAAAAATCATTCAATATATGTATTTTTATGCAACTTCAATTTAAAAAAAAATTACAGCAGAGTTGTGGGAGAAGCTTTTTTTGTTCTCTCATGTGAGTTAGAATTCACCTGCCTTGCAAAAACTATAGTGAATTGAATCTAGATTCCATGTCAGTAAGTCCAGTTAATGAACTATCAGCCATCTCTTGGGACAAGAGCAGCAAACTATGTTATGTTATGTTATGTATGTACACAATTTCACTAGGTTAGCTGTACTTATAACTATGCTTATTTCAATCGTGGATCAGTTTGAGTATACATGAATGCAGATTTTTTCCAAGCGTGTATCATGTTCTTGAAACCTATCTCCATCAATGAGCCAAAAAGATAACTAGCTGAGAGATAGTTCCCCACTGGGCAAGAAGAAAAGGTAAAAAACTAATGGAAAACATGGTTGCATAATGTTTGGAA
Organism: Thysanoteuthis rhombus; assembly: GCA_963457665.1. Classification (NCBI taxonomy): domain Eukaryota; kingdom Metazoa; phylum Mollusca; class Cephalopoda; order Oegopsida; family Thysanoteuthidae; genus Thysanoteuthis; species Thysanoteuthis major. Next base: position 41,394,831 of record OY735200.1, on the reverse strand, counting down.
ATACTTGGTTAAACTGTAATCAGGGTTTTTACAAGCATAGTGCCCTAAACTGGTTATATATATTACATTTTACAACTTTTTAATCACAAGAACTTTTGCAACCTTCTTACTGATGTTCAATTCTCTTCTGTGCTTGATATTATGAATCCTCTTTGTGGAACCAGTTCATATCCTCTGAACATTTATCAAAATGGATTTAGGAAGAGGGGAGATGTGCTCTATTTCCTCATAAAGGAAACACCATGTTGCACTTGTTCAAAATTCAATACCAAGTAATTTATTGGTCAGTCCAGAAAAACAAACAGAAAAGATAAAACAGCAGTTCAGAGTTCTAAATTCATTTAAAACTATATAAATAAAAGATGCTTTTGTTATTGAAGGATAAGTGAATATTGATTAATAGGTAAATAAAATTTCTTTCTTCTCATTGACTTTCAGCTCAATAGAGAATTGATTTTTATGAAATATCATCATCACCATCATGGAGTCTTACAATGTATGTAGTTGAACATAGACATTCCCCAGGATTTGCCACACTTCTCTTTCATGGGCGTTGCAGGGTCAGCACTTCTAAATTTGTCTAGCTCATCTCTCCATCTGATGTTCTGCCGGCCTCAGTTCCACATGTGATCTCTAGATATCCATGTCATGAGTTGCGATATTCATTGGTTGTCTGCCATTCTTGTAATATGGCTAGCCCATTGCCATTTGAGATTTTTAATGGATTATATGATGTCCCTGATTCCTATCTTCATCTGGATGTATTGTACTGTCTTGTGGCCTCTCAATGTAAGGTTGAGCATAATTCTTTCATGTGCATGCTTCTCATTTTGCGGGTCTGTTTCTGGCTTATGTTCCATGTTTCAGCTGCATAAGTGACTATTGGGAAGATAGGCCAGCAAATATGGTAGTTATGAGGGAATGGTTTGTAGAAGTTCTCATTTATCAACTCTCTCCTCCGTCCACATTTATGGCATGCCGCTGATTAGACAGAGTGCAGAAACATGGATTCATGCCTTTCCTAACAGCAAACATGAACAACAATTTCTATTTTTCCATGCTACTAACTAATAATCATTACAATGAGTTATATCCCCTAAAGCAGTGGTTTTGAAAATGGGGTCCACAGACCATTGGGGGGCGACCATCAAATGATCCCTCAGGATCTGCAGTATTGCTCTCTTAAAAACTGAAATCGCAAATCGTGCGGTTGAGAAGAGGGTGGTTGATTGACCAATTGGATCTTTGCATTTCATAAAGCTGGAATTCATTTAATTCAGGGTTTATTCATTTGATTTTTACTATTTAACTACTGCTGTAAGCTGACACTGCGATAAAAAAGTTTTTTTAAAAATATGGTGGAAGAAAATACTAGTGGAAAACTAATGATGGTTGACCATGCTTCGTGTAATTGATGATGAGTTAGGATAATATTACCTCAAGTAATGTACATAGAAACAATAACAAACATGGTGTTGAATGATAGGGAAGATGAAGGATGAGTTAAAAGGTTAAATATGATCTTTTACGAGTTGTAAGACCATACTAAGTCAACTTCCTGAGGTGAATGCGACGTGAGTTCAAGCCTCACCAAGAGCTTATTTAGTATTCTTTATTTCCGATCTCTGCTGTTTACTCACTGCTTCAAACTGACAGTCCGAGTAAGTTGTGATAAAATCTGCCGCACATAAATGAAATATATCGATGAAAAACTCCTAAATGCTATTAGTACTCAAATGCAAATCAAACCTATGGCAGTGAGTTTGTTAATGTTTCGTCAAAGCGACACCGTCAAAGACCGTCAAAAGCTAAACCAAGTCAACATAAGAAGCGACCACAGCATGTTAAAATGTAAAACGCAAATAAACACCAACAAAGAACGCACAACAATGGTCCATACCAAATGCAGCCTCTAAACGTAAGGAAAAAGAGTTCACCTGATCACCTTCAAGCTTGAACTCAAAAACAGATATAAAATTCTTACTCAACAAGAGGAGAACGATACCAACATCAATGGATTCAACAACAAAATAAAGAGCCTCGATAATAGAAGCTGCCACTATATTTAAACCAACGAGCGCACAAACCATTTGTAAAATCTCAGATGAAACCAGGAATCCTATGTAAAACGCAGAAACCTCAAGCCACTGACAACAACAAGAAAGAAAATTGGTCAGACCGAACTGAATGAAACAAAATGAAACGAAGAGAAAACAAAAGAAGATACACAACAGTGATTATCGAAAAGATTGCCAAAAAAGGTCAGGGCTTCAAAGCTATAAACTAAGTTCTCGGTACAGGACGGAAACAAATGACTAGCATACTCAAATAAAACGGACAGAGAGAGGATCATCGAACACACCCAAGAATCATCCTAAAACTCTAATCCTCCAGACAAAGACTACAAAAGGATTTTCCAGAAGTTACCCAACGGGAAGTGATGCAGGTCATCAAACAAACAAATAAAGGGAAAGCCCATGAACTAGATCACCATCGATTCACTCAAAAAAAGCTGGTAAGATCATCACTAGGAAACTAACTATTCTATACGACTTATGCCTATAACAAAGTAATGCCCCAGAAGATTGGAACACAGTAATCATAATGCTTTCATAAAAAAAAACTGAAAGACCTCAATAACTACAGACTTTTAAGGCTACTCAACTGCATCTTCAAAGTTTTCGCAAAAGTCATCACCAACCAAATCACAAAAAAACACTAAATGAAAACCAACTAAGGTGCGAGCTGGTTTTAGAAGAAGATACTCGACCCTGAACCATCTCCATTCGATAAATCAACTGAAAAAAAAGAAACAAATAAAAAGACAGCAGAATTCAAAATGCTACTCGCTATAGCATTTATAGACTTCAAGAAAGCCTCGACTCAGTGGAAATTCCCATAGTCATGAAGACCATCACTCTGCAAAGTGTAGACATTGTATACGTTAGAATACTGCAACATATTTACAGTCACAACAGCTCCTTTATCAGGCTGCATAAAGACTCAGAGCCCTTTCAGCTCCAAAAGAGGGTAAAACAAGATAATAACAGCTCACCCTAACTCCTCACAGCCTACGTCAAGATGATCTTCCGAAACCTGGACCTGGAAAATGTGGGAATGAGAATAGACGGCGAATATCTGAGCAATCTCAGATTTGCTGACGACATCAGTTTGTACTTCATCACTTTCTGCATTTACGGTTGGGTCCTGATCTATCCACAGTCTTCCCAACACTACACTGCCTCACCAGCAAGATTGGTAGCAAGAAAGATGATTTATTGGGGGGTAACCGGAAAAAATGACCATTCGCACAATTCGATTCAAGTTATTACCCACGTTTTTTTGTTTTTATTTGCGTGATTTTTATCTTTTGATATCGTTCAAAGAAGTTTACGAACAGGATATATTTGTCGGACAAGTTTTTTGTGGGTAATTTTCTGAAAAGTGTTGTTGAACAAATAACTTTCGAACACAATATCTCTTGTTGGGAAAGTAAGGTCAAGTAACTTGTTGGAATTAAACTTTTTTTCACAAATGATTAACAAATACATTTGGCATTCCTGCAGAAATAACTACCAAAAATGGACACTTTCCTGTGAACAAAAACACATGAAAATCATGCAAAACTTGATTGTATCGTTTGAATCTTGATGTCTTTAGTAAGGAGAAAGACTGGAGAAAATTATGAGGTAAAAATTATTTGTGTAAACTTGTAGGCAATCACAGCAGACTTAGGGCGAAGCAACATGTGTCCGATTAAAACGCCTGTAACATGGAATCTATCAATTGTATTGAAGGGATCTTTGTGTTCGACAGAAGAATGATTGCATTAAATTATCAGCTTTTTTCTGTATACAAAATAAAATCGGAGAAAAATGGACCAGGAACTTGTTTTACATTCGTTACCCAATTCACTCGTAAAAATAGCACGACGAAATTTTAGCCTGATTTTCACACATATTTTTAAATTCCACCAATAACATTCTAATGGAACGATTTCATTAAAAATGAATAGAATGATATATTCATTTTTAAATGAATTCCCTATGAGAAGTTCATTTTGTGAGAAAATTTTTCAAGTCTACCCACCCCCATTTTCTAATATCAGCCCTACTATATTGGATCAGTGTGAAGATGATACCACAGTGAAACTAAATCTGTTGGAATTTAATTCGATCCCGTGGACTGTCATTTTAAAATTTGCTCTGAATCGAAAAAAAACAAATGCAAAAAAATATCATGTTTATGAAGTTTTTCTTTGTTTTCGTTTCTTCATTGAAGTACGATGTAAAAGTTTTGTAAAAAATATCTGCTAGATTTTCCATAAAGAATGGTCTGCTACTCATCAATAAATAAAAAGTGTTACAAATTCTGAGGTACCTGTTTTGTCTTGATTTTAACAGAATTTCGATTATTTTTGTTTGCGTTGCAGACGTTACCATTTTTTGTGTACGGTAGTCGGTAAGTGACAATCTTTCTTGGACTGATTGTTATGAAGCAAAGAAGGATAGCTATCTTTCTTATCCTCTGAGAGCTATAGTTCTTTGCTTGTTACCTTGTTCATCACCTATTAAACATGCTATCATCATCATCATCAGTCTGTTAGCATCCGTCGTTGGACATAGACCTCCCCGAAGACCTCTGTGCCATGGCCATCATGGAGCCAGTACTTTCTGAATTTATCTAACTTGTCACACCATCTTACTTTCTGTCGGTCAGTCTCGCACCTGATCTCTGGGGGTCCACCTAGTGTGTCGTAATGTCCATTCTTGCAACATGTCCAGTCAATCGTCTTTTGATTTTTGTAACTGTTTCTATGATGTCTTGGGCTCCTGTTTTCCCCCTAATATACGGTGCTGTCTTGTGGTCTCCCCATGTGATGTTGAGCATGATTCTCTTATGTGCATGTTGCATACTTCTCAGTTTGAGCGTCAATCTTTAGGTTAGGTTCCATGTTTCAGCTCCTTAGGGGACTACCTGTTGGATACTTTGGTTGTATACCCTTCTTTTTAGGACTAGTGGGATTTTCTTGTTCTTAAAAGTCGAGTTTGCTCTACCGAAAGCATGCCATCCTAGAGTGATTCTTTGCTTTATTTCTTCTTCTTTTGATGGTCTCATGGAGATATGTTATCCTTGGTAGATATAGTGCTTTACTTTCGCCAGCTCTGCGTTTTCGATTTTGATTGTTGTTTCATTGTCCCCAACATGTTCGTTGTACATGACATTTGTTTTGCTGAGGTTCATGTTGAGACCACAATTTTCGTTTGCTTCATTTAGTTCGTCCAACATTATTTAGAGATCGTTAAGGTCCATAGTAAAGAGAACGATGTCGTCAGAAAATCTGAAGTTACTTGGGCATTGGCCATCTATTTTGATTTCTTTGTGTTACCATCCTGAAATTTGGAAGGTCATCTCAAGGCAGGTCGTGAAGAGTTTGGATGAGCTGGTATCACCTTATCTCATTCCTTTTTCTGGTTGAAAGGGCTCAGAGTCTTCATGTAGCCTGATAACAGGATTGCTGTATCGGTAAACATGTTACAGTACTCTGACGTATTCGGAGTCGACACGCTGTTGTATTATTGTAACAATGACTCTTGGGGTTTCATCTGAATCGAAGGCCTTTTTCAAGTCAACAAATACTGCTGCTAGTGGCATTCCATATCATGCAGCTTTCTTTTTCAGTTGGTTTACTGAACGATGATGGTCGATGTTTTAGTAGCCTTTTTGGAAGTCAGCTTGCAAATGGCAAACGGCTGGCCATGTCACAAGAATGGCAGACAATCGATGGATATCACAACTCATGACACGGACCCCTGGAGATCTCATGCACAAACGAGGCTGGCAGAGCACTAGATGAAGAGACGAGCTAGACTAATTCAGAAAGTACTGGTTCTGCGAAGCCCACGATAAAGGAGTGTGTCGAATCCTGGGGAGGACGACGGACGTTAAGAGTCTGATGATGATGATGTTTCCTTGGTTGTTTTTATTTTAGCATTTTGTTGATTCTATCGGCGATCACTTTGGTGGAGAGTTTGTACATGATTTGCCCATTCGAATTATTCGTATTTATCAGCAGCCAGCCAATACCAGATGCGCCATATGGTAGTGGGAAGATCAAATTACACCAATTTACGTAAGATTAAAGATGACCTTTCAACTTCCTTTACGACCCTCATCTGGTAAATAAATGCATTTTTCACTACATTCCCGGAAATATGTATGCAATGTTTTTGCATAATCTAGTCAATCAATCATTAAATCAACTAATTTTAATCGATTCAAATATCTCTGGGGTAAAAAATTCTATTTTTGAAAGATTTTCAAACATTGTTCCCTTTCCGTTGGAAACATTAATCAAAACTTTAAAAAATGTCGGAAATTCAGTTAGATGAAATTGCTTGAAAATCAACTGAGCGTATGCAAAATGGTTTCTATTATTTTTTTACGACTAACTTTTTGCTATATTCTTGCAACTATAACTAATATTACATCTTCATAGCAAATATTCACATTTTGCAATAATTTTTCAAACGAATGTCAAAAAGTCCGTGGTAGTAACTACCTTAAAGGACCGAATATATCTTTGAAAATAGCGTAAATGTTGTAAACATGTGAACAAGACGTTTGCACTAGATCATGGGAAAAACCTCTGAAGTTTTTCCTTGCAAAAACTCGTACATTTCAAATAATCACTAAAAATCAACAACTCATTGAATATAAAATTTCCAGTACTTATCTTATAAAGGACAAAATTTATCAAAAATGTGTTTCCATTACAAATTTCGGGAGAGAAATATTTTTCCTCTTAATTATACATCTCACCAATTTAAATCATTGGATGATATAGTCGATTTTTAACAGCTAGAGATCACGCGTAATTCTTACATAAGTGAAAGTATTGCTCTTATTGGCAACATTTTCTTTTCATCTATGGTAATTCGTGAAAAAAAAAAATCTGAACATCTGATTTTCCTTTTTGTTTGTAAAATTTTTGTAAATCGATTATAATTGAAAACTCTTGTTTATTCTTTCACCTGGAGATCACAGCTAAGATTTTGTGGTATTGATTTAACAAAGGTGAATGATAAAATTTGAAATAAATAACTTTTAGAGCACCAGTTATAGGAGGTTCCTATAGCGAAGTAGAGTAGCGATGGTTGTTAGTTTCTGTAGCGACAAGATAGTATAGTTGTTGAGGACATTGGATTTTGTATCCACGTGTTTTGTTTTCAGCGTCAGTGTGTTGAAGGAGGCGATAGTCACCATGACAAAATCGAGCAAATATGGATATGGACGCGGAGATTAAAGAGAGTTTGTAATTGTTATGAAGACACATACGATTGATTAGACAACCAAATAGAACGTACATTTTATAGTGAGAGTTACATGACGATACATATACAGCTGAAAGGAAATACCTGTGATGGAACATTTATAGGATCGATCGTGAAGACGCCAGTTTAGTTTTGATTAGTACGTAGCACCTGTATAGTGAAGGAAACAGTTGGTTACTAAATTATTGAAGGAGATAGGATTAGTGGTATGCCTAACAGCCAAGTTGTGGGCGATGAATTTGCGATCGTGTATGAGTAACTTGGAGGCTATTCTTAGACGCTGGGAAACACATGACAGAAAAAACTATTCAAACCACTGAAGACTCGTGGGGTTTAGCCCATACGTGCGCTTCTTGAAGTAAGGGGAATTAGAAGACAAATAATCGTGACTGATGTGTACTAAAGGCCTTGCCATTTCATTCACGAGAGATGGTAAAGTGAATACACGTTTCAAGCTAGAGAAGAGGGTACAATTGAGTAGCTGAGTATATGAGAGATACCAAAACATCTGTGAAATGAAATTGGCAACGTTTAGTACATTGGTCCAAATGGTAAACGGTAAAGTTAGGGTTGGCTAGGAGGCCAGTGAAATGATACCGATCCTAGAGAGAAAGAAAGGAAAATTGAGAGAGAGACAGAGAGAGAGAGAGAGGGGAGGGGGAGAGAAGTAACCGACTTAGAAAGTCTAGGCAAATGAGCGAGTGAACACGTACGTGTCGAGCTTTAATAGACAGTATCTAAATAAAGTAACGCTTTGTATAAGAGGGCTATATTTAGGGTTTTGTAGCAAAAGCTAATACTTATCTATTTTTGTAATCTTAACTGAAAATAAAGAAGCTGCAATATAACTATGTAAGTATTTTAAAAGTTGTTTTGTCTGTGTTTTAATTGTCTGGGAGATTCCTGCTAGACCATTGTATGATACCACCATATTTGAATCATCACCAAAAGAATACCCTTTCCAATTGCAAGAAAATTTAACACGATTATGAAAATGGTGGCTTTCATAATGACGATTCCATGGGACATAAGTGTGATATATCGAAAAATAACACAACAAAAAAGGAAACATACAGAAAAAATATTTTTCTTCCGAAATTTGTTTGAATAAATTCTATCCCTTGTTAGATAAGTACTGAAATTTTTAATAATATTCAATAGGAAGTTGATTTTTTGTGAATTTTTAAAAATGTGGGTGTTTTTGTGGGTCAAAATTTCAGAGATGTCTCCTATGCTGATTGCTACGGCACTCGTTTTCATTACATAATCACATTAGCGCTTTCTATTTTTAAACATATCTCCAGTCCTACAAGGGGTACTTAAATAATGCTTATCTCATATCTTTATCCAGCCATTCTGCTTACTTATGTCATCAAGATTTAGACGATACAATAAGTGTGATTTGATTTTGACATTTTCTTTTCGGTAGTTATTTCTGCAGAGATGCCAACGTATTAGTTCGTCTTTCGTGAAAAAATGTTCAGTGCTTGACCTTACTTTTCCGACAAAAAATATTGTATTTGGAGGTTTTTTGCAAAATTACACATGAAGCAAAGTATTAAACAACGTTTTTTAGGGCGTTTCCCGCCAAAAAACATCTGACCAAAAATATCCAATTTGTAAATTTTGCTGAACAATATCACAAGTTTAACAAAAAAAATAGTTTTTAATATCTAACAAAAAAGACAAAAATACAAACGCACTTTTTATATCAAATTGATTTATACTAAAATGCAGTTAGACAAAACTCACTTTATACAAAAGATAGATTAGACTTTTGCAACATCAGACGGACCTGCTGTCGATAAAACTGATTTTTTCTTTTGTGAGATAAACGAACCCATTAAAAACAGCATTATTTAAACATGTACCTAAACTTATTTTTATTGATGGAAAAAGAAAAGTGTCGAAATTTCAATGTACCTGTGCATTTGCCCTGGTCCAGTAATGAGTGGGTAAATTTGCTTGTTTCCTCCAGGCAGTCATCCTTTCATTTTTCATTGGTATGGTAACAAACAAAATTACCTTAGCCAATGCAAAACCCTGATCATCACTGAATATCATTTTCATCCAATCATCCACACTCTACAATTGCTTCTCTTTATCCTCCTGTGACATAGTTTTTTTTCTGTTCGAGGGTAAGTATTGGTTGCCATTTGGTTTTCCTCCATATGAATTTTATTTTATTCAGCTGATTTCTTACAGTTCTATCACAAATATTGATGCTTGTTTTAATTTGTTTTGTAATGCATTTTGAATATTGCTTTGATTTTTCAATCCACACACTTTGGTGTTTTCCTATGTTTTTTGATGTCTTCCTATGTTTTCCTATTATAACCTTCCCATTTTATTAATAGTTACTTCAAATTTTTAACACAGCTGATTGGAAACAACAAACATCTTTTGCCAAACTCTATATTTGATTTCCTTCTCAAAAAAGTTTTATAATCCTTTTCTATTGTTTTAACTCTCAGCTCTTAGAGCCATGTCTCCTTTCAATAATCCAAGTTCCACAGCTTGTTATTGTTTGTAAGTACTCTCTTTCAACTGCAGACTTATTTGCATATTTAGACATGCCAGTATTTGTATTATAAATATAAATAACAAGATGATTCCATGTGTTTTTTATTCAACGTAGAGTGATTCAGTGATTTTTTCCTCTATTTGATATGAAAAAAATACGCCAATAATTTATCAAACTTTTTGTCATAAAGAAATGACATGTGTGCTCGTTTGGTATATATCTTCGAAGAGTCTGAAGTATTTTTTTAGAGTGACCAAGACTGAATTGGGTAGAATTGTAATATGAATCAAAGTAAAAACTCATACCAAATTTTAATATCAAATTGAGTGGTATTTGAGCTATTCTGAAATCAGGTAAGGTAGTATCACTGAAAACCCACTGTTGAATCTCAATAATCTAAAACCTATCAGCACAATTACGGGTCAGGAGATCTTTGGTTCACAAGTAACTTGGAGCTTTTGATTCTTACTTAACCACCAATTTGTCAATGATACCTACTACTTAGGCTGTGGCGCTAACTAGTCAAATATGATAGGGTTAGGAAGTCTCAAAGTTCAGAAGTGTTGTGCATTATTCTATAGAATATTTCAGTGAGGTCACAACAGAAATTTAATCTTGTCAATTGTCCTATTTTTGTCTTCAAACTTTCTTCAGTTCTATCAGTCTCTGAACACATTCAAGAATATTTACATATATACAGTTCTAGATGTAAACAAATGTCCTAAAGGAGATCAATGTCCATAGCATCACACATAATTATTAGCTGAATTTAATCTTAGATTTTCTTTGTTTAATTTTTAATCTGTGTGATTAATATTCACCACTGAACCGAGAGCATAGACAATGAAGGGGATTATATTGTAAGATCGATATTTATTGTGTAAAATAAATATTTTTTTCAGTATTAGATTATAGACTCATTGATTTGCTTATGTATAAACACAGCTGTAGTTCACAATCTGCTTTTATCTGTGTCCGATTCTGTCTTTCTTTCTTTTTCTATGTCTCTGTCAATGTGTCTATCAATCTATCTACATATATGTATATGTATATTTAGGTGTATATAGTATAGAAAGCTTCACAGCTTTAAACATATTGAAAAATGTCTTCAATTTTTTTCTGCCACTCCAGTCACTTATTTCCCAATAGCAATTATTGCAATTCATGTAATTTTCTTTTTATGGTTTACATATACTTTGTTATTATTGTACTATGTACAATTTTTTTTCGTTGGGCTCACCAGTTGTTTACCAAATAACTGTTTAGGGATGTTAAAAACAAAACAGTTATATCAACATGGTACTCCAGGATTATTGACCAAACATCACCTCCCTTTCACCTATGATTTTGATATATAAAAAAGGAAAATGCCCCTGGACCAGATAACATCACCATCAACCCACTCGAGAAAGCTGATAAAGTCATCACGAGAAGACTAATCATTTTATTCAACTTATGTATGAAACAAAGCAAAGTCCCATAAGATTGGAACATAACAATCATGGTGCCATTACATGAAAAAGGAAACCCAAAAGATCTGAACATCTACAGGCCTACTCAACTGCATCCACAAACTTTCCACCAAACTTACCACTAACCAAATCACAAAAGCACTAGATGAAAACAAGCCAAGAGAACAAGCTGGCTTTAGAAGAAGCTACTCAACCATAGACCATCTCCATTCAATAAATCAACTAAAGGAAAAAGTAGTAGAATATAGAATGCCACTTGTGGTAGCATTTGTAGATTTTAAGAATGTCATTGATGCTATCACCCTACAAGGTATTCGTCGTCTATTCTGATTCGTTTTCTTTCCCCCAGTTTAGGTTTTTGAAGATCATCTCGAGGCAGGTTGTGAAGAGTTTAGGTGAGCTGGTATCATCCGTCTTGACTCTTTTTAGAGCTGAAAGGGCTTCATGTAGCCTGATAAAGGAAGTATTGTGACGGTATATGAGTTGCAATCCTCTGATGTACATGAGGAAACTTTTTCATAAGAAGATCATTATGAAAAGTTAATCCATTCAATTCAACATTTTGCGTTAAATTAGAGCTGGATTCATTGAAAAATGGTAAATGGAAAACATTTGCGATTTTAAAGATTATTCTTAACAGTCTGGGCTATTTGCATTTGTTTGCTTACTCTGCTAGGCTGGTTAGTTCATGTCTGAGTTGTGACAGTAGCAGTATGCAGAAATGCATTGACCAGAGTCAAGTTTTTTGAAGGATTGATGCAACACTTTACAATTGGAGTCCTCAGGCTTAGCCAGAGTAACCCAAATTCTGTGATCACCACTTAGTGGTGACTCTAGCTCACCAATGTTACTCAGGCTTAGTATAAGATGGCTCAAATTTCTAAATTTCTATAAAAGAGGACACGTTATACTTGTGATTTTCAACTTAGGTTCCATGGACTCATGTGGGTGGAGTAGGGGCCACAAAGTACTACTAGAGGTCCATGAGCTTGTTGCGTAGGCAGACCTTTCAAAAGCCGGGGATCCATGGGCAAATTCATTCAACCAAAAGGGGTCTTTGGTAATGAAGAAAAGGATCATTAGCATAATAATGAGCATGTGTTATTCAAGCTTGCTGTAAGAAAAGAGAAAATCAAAAAGTGCACAATGAGAAATTAGCTTTGAATCATATTTAGAGGATATTAGAAAGTAAGTCTGCTTAATGAGTTAATGAAATGTCTATTGTTTGATATCTTGAATTTATAGACAACATGGGCTGATATGTAGACAAAAGCAGGTAAAATAGTTTTAAAAGTCATTTCTTTCCAGTTTTAAAGCTTTTCATGTGAGCTTAATTTTATAAGTTATCTTGTTCTATTTTAGTGAGAAAGTGTTCATGTTTATTCTAAATGTATCAACAATTTCATATTTCTAAACATAATGAAAATTATATAAAATAATATTTTTATTCTGTTTGTATACAATGAAAAGTTGTTCCCAAGTAAATAGTACTGTTACAAGTGCAATCTTTAACAAAATAACTATACATACAATATAAGGTACCATTTTCAGTAGAAAAATTTAAGCATACATTAAAAAGTCAAAATACATATTTTTTATAAGAAATAAACATTAACTCACTTTATTCAAGCTTAAATTCCAAGCACCGTAATTTTATAGCGAATTTCTCTGACATCTTGTAGTGTAATTCTTTTTTTTTCGTTTTAAATCGATGTGTAATCTTGGTGGAAATGTCAGCTGGTGAAGATAAGCCTTCTTGAGTGCTTTGCGAAAACAATCGAATTCTGTCCAAGGTTGAGAAGTTTCTTTTATTTGCAACAGTCAGAAAAAGTTGAATAATTCTCGCATTCAGGTAGAAACCTAATTTATGAAGTAACTCAAATGTCATAGCTTGACTTGCACTTTCAGAAATACCTGAAGTCGTTTACGAAGGATTTGTAATCAAATATATCAGGGTATTTGTGCAACAAAGCGTCTATATGTAATGTAGGTAATGTACGGGCTGTAGCAACCCCTATACTTTTAGCCAAGAGTTAAATACAAAAGCTTTTTTTTAGCTAGGTATCTAAGACGTCACTTCCTACACTCCCTTACTATAAAACCCCTTAACGTACGTGGTCGAATGCTTTTTACCCCGGTCTTTGAACCGGTTAACTTCTACCTTTCCTTCTCTGTTTCTACAAGGCAAACAACAAAAAAAAAACAAAAAAACATTCCTCAATGTGACCAAATCGCTCCTTTAATGACAATAAAATGCTGAGAACCATTTTTAAATGTGGCCCTATGGTTCATTTGCTTTCCTGTGGCTCTTTTTGCAGACAAAGGGTCCGGTTCATCTAGTTTTTCAATGTCTGCCATTATTTTCATAGCGGTCATTGTTACAATGACTTCATGTATTGAATAATCATTTTATCTGAAGCATACTTTCAAGTCAAGCTGCTTACTCTGTAGAATATCCTATTGTTTCACAGCTTGCAACAGTATGGTATGAAAAGTTTACAAAAAACATGGAAGTGAAGTCATTCAATGTTACCAATAGATTTTCAGTTTCACTCAGTGTACCTTCATCTCACCTTTCATTATTGTCTAATATATTTTGAAAAGCACTTTTCAAATTTTTACGCTTCTCTATTATGACTGACACAGTTCTCGATCACAAAGTGAAAGAATGCTGGAATAAAATCTCCAAAGACACTTTTCTATTTTGTACCTGAAGATGTAAATGATGATTTGAAACAAGCACGTTCTTATCTTAGTTTTCAGTAGAAGAGTAAGTCGGCTTAATTTGATAATTTCTCGCCTTTCAGCAATATTTTCCTGTTTGTTGGAAATTTCTAATATTTCCGCCAGATGTGGGTATTATTTTGATAAATATTCATCCGTACCAGCATGTAAGAGAACGTCATGGCCCGAAACTAAGGAATGGATGAACCAAAAGACACAAATACTATAGTTTTGTAATCATTCCCAATCTTTTATTAAAAGAAGTAAACACAGGAGAAGTAAGAAATTTAAGGTTGGCTTGCAAAACAGTTGCTTTTTTATTATAACTTTGAATTGGGCCATAATTGTACAGTATCAATAAAAAAGCGCCATAAAAAAAGAAGTTTTTACAACCGATGCATCCCCCTGATAGTCACCTATGGAACTGAAACATAGAACCTAACCAAGAGACTGACCTGCAAACTGAAAAGCATGCAATGCGCACATGGAAGTGTCATGCTCAACATCACATGTAAAGATCCCAAGATAACACAGTACATCATGAAAAAACAGGAGTCCGAGAAACCATAGAATCCATTAAAAAACTCAAATTGCAATGGGCTGGTCATGTTGCCAGAATGGCAGATAACTGCTGGACATCACAACTCACAACATAGATCCCTAGAAATCACATGCGCAATCGAGGCGGGCAAATTACTAGATAAAGAGACAGAGTTGACAAATTCAGAAATTATTAGCTCCGCAACGCTCACAATAGAGAGTTTTGGCAAATCCTGCGAAAGGTCTATGTCCAATGGCAGACGTTAAAAGACTGATTATGATGAATTGTAAAATAAAGAGCCCATGGTGAGAATTAAACTCACACCCTCTAGCTAGAGCGCGTCCAGAATATGCTTGGCCACTTTTAACCATTCCACGAAGACTTTTATAGTTAAACAGGAGCTGATTTTACACTTTAAACCTAACTCCTCACAACTGATATTCCATGCTTGTCGATGTTTATGTTTGAGACCTAGTAGTCTCTTAATCCAACGATATTTTTAATTTAAAAAGAATATTCTTGGATGAAGTATTGCAACATCATTATTAATTTTAATTAGCTTTCACCTTCATCCTAACTTTCAGTTACTTTTTATCATAACTTTGAAACAGACCGTAATCCTATGGCAACGATTAAACAGGGTAACACGTCAGACATATATCCATAATTTTTACAAAAAAAGAACAATTGAACCGATTTTAATAATTTTTTCCTTGTTCATTCATTCACCAATAACGTTTATTTTATGCAAAGAGTACTTTGTGAGTAAAACTAATGTAAAATACATAGTTTTTCAATCACTCAACGGCTGTACTTTTTAACCCTTGTGTCTTATTTGACCATAATTATGTCTTCAACATTGCCATCTTCATGGTGGACATTACCTTGCATTACCTTACATAACCTAGCACATTCCACGATCTTCTTCAGGCTTAATATTTGCTTGAAAGTACGTACTATGTTTTAGTGCCTAAGGGCCTTGTAAACAAGCGAGCATGTTTGCCATCTTGGCTTGCCGTACACTTCGTTTTGAAATATTATGGCAAAACTTAACAAACCTGCCTTTTCTGAGAAGGATTTCACCACCAACTGTCTTCTTGGCAGTAATATTTTTTAGTTAAGAATTTTCTGAAAAAATGTTTCGTTACGGGTATTTTTTCTGTGTGCCTTTTGCTTCTGTGTGCTTTCCCTTTCATAGCACCAAATTACAATGAATGCCCATGATGTCACCAGCATCCCCTCCTTCTCCTCACTCCGATTTCTTTCATACTAATTTCTCTTCCTATCTTCTATTTGCATTGTATTAAAATCCTTACACTGTCTTTTTTGTCTCTCTCCTACGTTACTTTCAATAGATTAAGAGTTCTGTAAAAGTAATGGTTACGACTATTAATGTACAGATGATAATGCTATTAAGTGAAAATGAAGATGAAATCTTGAGATTCTTATGAAATGGTTCTCAGAAAGTGCCAAAATTTAGATATTATTGCCACAGAAAATAATTGGTGGCCAAATACTTTTCAGAAAGGGCTAACATATTTGGTCATTAGATGGCCAAACGAGGCACAAGACAATTGAGACTTTTCGCAAAACGAATAATGATTATTGTTTGTAAACAAGTATACACTAAAAATTAGAATTTATTAAAAATAATATCGTTGCCAGGATCAAATCCAGCCAAGCTAAAATTCTTTTGAAATTCTTATATCCAAAATTGACACAATAGAATCCAAAGATATCTAGCTATCCAAGAGAAATTATCAAAAATTATCAAACGATTTATCTTAAATTGAGGCATAAAATATCAAAAAATATCTAGTTATCAGGATCTGAACTTCATCAAGTATCTAAAAATAGGCTCATACTTTTAAACCACTCAACCCTCTGAGACTTCCTTGCTACAGGTACAAAGGAGTAATGAAATGAAGCTTGGGTTTCCATTGCAAAAAGCCCAGCTGCATTACTTGCCTTGGTGTTTTTCTGGGGTAGTGCTTGGGTAGTCACTGTTGGAGCACATCATTCCAACTCAAGGCAAATAATGCAACTGGTCTTATGGAAATGAAAACACAGTAGAAAGGGGCGTTTTCCTGGGGTAGTACTGGCATAGTAGCTGTTGGAGCACTTCATTCCAACCAAAGGCAAGTAATGCAACTAGGCCTTTTGCAATGAAAACCCAGTAGGATCAAGTGTTTTCCTGGGGAAGTGTTTGGGTAGTCAGGGCACATCATTCCAACCCATGGCAAGTAATGCAACTGGGCCTTTTGCAATGGAAACCAAGTACGGATGGGTACTTTTCTGGGATAGTTCTTGTGTAGTTGCTGTTAGAGCACATCATTCTAACCAAAGGCAAGTAATGCAACTGGGCCTTTTGCAATGAAAACCCAGTAGGATCAAGTGTTTTCCTGGGGAAGTGTTTGGGTAGTCAGGGCACATCATTCCAACCCATGGCAAGTAATGCAACTGGGCCTTTTGCAATGAAAACCAAGTACGAATGGGTACTTTTCTGGGATAGTTCTTGTGTAGTTGCTGTTAGAGCACATCATTCTAACCAAAGGCAAGTAATGCAACTGGGCCTTTTGAAATGAAAACACAGCAGGAAGAGGTTTTCGTACGGTAGTTCTTGGGTAGTAACTGTTGGAGCACATCATTTAAACCCAAGGCAAGTAATGTAACTGGGCCTTTCGCAATGAAAACACAGCAGGAACAAGTATTTTCTGGGGTAGTGCTTGGGTAGTAACAGTTGGAGCACATAATTCCAACCCATGGCAAGTAATGTAAAAGAGCCTTTTGCAATGAAAACACAGCTGGTACGTGTATTTTGTGGGGTAGTGCTTGGGTAGTGGCTGTTGGAGCACATCATTTAAACCCAAAGAAAATAATGCAACTGGGCTTTTTGCAATGGAAACCCAGCAGGAAGGGCGTCTTTGTGGGATAGTTCTTGGGTAGTTACTGTTGGAGCACATCATTCCAACCCGAAGCAAGTAATGCAACTGAGCCTTTTTCAATGAAAAACCCAGCAGGAACAGGTTTTTCTTTCTGGGGTAGTGTTTTGGAAGTTACTGTTGGATCACATCATTCCAACCAAAAGCAAGTAATGCAACTGAGCCTTTTGCAATGAAAACACAGCAGGAATGGGCGTTGTTCTAGGGTACTGCTTAGGTAGTGGCTGTTGGAGCACATCATTCCAACTCAAATCAAGTAATGCAACTGGGCCTTTTGCAATGAAAACACAGCAGGAACAGGTGTTTTTCTAGGGTAGTGTTTGGGTAGTGGCTGTTGGAGCACATCATTCCAACCAAAGGTGAGTAATCGAACTGGGCCTTTTACAATGAAAACCCAGCAGGAACTGGTGTTTTTCTAGGGTAGTGTTTAGGTAGTGACTGTTGGAGCACATCATTCCAACCCAAGTCAAGTAATGCAACTGGGCCTTTTGCAATGAAAACACAGCAGGAATGGGCGTTGTTCTAGGGTAGTGCTTGGGTAGTTGTTGTTGGAGCACATAATTCCAACCAAAAGTAACTAATCGAACTGGGCCTTTTACAATGAAAACCCAGCAGGAACAGGTGTTTTCCTAAGGTAGTGCTTGGGTAGTGGCTGTTGGAGCACATCATTCCATAGCAGGGTTAGTAATCAAACTGGGCCTTTTACAATAAAAACCCAGCAGGAACTAGTGTTTTTCTAGGGTAGTGCTTTGGCTAGTGGCTGTTAAAGCACATCATTCCGTAGCAAGGTAAGTAATCAAACTGGGCCTTTCACGATGAAAACCCATCAGTAACTGGTGTTTTTCTAGGGTAGTGCTTGGGTAGTGGCTGTTGGAGCATATCATTCTATAGCAGGGTAAGTAATTGAACTGGGCCTTTTACAATGAAAACCCAGCAGGAACTGGTGTTTTTCTTGGGTAGTGCTTAGGTAGTGGCTGTTGGAGCACATCATCCCATAGCAGGGTAAGTAATCGAATTGGGCCTTTTACAATGAAAACCCAGCAGGAACTGGTGTTTTTCTAGGGTAGTGCTTGGGTAGTTGCTGTTGGAGCACATCATTCCAACCCAAGGTAAGTAATCAAACTTGGCCATTTACAATGTAAACCCAGCAGGAACAGGTGTTTTTCCAGGGTATTGCTTGGGTAGTGGCTGTTGGAGCACATCATTCCATAGCAGGGTAAGTAATCAAACTGGGCCTTTTACAATGAAAACATAGCAGGAACAGGTGTTTTTCATAGGTAGTGCTTGGGTAGTGGCTGTTGGAGCACATCATTCCATAGCAGTGTAAGTAATCGAACTAGGCCTTTTACAATGAAAACCCAGCAGGAACTGGTGTTTTTTTAGGGTAGTGCTTAGGTAGTGGCTGTTGGAGCACATCATTCCAGCCCAAGGTAAGTAATCGAACTTGGCCTTTTACAATGAAAACCCAGCAGGAACTGGTGTTTTTCTAGGGTAGTGCTTGGGTAGTGGCTATTGGAGCATATCATTCTATAGCAGGGTAAGTAATCGAACTTGGCCTTTTACAATGAAAACCCAGCAGGAACAGGTGTTATTCCAGGGTAGTGCTTGGGTAGTGGCTATTGGAGCATATCATTCCGTAGCAGGGTAAGTAATCGAACTGTGCATTTTACAATGAAAACCCAACAGGAACTGGTGTTTTTCTAGGGTAGTGCTTGGGTAGTGGCTGTTAGAGCACATCATTCCAATCCAAGGTAAGTAATCGAACTGGGCCTTTTACAATGGAAACCAAGCAGGAACAGGTGTTTTTCTAAGGTAGTGCTTGGGTAGAGGCTGTTGGAGCACATCATTCCAAACAAAGGTGAGTAATCGAACTGGGCCCTTTACAATGAAAACCCAGCAAGAACAGGTGTTTTTTTAGGGTAGTGCTTGGGTAGTGGCTGTTGGAGCTCATCATTCCAACCCAAGGTAAGTAATCGAACTGGGCCTTTTACAATGAAAACCCAGCAGGAACAGGCGTTGTTCTAGGGTAGTGCTTGGATGGTGGCTGTTGGAGCACATCATTCCAACCCAAGGTAAGTAATCAAACTGGGCCTTTGGCAATGAAAACCCAGCAGGAACGTGCGTTATTCTAGGGTAGTGCTTGGGTAGTTGCTGTTGGAGCACATCATTCAAACCAAAGGTAAGTAATCGAACTGGGCCCTTTGCAATGAAAACCCAGTAGGAACAGGTGTTTTTTTAGGGTAGTGCTTAGGAAGTGGCGGTTGGAGCACATCATTCCAACCCAAGTCAAGTAATGCAACTAGGCTTTTTGCAATGAAAACCCAGCAGGAACGGGCGTTGTTCTAGGGTAATGCTTGGTTAGTTGCTGTTGGAGGACATTATTCCAACCAAAAGTAAGTAATTGAACTGGGCCTTTTACAATGAAAACCTAGCAGGAACTGGTGTTTTTCTAGGGTAGTGCTTGGGTAGTGGCTGTTGCAGCACATCATTCCATAGCAGGATTAGTAATCGAACTGGGCCGTTTACAATGAAAACCCAGCAGGAACAGGTGTTTTCCTCGGGTAGTGCTTGGGTAGTTGCTGTTGGAGCACACCATTCCATAGCAGGGTAAGTAATCGAACTGGGCTTTTTACAATGAGAACCCAGCAGGAACTGGTGTTTTTCTAGGGTAGTGCTTGGGTAGTTGCTGTTGGAGCATATCATTCCAACCCAAGGTAAGTAATCAAACTGGGCCTTTCACAATGAAAACACAGCAGGAACAGGTGTTTTTTTAGGATAGTGCTTGGGTAGTGGCTGTTGGAGCACATCATTCCAACCCAAAGTAAGTAATGCAACTGCGCCTTTGGCAATGAAAACACAGCAGGAACGGGTATCGTTCTAGGGTAGTGCTTGGGTAGTTGCTGTTGGAGCACATCATTCCAACCCAAGGTGAGTAATCAAACTGGGCCTTTTACAATGAAAACACAGCAGGAACAGGTGTTTTTTTAGGGTAGTGCTTGGGTAGTTGCTGTTGGAGCACATCATTCAAACCCAAGGTAAGTAATCAAACTGGGCCTTTTACAATGAAAACCCAGCAGGAACAGGTGTTTTTCTAGGGTAGTGCTTAGGTAGTGGCTGGTGGAGCACATCATTCCATAGCAGTGTAAGTAATCGAACTTGGCCTTTTACGATGAAAACCCAGCAGGAACTGGTGTTTTTCTAGGGTAGTGCTTGGGTAGTGGCTGTTGGAGCACATCATTCCAACCAAAGGTAAGTAATCGAACTTGGCCTTTTACAATGAAAACCCAGCAGGAACTGGTGTTTTCCTAGGGTAGTGCTTGGGTAGTGGCTCTTGGAGCACATCGTTCCATAGCAGGGTAAGTAATCGAACTGGGCCCTTTACAATGAAAACCCAGCAGGAAAAGGTGTTTTTTTAGGGTATTGCTTGGGTAGTTGCTGTTGGAGCACATCATTCCAACCCAAGTCAAGTAATGCAACTAGGCTTTTTGCAATGAAAACCCAGCAGGAACGGCGTTGTTTTAGGGTAGTGCTTGGGTAGTTGCGGTTGAAGTACATCATTCCAATCCAAGGTAAGTAATCCAACTAGGCCTTTTACAATGAAAACCCAGCAGGAACAGTTGTTTTTCTAGGGTAATGCTTGGTTAGTTGCTGTTGGAGGACATCATTCCAACTCAAGGCAAATAATGCAACTAGGCCATTTGCAATGAAAACACAGCAGGAACGGGTGTTTTTCTAGGATAGTGCTTGGGTAGTGGCGGTTGGAGCACATCATCCCAAATCAAGTCAAGTAATGCAACTGGGCCTCTTACAATGGAAACCCAGGAGGAACAGGTGTTTTTTTAGGGTAGTGCTTGGGTAATGGTGGTTGGAGCACATCATTCCAACCCAAGGTAAGTAATCAAACTGGGCTTTTTACAATGAAAACCCAGCAGGAACAGGTGTTTATCTAAGGTAGTTCTTTGGTAGTGGCTGTTGGAGCACATCATTCCAACCCGAGGCAAGTAATGTAACTGGGCCTTTTGCAATGAAAACACAGCACGAATGGGCATTTTTCTGGGGTAGTGCTTGGGTAGTCGCTGTTGGAGCACATCATTCCCACCCAGACAAATAATGCAACTGGGCCTTTTGCAATGAGAACCCAGCAGGAATGGGTTCTTTTTCTAGGGTAGTGCTTAGGTAGTGGCTTGTTGAGCACATCATTCTAATCCAAGGTAAGTAATCAAACTCGGTCTTTTACAATGAAAACCTAGCAGGAACAGGTGTTTTTCTAGGGTAGCGCTTGGGTAGTGGCTGTTGGAGCACATCATTCCAACCCAAGGTAAGTAATTGAACTGGGCTTTTTGCAATTGAAACAGAGAAGGAATGGGCATTGTTCTAGGGTAGTGCTCGGGTAGTTGCTGTTGGAGCACATCATTCCAACACAAGTCAAGTAATGCAACTGGGCCTTTTGCAATGAAAACCCAGCAGGAACAGGTGTTTTTCTAGGGTAGTGCTTGGGTAGTGGCTGTTGGAGCATATCATTCCAACCCAAGGTAAGTAATCGACCTGGGCCTTTTACAATGAAAACCCAGCAGGAACAGGTGTTTTTCTAGGGTAGTGCTTAGGTAGTGTTTGTTGGAGCACATCATTCCAACCCAAGGTAAGTAATGTAACTGGGCCTTTTTCAATGAAAACCCAGCAGGAACAGGTGTTTTTCTGGCGTAGCTCTTGGGTAGTCGCTGTTGAAGCACATCATTCTAACCCAAGGCAAATAATGCAACTGGGCCTTTTGCAATGAAAACCAAGCAAGAATGGGTGTTTTTCTGGGGTAGTTCTCTGATAGTTGCTGTTGGAGCACATCATTCCAACCCAAGGCAAATAATGCAACTGGGCCTTTTACAATGAAAACCCAGCAGGAACAGGTGTTTTTTTGGGGTAGTTCTTGGGTAGTAGCTGTCGGAGAACATCATTCCAACCCAAGGCAATAAATGCAACTGGGCCTTTTTCAATGAAAACCCAGCCGGAATTGGTTTTTTGGGGGGGTAGTTCTTGGGTAGTCGCTGTTGGAGCACATAATTCCAACCCCAGGTAAGTAATCGAACTGGGCCTTTTGCAATGAAAACACAGCACGAATAGGCATTTTTCAGGGGTAGTTCTTGGGTAGTTGCTTATGGAGCACATCATTCCAACCCAAGGCAAATAATGCAACTGGGCCTTTTTCAATTAAAACCCAGCAGGAACAGGTGTTTTTCTGGGGTAGTTCTTGGGTAGTAGCTGTCGGAGCACATCATTCCAACCCAAGGCAATAAATGCAACTGGGCCTTTTCCAATGGAAATCCAGCCGGAATTGGTTTTTTGGGGGGGGAGTTCTTGGGTAATCGCTGTTGGAGCACATCATTTCAACCCAAGGCAAGTAATGTAACTGGGCTTTTTGCAATGAAAACCCAGCAGGAACAGGTGTTTTTTAGGGTAGTGCTTGAGTTGTGGCTGTTGGAGCACATAATTCCAACCCAAGGTAAGTAATTGAACTGGGCTTTTTGCAATGAAAACATAGCAGGAACTGGTGTTTTTTTAGGGTAGTGCTTGGGTAGTTGCTTATGGAGCACTTCATTCCAACCCAAGGCAAATAATGCAACTGGGCCTTTTTCAATTAAAACCCAGCAGGAACAGGTGTTTTTCTGGGGTAGTTCTTGGGTAGTAGCTGTTGGAGCACATCATTCCAACCCAAGGCAATAAATGCAACTGGGCCTTTTCCAATGAAAATCCAGCCGGAATTGGTTTTTTGGGGGGGTAGTTCTTGGGTAGTCGCTGTTGGAGCACATCATTTCAACCCAAGGCAAGTAATGTAACTGGGCTTTTTGCAATGAAAACCCAGCAGGAACAGGTGTTTTTCTAGGGTAGTGCTTGAGTTGTGGCTGTTGGAGCACATAATTCCAACCCAAGGTAAGTAATTGAACTGGGCTTTTTGCAATGAAAACATAGCAGGAACTGGTGTTTTTTTAGGGTAGTGCTTGGGTAGTGGCGGTTTGAGCACATCATTCCAACACAAGTCAAGTAATGCAACTGGGCCTTTTGCAATGAAAACCCAGCCGGAATTGGTTTTTTGGGAGGGTAGTTCTTGGGTAGTCGCTGTTGGAGCACATCATTCCAACCCAAGGCAAGTAATGTACTTGGGCCTTCTTCAATGAAAACCCAGCCGGAATTGGTGTTTTTCTGGGGTAGTTCTTGGGTAGTCTCTGTTGGGGCACATCATTCCAACCCAAGGCAAATAATGCAACTGGGCCTTTTTCAGTGAAAACCCAGCAGGAATGGGTGTTTTTCTGGGGTTGTTCTTGGGTAGTCGCTGTTGGAGCACATCATTCCAACCCAAGGCAAATAATGCAACTGGGCCTTTTTCAATGAAAACCCAGCCGGAATTGGTGTTTTTCTGGGGTAGTTATTGGGTAGTCGCTGTTGGGATACATCATTCCAACCCAAGGCAAATAATGCAACTGGGCCTTTTTCAATGAAAACCCAGCAGGAATGGGTGTTTTTCTGGGGTTGTTCTCGGGTAGTCGCTGTTGGAGTACATCATTCATGCCCAAAGCAAGTGATGTGGCTTGGCTCTTTGAGACCACTGACTAAGTAGGAACAGCCAGTATAATTTTCATCGTGCAAACCATCAGGAGTGTTTTGCCATGCTCTGTAGCGTTGGCCCATGACGTGTTGGAGGGGGGTCCTGGTGGATTGATCGTTGGTAGCATCATTTTGATTGGTATTCGCATTCAAGCGGCTTTCAGCCACCATTTTACCTGCTCCTGGTTGGTAGTTATGTAGACATGGGTGTTTGCAGCATTGTAGAGGATAGAAGACATTCAAAGTTTTAAAAGGATATAAAATATGGTATATGGATGTTTGTTTGTTTTTTGGAATTTCATTTTTTTGTATTGCTGTGTTCTTCACATTGCCGATTTGGATGTAGAAAAGTATTGAGACAAGAGGTAAGCTTTGTTGGTTTATTTTACCTTGTTTGTATCTACATTGGGACTGAGCATTGTGTGAGTGGATTACCAACAGGTCCTATGGATTTAAATCATCATTTTTGGTTCTTCCAGATGAATAGGTCCTGCTTGAGCGTATCTTTACCTTATAATTTAAATTTTTAAGTTGAAGTCCACAGAAGTGTCAATTAAAAATTGGAATTTTCACCCTTGCAAACTCTCCTTGTGCACTTTTTTTTGGCGGGGGTAGACTTAGAAATCGTGAGTCTCTACGGAATTTTGAGTAAGATTGAAGATTTGGGGAGAATTGAATTAACAAATAAAACATCAATTAAAGAAAATGGGGATACTGCAGGAATCAAATCAGAAATTAATGTTTTGTTGTCTTGGCCAAGTGATATATAAACCATTCAATGATGGGAGATCATTTCAAATGAGAGTTTCGATATCATACAATGGAATTTATAATCATATTTCTGTCAGATCATATATATCCATTGTTTGATATATAACTGTCACAAGAAACAGACAGCGGAAAATGTTCTTTACTTTCTGATGGGGTGATTTTGAGAGAGCAGTGAAATGTTTGGTGAGACATGGGAAACACTGAGTAACATAACATGAGCAAATTGATTGATTTACTTAAATTTTCTGAACCTTCGGTAGCTCCTTGCTTGTTTAGTTATGGTGATAAATATAGATTATGTTGATTATTGAATTGCTACTAGTTTGGTAATTGTATATGGTGTGCTCATGATATATTTTTTTCATTTCTAACAATCATTCTATTTTGTTTTTTTTTGACAGAAGTAGGAATGCTGCATTTTAAAAGAAATTTTAAAAGGGTAAGTACAGAAACAAATCTTGAATGTTCTGTCAAAGAATTCTGTAATCATGGAGAGAATGCATCTTTTGAGAATTCCCCAAAGTATTGCTAACATCATTTACTTCCGCATAGTTTCTGATAACTTTCTTCTAAAATCCTTTTCATATCAAGTCAGCCACATAAAGCCTAGGCAGATACCTGGCAAAATTATTCTAAAATAAATTTTTAATTCTCTAGAAAAATGTCCACAAGTATGAACCAGTAAAGTTTTCTTTTTTAAACCTTTGAAAAAATTTTATACTGTTCGTAAGTAGCTACTATATTTGCAGACAACCTCCACGATCTCCAACTAATGATAGATGAACTAGTTGAAGGGAGCAAGAAAGTCGGCCTACATATAAACTTCAGCAAGACAAAGATCATGTGCAACAACTACATCGGAGATAAAAACTCTAAGATCAAAATCGAGGACACAGAACTTGAAGAAGTAGATAACTACATCTACCTTGGACAACTAATCTCCATGAGGCCCTCAAAAGAAGGAAAAATCAAGCAAAGAATTGCCCTAAGATGGCAAGCCTTTTGCAGAGCAAGCCCAACCTTTAAAAACAAGAAGATCCTGTTAATCCTAAAAAGAAAGGTGTACACCCAAGCATCCCCCAATAGTCACTTATGGAGTTGAAACATGGAACCTAACCGAGAGATAGACCCACAAATTGAGAACCATGCAATGCACACATGAGAGAATCATGCTCAACCTCACATGGAGTCTTTTAACATCCGTTGTTGGACATAGACCTTCCCCAGGATTCGCAGAGCCAGTACTTTCTGAATTTGTCTAGCTTGTATCTCAATCTAATATTCTGCTGGCCTCAGTTGCGCATGTGATCTCGGGGGATCTATGTCGTGAGTTGCAATGTCCATCGGTTGTCTGCCATTCTTGCAACATGGCCAACCCACTGCCATTTGATATTTTAATGGATTCTATGATGTATCGAGCTATCTTGTAGTCTCTCCCTAATACTTCTTGGGAGTTATTATTTTTACCACTAGCATTCAGAAACTGACTCAAATTAGTATCTTCCAAATAAGGATTTTATGAATATTTGATTCACAGATCAGAGGATTATGTGAGGTTACTAAGTTGTAAAGAAGTTTTCTGTTCAAATATTATCCCTCATAATATGATTACTATTTCATAATAAATCAAGGAAAAAACAGAAAAGTGACAAGCTTTACCAACTCCATAATGCTAGGGTGTTTACTAAGCTTGGGTTAGTCTCTTGAAAAGCAACTAGTGTGGGACACTCAGTGAGAATTGAACATAATTCAGTTGTAATGGTCTTCTTGACTAACTCGCTACCCATTAAGCTATGGTGAGGCACCTATATAGTGCAGGAGTGTTTTTTTAAAAAAGCAGTGACTTGATACTTATTTTCTTGTAAATGTTTCACTGATCTTGATTAATGAAATATTTTCAACAAAATGTATTAAACAATTGATCTTCACCTCAAACTTTCTGATAATTTGTGAGCAAAATGATCTGATACTGATTATCTGTCTGCAAAACACAATATCACAGTGTCAGTTTTTTTATTTTTTTTTCTATTTTTCAGTTCCTTATTCGTGACCCCTCTAAATCAGACTTTTTACTCCTCTCTGAGTTTGCTCTATTTGATGACCTTTTACAGTTGGATTCAGTTTGTCAATCTTTCTCTTCTCAGTGTTCCTTTCTATCATTTTTGCATATAAATCTTGCTATCAACATCATTTTAACTGAGTCTGTTTACATTTGCTTCCCACCAATGCACTTAAGAAAGGCACCTCCCCTCCCAGTTTGAGCCCTTTAGCCACGTGAGGTAGTCCATCTTGGATAAAATTACCCTGACAAAAATAACTTCAGTTTGGCAGTCACCTTACCCAGTCAAAGCCCAGTTGAGAAATGGAGAGGGTTGGGTGTCAAGCCAGCATTCCAGTCCCATAAAAACTACAACTGTTAATGAAATAATGAATAAAAATTTTGTCCAATATACTTGCAATATTATTCAAATCAGTCTTTCTTGTATTCATTTCATTTTCATTTTATATATCTTTAAAATAGATTTATACATCTGTCTGTCATTCTATCGATCCTAATGTAAACATACTCTTCTCTGAATCTTTTCCTGTTCAACTGTTTTAATCTACACTGAGGATTTTATTAATGTATCCTTCTCTCTCAGTTTCTACTTATCTAATGAACTAATGGTTTAATTTGCCATCTTTGTATAGGTTAAATAAATTCTTCTTGCTCTATCTCCCTTTCTCTCTCATAAATATTTCAGTATTTTTGTATGTAACTTTATGAAGGTATCCTTCTATCTTGGTTTCAATCTATCTTATCATCTATCTTTCTACCTACCAACCAACATGTGATGATATCATTTGAGCGTATTTCTTACACCTACACTTACCTTATCTACCTACTTATCTTCATACCGATGAAGAAACATGCAAATAAAAAAGGTAACAAACAGCAACGAGCTGTCATTGCTAGCTGTGTACACTACATACACACAGTTTTGTCACCTATCTCTTATTGTTATCATCTATGATCACATGGAACAAAGTTCTGTTCAATGAAACTTTGCCATCTGATCATGTGACACATCTCTTAGAAATAGTATGGAGTTGCCTCTGAGCTATAAGCAGATATAATCATGCAGTACATTTAGATATATAGTAAAAGAAAACTAATTCAAAGAGAACACAGTTGTTTCCATTGTTCACTCTTGATGCCCTCAAGATTCTCCTTTGCTGTAGCTTTCTTAAGTTCAAACCAAATTACATGTTACTAACTTAATATACCTTCCCATAATTGGGGTATAATAAATGTAATATTTCCAGTATTCACTCCTTTAATTTTGTTTTTTTTGTAGTTGTTTCCCTAAGTTTATTACAGTTTATAGAGAGTTCTCTTCACTTGAGTAATTAAGTTTGATGAAGAGCTAACATCGGGGTGAGCAAGTCATTTCCAGCTTATAAATTATTTTGTGACATCACTTTTTAAAATTATCATCTTACTCTGTTACTGTTTTGTGTGTATATTTGCATATAAGAGTAGTTTTTATCAGTCCTTTTTGTTGAACACTTTTATATCTATAGAACCTGCAAAATTTTTTTATTGATCTAAAGCAAACTCTGGCATCAGTGGACATTTATTAGTATTATATTGTTTTCTAGAATAAACTGGTGTAGTCTACTACTTGTTTGGTGTATCTTTCAAGAATAATGGAGTTTCCCTAGCTATAATTATCTATACTCTTAAGAAATAATCCATTTTATAAGTGTAAGACTGATCAAACCATGATCATTGTCCTGACGACAAAATCACTCTGATGGTATTCACTAAACAGGCCTTCCTCATGGTCTGTAATATTTTTCATGAAAGTATGATCTTTTCATTAATTCAAGAAAGTAGAGATATTGTAGAAAAAAGAAACAGTAGCTGGATGGTTTCTATGATTATGAGTATAATGGGTTGATTATTCAATTATTCATTTGGATGAGTGCATCATAAGAGTTTTCGATTTTTTAGGATTCCAGACAAAGCGATGGATTCATTATTTCTCATGAATATTTTCTAAATAGAGGCTGGTCATCATGTCATTATACCCTGTTACTTTTGGAAACTCAGTTTCTATTGACATTGTCAATTCATTCTAATGAATAATTTCCTCTTTATTGTCTATGATACATAGATACTCAGGTTTGATTTTCATTTTTTTTTTCAATAATAAAATATTCATAGGGTGTGAGAGTAAATTAGTAGTAAAGATTGTTCAGTTTTTAAGAAAGCCGGTCGTCACGTGTACTTTAGTAACACCAATGTCATGTGTAACAAAGTTATCGAGGACAAAGACACAGTGATCAAAATCAAAAATGCACAACTAAAGAAAGTTGCTCATAACATCAATCTTGGACAATGAATCTCCATGAAATTCTCAAAGGAAGAAGAAATCAAAAAAAGGATGTAGTAGTGTTCACTCCAAATGCTTCACTGATGTTATCAGCATATCCTAATCATACTTGAAAATTAGGCAAACCTCTTAGGTAGATATTGCTATTGAGGGTTTAGAATGTCAGATGATAATGAATTATTTTGGTATTTGCACAGAATCTATAAAAAAATGCAATTCCATAAGTAAATTTTTCACTTTTAATATCATTCTCTATAATGTAAAAAAAGGCATTTCATGTGTGCCAACTTAATAGTGATCTTTTCAAATGGCTCTATTCTGTTTTTTCAAGATTTTTAAATATTATTTTGATTTATGATGTTAAACTTTTTGATGAGATGTTATGCAGAGAACACCAAATGGACATTGAAAATTATTGATCAAAATCTTGTAATTTATATAAAGCACATCAAAGGTGAGTTGACCAGTCAGAAGAAACTTTCCAGACTTTATTGATTCCTTAACAGGATCATGGACTTCAACCTGTGACTAACACAGTGATGCTTTGGTCTGCCATGTTATGATTTTATATTGTTACCATATCCACTCGGAGATAATAGAAATAGAATGAGCAATTTCCAAGATGTGCTTGAAAATTTAAATCTCAAAAACTTTTCAGAAAAAAAAATTATAGATAATTAATGTTTGATGTCCAATGAAAGTATCTGATTTTGTTTTTATTTCAATGCTAATTCAAATAATCTTCAGAACAATAATACTGAATATTGACTTATTCCCAAAATAAACTATACAATACTTTCTTCTTTGTTAATTGAACATTAATAACTGAGAAGAAAGTTTTTAATTACTTTTACTCTCAATGAAAGTATAAAATGAAGTATTTACAGCATTTTATGAATTTTCCAATTCATAATGAAAAATGATTTGTGAAACATTAACAGTGCTAATAAATTTAAATAATTAGGGGACTATTCTCGAACATAATAAGCACCTTTGTCCAGGAGGGGTAATCTTCAACTTCATTCTTCATATTTTGAAGCAAAATTCAATAGTCCTTCCAACTTTGTGGACTTGAAATTCCCTGATTCGATTAATAACTGATTGAATAATAATAATAATAATAGTAATAATAATAATAATAATAACAACAATAATAATAATAGTAATAATCCCTACTGCAGTGGAAGGGATACATCAGAAGAGATTAGCCAAGGAGGCAAGACTGAAGAGATACAGACTAAGAATGGCCAAATACACACTAAAACTGCATATTCCAAAACAACGAAGGAAAGTTTTACCAAGATTTAAATGGAAAAAGAAGTCAGAATATAAAACCAGGTGCCACAGAGGCCAAGAACTATTGGAATAGCATATGGTGACACCCGAAAAGACACAATGTAACACTGCGATGGTTAGGAGACACGAAAAAAGAATTTGAAGATATAGACAATGGAGAACCAATATTATTGAATGAAACCACATTGAAACATGCTCTTAGGAAAATAGCCAACTGGAAAGCACCGAGTCCCGACGGGATACATAGATATTGGTTCAAGAAATTCACCACATTAGATGACAGACTCACCCACCTACTCCAAAGTTGCATAAACAAAGGCGAGGCACAAGAATGGTTAACCAAAGGCAGAACCACCGTCATCTAAAAATTATAAGGCAATTATAGACCAATCACGTGCTTACCACTTATGTGGAAAATCCTGACCGGACAAATAGCGGAGAGAATGTACACATCAATGGAAAGAAGGGGACTATTACCAGAAAAACAGAAAGGTAGCAGGAAAGGAACCAAAGGGGCAAATGATTTACTCTACATAGACCAGATGATCTTAAAAGAAGTGAGAAAAAGGAAAAAGAACATTGCAATGGGATGGATAGATTACAAAAAAGCGTACAATATGATCCCACATAGCTGGATACTTGAATGCTTTAGAATGTTCAAGATCAGCAAACCGGTGGTTAGATTCATCAAAAACTCCTTGAAAAACTGGAAAGTAGACTTGACAGCCACAGGAGAAAACTTAGCAGAGGTAAGGATAAAAAGGGGAATCTTCCAAGGAGACTCATTGTCCCCACTATTATTTGTTCTAACAATGATACCGCTCAACAGAACCCTGAAGAACAGCAAAGGGTGCCATTTCTCAAAAAAACGGGCGAGGGCTTGAGACTCTGTTCAACGAAGTAAAGGAACATTGGAATGGAATTTGGAATAGAAAAATGCGCAATCATGGTAATGCACAAAGGAAAGCTTACAAAGACTGAAGGAATCAAACTCCTGAACAACAGCAAGATGAGAGCATTGACTGCACAAGACCAATACAAATACCCAGGCGTCCTTGAATGTGACACAATAAAACGGGAAGAGATGAAGGAGAAAATAAAGTGAGAATACCTTAGAAGGATAAGGAAAATATTAGAGACCAAATTAAACAGCAGAAATCTAATAAAAGGAATGAACACCTAGGCAGTGTCAGTAGTTAGATATACAGGACCATTCCTAAGATGGACAAAGAAAGAACTCCAATCAATGGAAAGGTGAACAAGGAAACTTATGACAATGCATAAAGCATTACACCCAAGAGATTACACAGATAGACTATACATTAAGAGAAAAGAAGGTGGCAGGAGGCTCATCAGCATAGAAGACTGTGTCCAGAGAGCTAAAGCAGTCCTAGAAAGGTATGTGCAAACGAATAGTGGAGAAATCATAAAGAGTGCAAAAGAGAGTGCAACAAACAACAAAGTAGAAAACAATGGAACAGCACAGCAAACAAGAAAAGAAAGATGGGAAAAGAAAAAATTGTATGGCGAGTTTGAAAGGCAGATACAAAATGTAGCAGACGAGAAATCATGGACATGGTTACGAAAAGGAAACCCGAAGAGAGAAACGGAATTGCTCATTATGGCAGCTCAAAACAAAAGCATCAGGACAAACTACATAAAAACAAAAATCGACAGAGCGCAGACAAACAGCAAATGCCGCATGTGCGGTGAAAGAGATGAGACAGTAAACCACATAATTAGTGAATGTAGTCAACTCGCCCAGAAGGAGTATAAGCATAGACACGATAGAGTAGCAACGATGATACACTGGGGACTAAGCAAACAAATGGGATTCAACCATGTGGAAAAGTGGTATCAGCACAAACCAGTGGCAGTCCTGGAGAATGACAACCACAAACTACTCTGGGACTTTGACATCCAAACTGACCACCTCATCCAGGCCGGACTTGGTAATTGTAGACAAGAAGAGGAAGACCTGCCAAATAGCAGACGTGGCTGTACCTGCAGACCATAGAGTAAAAAGGAAGGAGAGTGAAAAACGGGAAAAATACCAGGACCTAGCAAGAGAATTGAGGAAGATGTGGAACATGAAAGCCAGTGTAGTACTGGTCATAGTGGGCGCATCAGGAACTGTCCCAAAGACACTGAGGGTGAGACTGGAGGAGATCGGGATTAGGGGAAGGATTGAGACTGTACAGACCACAGCACTACTGGGAACTGCACAGATACTGAGGAAAGTGCTAGAAATATAAGGACTGCTATGCTAACTGTCAATAGCGATCCAACAGAGGAAGGGAAATGAAAGTGGAAACTCAAATTGTAGCACTGACATGATAGGCAAAAGAGAGAGGAGATGTTGGCTGAAGACCTGAGGAGACTTATTGTCACTCAGCCTTCAGCAACAACCACTGGGCAACTTGTGTGAAACTGTAAATCGCAGAATTACTGCGACCTATGAGTTCTAGGAGAGAAGGGCTGGAGACTTGAGGAGACTTGCTGTCACTCAAACTCCAGCGGTTACCACCAGGCAACTGGTGTGAGATTGCAAATAATAATAAAGATAATAATAATTATAATGATAAAAAAAAAGAAAGCTACTTTCACCGTCTTTTGAGAAAAAATTAAAGATCTTTTGTTTGCAAGATTTTTCCTTGTTTCTGCTGGGTAGAAAAAAGTCCAAATATTTCTTTGAAAAAAGGATAACAAATTTTCATTCATACTAACGTGAAATTGGGATGTTATGATTCAGTGTTTCTGTTATCATAAATTCTATGTCTTGACAGTTTATAGACAAAATATTTGAAAAAACGGAAGTCTAAAACATAAACATAATATGATATTGAATTTAAACTTCAATTGAAAAAAAGCATAACACATGAATAAATTGATAAAGGCTGTATCCGAATTGTGTCTAGAATGGCTCTTTGAATTGGTTGAAAAAAATTAAGCAAAAAGTAAACTGAAAAATGCTGGAGTCTTTGGCCTTCCTTACTTAGACCATAGATACTTGAAAAAAAACAAAAACATCCAATGTATTCTTTTTTCACTGATTATCTTTGATTATTCATATTGTTGTATAGTGATTAACAAAATCCTTGAGTTGGATAAAGAGGAAGAATAAAACATGAATTTTCAAAAGTAATTGAATTATTCAAAAAAATTTTGATACAATGAAAAAATCTTTTTGGAATGGAAACTTATTCTAAATGAATTTAAATATTAGATAAATACTGAACAATTTATTATTATCCCATTAATAGATGATTTTTTGTGAATTTTATAAAATTTTGGGAATTTGTTTACCAGTAATGTTTTTTCCTCTTTATGTTTATGTTGCGAGCTCAAGATGCAATCTATATCTAAAAATATCTCTGGTTCTTTAAGGTGTACACAGATAGTTTTTATCTGGTATTTTTTGCCAATCTTTCCTTCTGTAAATGACACAAAGATTCCAATGATAAAACCAAGTTGTGAAAGAGTTGCCATTTTTTGTGTGGTGTCACTGTTTGAGTAAGTATGTCATATGTGTCAGCGATGTCTATGTTATACCTAGCTTGTTGTCTTATCTTAATTTCTTGTTTTCTTCCTATTATTTTCTCAGTCTACTAATTAAATGATTATCATTTCCATACAGATTCATTAGTCAGTTGTTTGTGTCTGGATTATACGCAAATTTTGAGACTAAGGCAAAGTGAATGAGGTGGATTGATCAAAAGTTATTTACACAATTTAAACTCCTCAAAGGGTCGACACCCTGCCCCTCTGCAAAATTTGAGGGGCTACTGTAAACTGTTTTAAACCTTTGTGCGACTTTGAAAGAATTCATTGTAAAACATTGAGATTGAATATATATAATCTGTGCAAATAATACTTAAATAATCTTCCCATTTCTAGAAATAAAAACAATGAAAATCCTTCTGGAACTTTCTTCTTCACAGGTTGCTTTGTGTTGCAACTCTGCCTATATCATTGACAAACTATTGAGCAAGTTAAGGCACTATGGCTCACAGCAGTGCCAAGTGGTTATCTATGATATGATCTCCATTGAGCCTGGTTAACAGGAATGAAGCTGGGGATCAAAAATCTCAGACTACAAACCGAATACTGAGGTCTTAGGAGGACCAAGTGTCAGAGCTTGATACGCCTGCATCACTGAACAAGGACTGAATCAGCGCCTCTCTTGTTCAGCAATGTCAAGATCGTTGCCCCAACAACTGACAAAAAATGGTGCAGAGCCAGAGACTACACCCTATTCATCTCTGTGAACAGGGAGAACTTTAGAGATATTTCAGACATCATATCCTACCAGAGCAGCCAGATGCTCGTGGTTGTTGAAAGTCACAGACTACACTGCTGGGCCTGCAAACCACCAGGGCCCAATAACAGCCAAGGAGGGGCCTCCAACCCAACAACCCCCTGCACCACCCAAAAAGTCATCGAGGGCGGGTGGAGCACAGTAGTGAAGAGGTGAGACCTTTGTGGCAAAATCCCAAAGAGACCAGCTCCCATCCCGCAAACAACCCCGGACTGAAGACCAACTACCCCAAACAAAAGACCAACAGAAGACCGAAGTCCAGCAACCCGACCCCCAAAACCAGTACCCCACTTCCAGAGACCAGCAGCCTCTAGATCCAAGAACTACACTAACCCAGAGATCAGCTTTCCAAGGCCAGCAGAGGCTTCTCACCAGGTAGAGCCAAAACCACTGCCACTTCTTGACCCACAACAAAAAGGAGATCAAGGATGGAATCTTTGGGGAAAAGGATGCCAAGGGGGCCTCACCCACTAAGGAATGCAAGGGGTCCGCTTCATTTGGAAGGCAGACAGCAGAAGGACCTCCTAAGAGATGCCCCTTGGCTTACCCAGCCGTCTTGAGGAGACACTCGATCTGGAGGTCTGCAAAATGACAAAGGAAAACAAAGATGTGGGGGATCCAAGTTAATTTCCTGGGTCACCACTCTGATCTGGAGAGGCAGCTGCCACTGAGCATGGGACATGCTTAAGACAGCCATTGAAGCCTTCCAAAACATGGAGATCTGCAGTGACACGAAGGTCCACCTGCTGCAGGAAGAGCTCCCATTGCTGGACACCCATGCCTACACAGGGCACTAAAGCTGTATTTTCTGACAGACATCACTGGATTTATCTCCTCTGGGCCCTTCACTCCTGAAATGGGTGAGGCCTGCTGTCTGTTTGTCAACGATTTCAACATCTACTCAGCTTACGGCTACTGAAACTCATGGGACGTTCCGTTATTGGTGAAATGCGTGCTCGATACAACTGTCAACATAATCCATGCTGGTACAGACGGCAGACTGATTGAGGCCAATATGGCCGTTGGAAACAGCAATTTCCGGTTTATGGCGGTATAAGCACTAAACAATCTGGCATCGCAACATTTCTACCTTCAGCGGCTAGTAGAGTCCATTACAGATTGCAGGCGACCACTTTTCCTTGGCAATTGGAATATCACCTTAGACCCCAGGATTGACAGGAGGAAGAGGGAACAAAGACGAGGAAGGGGGCAACATAGTGGGTCGTAACCTGATCTATCTGATCAATGATTACGGACTCGTGGGCAGATTCCGTATCAATCACCCGAGGCAGGAAATGAAGACGTGGGTGCTCAAGGGGCTATAGGTACGACTATTTGGGCCACAAATTAGCTGTAGTGCGACTGAGGTTAAGAAACAGGTCTAAGATGACTGGTCCCTGGAAACTGAACATATCCCTGTTGGATCAGCAGCATTTCCGTGAACAGCTAGAGGGAAAATAGCTAAAGCCATTGCTAAAGCCAAGGCGGCAATGACACTTCCCCAGGCGACGGCTTGTGTATTCCCTAACCATAGAGCTAGTTAGGAAGGACTTTGAGCGCAAGTAAGGTCAGATTATTAGACTTTAAAGAAAGTGTCGAACGAGGCCGTGAACATGGGCAGGGAACTGTGCAGAGCTGAGCCAGGATCTGACCGCTACATTTGCAGTTGCACTCTATGATCGGCTCATGACATCTGCGAGGGCTTTCGTAACATTTCCAAGACTTTTTCTACTCCCAAACTGTCTGATCTTAGAATATGAGGTCTGAGAGGCGCTAAAGCATGTCGGCTGTTGCGAAATACCAGGACTAAATGGTTCACCCTACAAATTGTATGTGAGCCTATCGTATCTGTTTGCACACATCTTGGTAGCACTGTTCAACCACTGGTTCAACCAGAAGATGACCAGGGGTGTGAACATGTTGAAGACGGACAAATGGGGTGGAAAATTATAGACAATTTCAGGCCCATAACTCTGCCCTTAGGCCAAGATCCTACCAAACTGAATGCAGATTGTCCTCAATAGTCTGATCAGACCGGAACAAACCAGTTTTGAGAAGGGAAGATTAATTCAAGTCAATCTGCACCTGGTTTGCACGATCATAGAGGGTACAGAAGACGATACCGAAGCCTACTCAGATCAATCGAAGGCGCCCCACTTGTGTGGTGTTGTGTCAAACAAAGCTAAACTAAAATATCAAATATATTCTGCTTCACCAAGTTTAGTTTTAGTAAGGTCACAGTAGTACGGCATTCCTTAAAATCAAACTCATTATAGTGATGGTCAACATCACTATTTACAATGTAGTTACCATGCTGAAGTGGACCCTTGTTCTCTATTCCTCATTGGAAAACTGCAAATGTGAATTTCACTTTCTCTCAGCGCCAATTTTGGCAGTTTCTGTACAGTAAAGTATTCATGTATGTAGTCTTATAGGTCCAGTACTATGCATTGCAGAGGAAAAACAAAGGCATATACATAATTGGTCTATTAAGTTTGTGTGAAAATGATCGCCATTTTTCACCATACACTTTGAAGCAGTACATCTCTGCTAAGAATAAAAGTTATCAATCAAATTAGGAACGTTTAGAATCTACTCAAACAGAAACCTGGGGTGCTTGAACCAATGTATTCTTTGGTAGCCCTTTGATGGCCCTCAATTGAATGTTGTCAATCACAGAAAGACGTTCACATCTTCAAGGCTCTCATCTCTGTTTTGAAATTTTGAAATCGATTTAAAGCTGTACCATCATTGAAATACAGACCAAATACTTGATATTGTGAGCAGTTTACATAGCTTTATGTCCCATTTTGAACTTATTCAACAAAATTGGCAGAATTAGCTTTTTCCATCTTTGATTTAACTGTCTCAAATAAACCAGAAAAAATAGTGAATTTGAAACTTTCTGTTTAAATAAATAGAGCAAAATTCACAATTTAAAATGGTATATTAAATGAACATAGTTAAGCTATTAATAAACTATTATTGTAGTTTATTCCAAAAATAAGCATCAAAGTTTAGACTAACAAAAACTGCAATTATTTTTGCACCTACCTAATTCGCACACAGAACATTTTGAGGTCAATTTTCTAATTAATGAATTTATTCATTTCTATATCATCAGCTTTCACACTCACATGAAAAAAATCTATTTTCATTGCTAAAGATATCAGTGAAAGCAACAATACACCAGTGTTTAGAAACAAGGTTACTAGCACCACTGGGTACTCTAGCTAATATATTATGAAGTACTTGTGTATGTCTTATTGTACTCTTATAAGTCAAGAACTATCTACAACAGAAAAAAATTGAAAGCATATTTGAAATCAGCAGGTCTCAAATTACCTGCAACACAGAATTCAAATAGATTTTAGAAAAAAAAAATTGAGTTCTATGATGTATGCATTTGCACTTACATAAAAAACTACTTTCATTTCTAAAGAAATCAGAGTTAGCAACAATGCATCAGTGTTTAGACACAAGTAAAACACAATTGGTAAACTGAGTTCAAAATCCAACAGAGGAAATTTTTAATTTTTTTCTTTTCATGTGCTTTCAATCTATTAGACCTTCAAACCTTCCAGAAATGCTTTGTGATTTGGTGT
This sequence comes from Thysanoteuthis rhombus, assembly GCA_963457665.1. Taxonomy (NCBI): domain Eukaryota; kingdom Metazoa; phylum Mollusca; class Cephalopoda; order Oegopsida; family Thysanoteuthidae; genus Thysanoteuthis; species Thysanoteuthis major. Next base: position 41,356,331 of record OY735200.1, on the reverse strand, counting down.
GCAAACTGCAGACAAGAGTCTACTTCAAAAGAGATAGGGGGAAACCAAATTTTAGATAAGTAACTTTTCAAATTCCCTAAACTTATAGTTAGCAACCTTTACTGATTTATTCAATTTTTTATTGAATTTTTACTCTGAAGATCATAGATTACTGACGAAGAAAAATTATTGTCTATAATATAATGAATGTACACTTGGAATCTTAGTAAAATACCTCTGTATCTCAATGAAAAGAATATGTGCAAATTATACCAAACAACAATTTCTTGCCATTACTGTTTTTGACAGATCAAAAATGTATTGAAGATATTGTTTTTGCAATAGAAATTGGGCAAAGTTTCCAAAGAGCTTTGACAAAAGGCAAATTATTTGATACCATCAATAATAGCTAGTATGGCCCTGTGAGAAAATAACAGCAAATATAAGAGAACTGTAATCTCCTTGTCTAGACTCCTTAAAAAGAAATGAAGATAAAAAAAGTTCTCGTTCACTTTTGATCCCCAAAAGAAAGAAAAAATGCCCCTAGTCTTTCACTTGTGGAAGTCAAATAATGTTCCCTCTTGAATTTGACCCTTAAAAGTAAAGAAAAAGTTCTCCCTTGATTTTGACTCCTTAAAAGAGAAATAAAGAATTCCTCCACCCTGATCTTTTGTACAGAGATGCAGTCTTACATTCCCATCAAGAGTAATTGTTTTTATACTAAGTTGAAAAGATTTGTATTTGAAAAAATTTCAAGTGTTTTCATAGTGATGACAATGGTCTACAATTTACTTATATAATCAGCTGCATGATTGCCTATATTTTTGTCTATAATCTCAGAGGATATGACTATCGAATACTAATCATAGAGTAGTCTCCCTTACACTTTTTTCCTTATTGCAAATGCATAAAAAGTCTGAATTCATTCAGAATGACCATAACCAAGAGAATGCAGAGCAATGTGATGTATTTGGTCTTTTTCAAGTGCAGCCAATTTGAAAAATCATTTAAATACTGTCCCTTTTTGGACAACGTAGGTAAAAAATAAGTAATGTATACTTCAATGATTGTTGGTTATCACAACAGACAGAAACAGTATAACGATATTGGGTTGTATATTTTTAATTCAATGATAGTAGTGCAGTTGCAGCTTTTTATGGTTTCAAATTTTTGTCATTTAGGGACAGTAACCTTTTTTTCCTAATGTTTATTTTTACTTATTATTGAAAATGTTTACTGAGCCAGAAACGAATATTTTTCAATATTTCTTTTTTGAAGTGAAGCATACGATTTGCTTTTCTCTCTTTATTTTATCTACCCACGATTTCATCTTCGCCTTTTTATCTTCCATCTTTCTTTTTGGCTGTAAACAGAAAAAAAATTATCAAAAAAACAAGATTAAAAGCATTTGGTGTCTGTTCAATAACATTGAGAAAAGAGAAAGATTGATACTATCCACATTGCCAACCTCAGTAGACTTCTATCCCTGGCTGATATTTTTGCATGCAAAATATTCATTCATATTAATAAAAACCCTGTAAATCGAAAATTATGATTGGACTTCTGGGACATGTTTATGCAACTTTTTCAAAATTGCATAACCCTTGAGTTGTTCTAATGACTCACTGCTGATCAATTTGGTTGTTCAACCAGCACTGAAATGATGCACTGCATCAAGTAAAGAGAGAGAAAGAGGCCAATTGTAATTCAGGAGTACACAATGGAAGACCACTCAGAATTATTAAATGTGTTGCTTTGCTTGACCAGGATTTTATGACTTCTTGGTGAAGATTTGTCAAGACATACTCACACACCACAGAGTATATGTTCCTTAGTTTGATTTTTGTTTTCTTCCATCAAAGTAAGGTTTCCTAACCAGTCATTTAATTGAAAAAAAGACATTGTTGATGTACTTCTCTGAGAGAGTCGTTCATTTTACATGTCTCTAATATATATATATATATATATATATATATATATATATATATATATATATATTTATACTTGTAAAATATATTTAAGCAGTACAAATATTATAATTGTAGTGGTACGAAAATTAACACAACTGAAGTATTGACCTCTTTGGTCAGAAGGCCGGTAAAATATTTAGTCACATATTATTTTGGCTTCTCGACCCACTGCTTCACATAAAAGTGCTTTGAAGTATAAAATAGGCTAAATCATTGATTCTCTAAGAACATAATTTAACTCTTTGAACATCTTGAAAATCCATTAACCTGATTGGCCGCTTATATGTATATATATATATATATGTGTGTGTGTGTGTGTGTGTGTGTGTGTGTGTGTTGTATAATGTAATTACATTTGCAGTTCTAAATGAAAGAGGTGGTACCTGGGCTCCCGTGTGTCTGTGAGAGTTGTACATGTGAGGGCATCAATATTCAATGGGTTTGTCTATTTAAATTAGACAACTGATTTATCTCCCTTAGATTTTCACTTAAAGTCTCTTTCAAAGTGTATATCATCAATATTCTCATTCTCTCAGAATAACCATGTTACCAGTGTCTTTTGCAATATCTATCACTCTATTATATACTAGCAGGGATACCTGGCATTGCCAGGAGAAAAAAATCCAATGTGACATCCCAGTGAAAAATATGTTCTTTAATATATTTTTTCATATACACCACAACAAATTGAAAAAAAATAATTAAGATTAATTAATCAATTATGATCTACACTGTTATGGAATGAAAAGTTTAACATTCATTCAGAAAACTGTATGAGATTTGATCTTTTTCTTTTTGTTTTAACCCAGAAATCTGTGTTGCCTCCAATCAATAAGACTCCACAAACATTTGGAAAGAGTCAATTTTTGAAGAAGACAAATTTTTAGTGTGTGTGTGTGTGTGTGTGTGTGTGTGGAAGGGGGAAGCATATTCTATTGGCATTCGAAATATGATGATAACCTGAACCCTCACTTTACTTCAGTTGTATGAAAGTACGGCTTTGTAGTATCTGATATAGCTGATGTACAATGAATTATTTTGGGGATTTCTTCATTTTTAATTATATTCAGAAAAAATTGCTCTTTTTAAAAAAAAATGATTATGGATGGTCATATAATAGACGGATAGTAAGTTTCTAGTTCAGCATTTTAGTTACATTGTAAATTGCATCCTCAAAGCCAAATTATTTTCTCTCAACAACTGACATCTACAGGTAATAGAATTGTTATTGATTGGAAGCACAAAAAATTTCTTCAGGAAATAAATTTTAAAAATGTTTTTTGCTTTTAATAGAAATCATAACTTGAAAATAACTAAAAAAAAAAGATGAATGTAAATAAAGGTCAATAATGAATAATATACTTTTTTTTCTATTCTATTCCCACTCTCAGGGGTTGAATTCTAATGGAATCTTTTCATTTTTAGGGGTCAAAATCTGGGGTAAGTTTTTTTCTACTTTTAGACACCAAATCAGAGGTAAAAATTTTTTACACCTAGATGTCCAAATTGAAGGCTAATTTTTTTTCCAGTCTTAATGTTCAAACTACAGAGGAATTTTTTTCCATTTCTAAGGGTCAAAATCGAGTGGAAATTAGAACAATTAGAACAATTTCTGCTCCCAATTAAAGCAATTGAAACCAGCAATCACTGAAAAGCATCTATTTTGAATTGATCCGGAGAAAGGGTGAAATATTCCATCAGAATAGTGCATGTTTCTTTGGTGACTAGGCAAAAATTATAATGGATTGGATGGGAGGTTTTCATTCATCAGATGTTGCACCTTTGGATTATCCTTTATTGTGGTCTTTACAGAATTGTGTTAATAAGATAAATTTCAGTTGCCTGGAAGACAGCAAAAAGCATCAAGAGCAGTTGTTTGCACAGAAAGATGAAATTCCTGGGTTAATGGAATCATGGAATTACCTGAAAGATGGCAGAAGGTAGTTAGATAAAATGGTAAATACATTGTTTGATAAAATCAACATTGAAAAAAAATTATTCTATCTTCTCTTCATAAGCCAAACAAACATTTTACATTACCCAATGAATAATCTTTCTTTTTCAGGCTAAGATGAAGATGTGTGGCATATATATGAATTCAGTTTATTTGAGGGATATGACATAGTCAATGTTATAATGTTTATATGTCTTTGGTTCTTTACTAACACTCTACATTGGTGGGAACACACATCTCATGAGGATCTGACTCTGGCATAGTTGAAAAATCTTTTATGACCGAAATGAAGATAGCACTTGTTATTAATTAACACAATTCCTTAGATGTTTTCGATGGTGGTCACATCACTCCGAATTTTTTCCTTTTCTGGTATTTGTTTTAGTATAGAAAACAAGTTTCATCACTTTGGAGTTGTTGTGAACTGTCAACAAAAATAAGAAGGTTTGGTTTAAAAAGATTTGATTTGAAAGAGAGGGTGAAAGAGTGTAGATACTAACCCTGCCTCCAATGGATTCAAAATCTCTATTTTTTGATCTCCAATAATTTGAATTGATCTTATATTGTTATTACTAAACTGACATGAGTTTTTGAAAATTCATTGTAGACAAAATCATATCATAGCTATTATTTCAATGTTCAGATCACTGATCCATCAGTAGAATATGCTGAATTAGCCAAGTCAAGAAAACATACTGTGTCTCTTCACTCTGAATGAAAAGAAATGCGTACACTTTGAATTTTTCTTGTTAATAATGTATACATATGAGTGCAAATTCTATATATAATATTAAAGCCAACATAATCAGAATTGAATTTCAACCAAATCAGGCTCAAGGCCACATTTCTGAGCTGGTGAGAATGAAACAAACCCACAGTCAGCAGCTGCTGAAACTATCTTAAAAATATTTTGAAATATAATGTTCAAAAACAGTCCTGTGCATTAAATTTCATTAAAAAATGAATCTGCAGTTGTATAGCAGGATAAAGATCAGACCAACTGATTCTGCTTTAATGACGTTTGAATAATTCAGTTGGTCCTAAATTCATTTAATAAAATTGTTTAGGCTGTTGAATTGATTGGAAAGTGTTTAATTCAGACTCAGCCATTCATTCATAGCGCAGCATTATCTCGATTGCTCAGGATCAGATACAGTCTGCAACTAAGGAACTCGTCGTATCAGATCTTTGAATGGGTATTGATTTTATTTGTACTGACAATTGCATTGTATTGCATTTCCTGCAGATCATCAGTACTCACGAAACATCAATACAACTGTCAGAATGATGATTCAAGTGTTTTTCTTATGTATTGATACATTTGAGTTTTGCTGTCTATTTCTAGATTTTACTACTTTTTCTTTGATTTTCCTTACAAAGTATGGTTTTTTCTTGTTAACAGAAACAGAATTATCCAAGCTAATTATTAAAAATTGTAACAAGATCTCATGATAGAAGTCTTGGGGATTGTAGAGTATCCTCATAAAAATGAACTCTTAAGATATGGCAGTGTCATGACATAAAGAAGGCTATTGTATGTTTTGAACAGAATTTGGAATGCATTCAGATTTAAAAAGAAAAAAATACTTTGTAATAATTGAGTAAACGCTGAGACAGAATTGGGATATTTTGAAAGGAAATAGAATTTTGAATGTGTTTGAAACACATTTTTTTTCAAATAAATTTATTTATCCAATGACCTCATGCAAAAACTGAGTACATTTAAAAATCGTTTTCTTTTTGTGTAAGAGTGCTGTAATGGAAATGTATGCATTTAAATAAAACATCTTAATGCACAAATGTGGACATGAGTTTTTAGAAATGATTATGATCTATTTGGATGGATTAAGCTACTTCTGGCAGAAGTGAATAAACTTTCTTTATTCAAATCGTGAAGTTGAAATCCTGATACTTTAATATAGTATTAATTCATTTCAGTCAATAGAAAAGTACAAAAATTTCTGTCACTCTATCATTAGGATAAGGAAAGATAAAGAGATGAATCAAATCCTTCAAAACTGATGGAGAATTAAATTGCTAATAACTAATACAGAAACAGTATCTATACAAGATCAGAAGCATAGAAATATTCTCATTTCCTACAAAGTTTTGATTATGAATAATTTCTTGCTATCCTAAAGTAATGCATGAAACAAGTTAGTTTTATATGGTAGGAAATAAAATTTAACTGAGTTGTAAGCTCTGGTATATCACCTGAAGACAACAGATAACACAACAATATTATTCAATAAAACATTATTGTGCAGCTGTTTTGCTGAAGATTTCAAGCTAATTAATTGTACATTTTGTGACAAAAGCATCAAATTTGATACTCTTATTGCCAAATATGTCAGTCAAGACAGCCATTTCAAAATAACTGCTAGCAACAACTGTTCTCAAATCAATTTTTCTATCAGCAATGGATATGAGATGATGTTGAAGATATAATTAGTTGAATTTATTAGGTCCAAATTCGATTTCTGCATCATAAAAAAATGTGAAATTTGACACCAATATCAGACTAGTTCATGCAACTTCATTGCAATTACAATTATTATACCGGTCATGGTGGCAATCTTGAACTTTCAATGACTTACATGCATTTTCGAAATGTATATCTCCAAAAACTCTTTATGGTAAATAAATTCAGCATGGCTGACATATTAAAAATTCATGAAGGCTCAATATCCAAATTTTGGGGGGTATGCCTTCGGCTTTAAGTGAACTCCATTTTATGCTTTTATCACCAAATGTACAATTATTTGTTCAAGTGGCCCCACTATCAAGAAAACTTAGCTGGGTCAATATTCTTGAGATCTACCTAAAGGAACAAAAACATTAATGAAATGGAATCAAATCAAATCCCCCAAAATGATTACACACCATACTTCAAATGTCATCCAAATCAATCACAATGAATTGTATAGCAATGTTAAAGAAATCAAATTGAAGAAATTGGAAAGGAAAAACAAGCTTATCTGTCATATGCAATCTTTGCTTCAAGAAAAGATGGAAAACTTACTTGTCTACCCCTGATCTGTGTTCCTTATATCAGAGAGTGTTGTGTTCTATCAGATATATTGCACCTGTTCTCATCGTCTATCTTAAAAAAAGAAAGAGATTCTACGAATATTAATGAAAAACATTTTTTGATGATGCATCTAATCTACAAATATCATAGAGGTTGGTTAAAATTAAACTTTTAACTTGGGCATAAAATCTTCACAAATCAGTTAGCTAACAGGCACACAAACATTTTGATCAGCAAACTTTTCATTCCTTACTTTCCTTTTAATAAGATGCGAAGCAAGAGTGAATGTGTACATGTAATATTTGATTTGTGCATGATGATTTGTTTTTACTCTGAGGAATTTAATATTTTGTCATTCTTTGAGTGCTGGTGGTAGAGAGATATTGTTTTTACTTTTTCTTGAAATATGAAACCAGAAATACATTCGTATTTGTATACATAGATATAGGTGTTGATAATTTGCCTGTCTTACAGCTGTTGAAATGCTCAGTATGACTTCAATTCCAGTGAATGAACTCATCTGTAATTTCGTTCTTTGTATCTTAACCAACCAGGCTGATGGTTGTAGAAAGTGATGTTTGTAAATTGGATAACAGCAAATCAAATAAAGGAATTTCTCTCTATCAAGTTTGACTGGGGTTCTTTATTGTACTTTCAAATTTGAATTCTTGGTTGTCAAATTCAAGATCAGTATCTCAAAAACTGAAAGGCTGGTGTCAGTATTTGCTAAGCTTGGTTTAGGGAAAATGGTAACAGGAAGATTGTGTTACACCAATATTCCTAGTTGGAAGAGTCTTCCTGTCCAGAAAATCAGCATTCAGCTTCTATCCAGGTTTGAATATTGATCTTTGGTTCAAGTGGGAAATATGTTACTATCTTTTCGACAAGGCAGGCAAGTGTGTCATAACTAATGTATGCGAGAAAACAAAACGTGGGCCAGTAATATCAGTGGTTAAATGAAAGCCTTGTTCCGTATTTTTTGAAAATTCTATGAATCATCAATTCAAAAAACCTGATTAACTCCATCATCATCATAGATATCACAGGACATTTTAGTGTTTTAGCAACTAACAAAATATTGCATCTTGGTTTGTAAGCTCAAGATAATGAAACAGATTAGCAAAATATTTGGCAAACTGCTTTTCTTTATTGCATTGATATCCATTCAAAATAATTCCATTTGTATTTCATAGGTTTATTATTTGATACGAATAAATAAAAACATGATATGGAAATCCTAATGTCGCTACCCATTCAGAGTTGAGATTTTTCCTTCATTTCCCTTATAGAAGAGGGTACGTTTTGATGTGGTTATAGCAAAATGACCCAGAATCCATCATTGGGATCACCTGATTCTATTTCTGTATTGTGGATAAATAGATAACCTGACCTGGGCATTAAAACTGGCATTGAAAGATTAAAAGATTATTCTCTAAGCTAAGAATTTTCTATATAAACTGGAATCAAAAGGCCTCTATTGTTTCTGATGTTTTTTATGGAAGGTCTACATACACACATATGTGAAGCAGACAATCTATCCTAGCTCCTGTTGACATATATACAATCCATATCATCTAACTGAGTACCATCTCTCTGCTTTAGGAGAACATGTAACAATTTATATTTCATTATATGCACAGTATGAACACTAGGCATTTTCAAAGTGAGATTCCCTAAAACATGCTAATGGTACCATGATAAATAGTGCAGATATCAGGTTGTGCTCTGACCCTCACATTTTTGTACATTGGGGGGATACAATCTCAGAAATGGGTTCTCAGTGTCTTTCCCCCAAATGAACCCCCTATAACCCTATTATCCTGGATATATTCATTTTGAATTTTTTGCTTCTTCAGAACAATACGTATTGACATGGACATGAAAAAGAAATTTGTTTTTAGACGTAAATTGATTATTCCCTATGTATTTGTTTTTGTATTCTGTGCTTCTTCAGAATATCATGTTAGCATGGACAAAAAGAAGAAATCCATTTTTGGATGAAATAGAAATGTTTGTTCCCCTAGTGTATTTTTATGTATACATGTCTATTGGAAATTTTAAAAAATGACTCAAGATGAAATGCTTAGTGAAAATGATTGTTCCATCAAGGGGTTAAAGAAGTTATCCTCTGTGGATACCAATGTAGTATAACCTCTTTAGTTGGTGACTAAGCTTGTGTGGAGGTATGCATATGATTTTAAAAAGGACAAAACACAAAGCTTTTTGTGAATATACATATCTGGGAATGGGAAAATAAATTTGTTTGGGTTGATTATTTTTTCATTAGGCAAGTAATGCATATAACACAAATAATGTACAATTGGTGTGATCAACACATGGATAGGTTCCCCCATGCATTGCATGACATATTTGTGGGGAAAATCACCTTCTGTTGAAAAGTGGTAAGTATGGGAGTCCAAGACATATTAAGCCATCTGTTAATGTGTCTTTTGACTTGGCAGTCTTTCTGTCCAGCTGTCAGTATGCCTATCTGCCAGGTTAAGTGTTTCTGTTTTGTCAGTCATGTATCTATTCTTGCTCAGCTTGTTGAAGGTTAATGGAGAGATCAGAGCAATTATCATCTACAAAAGTCAATGATTTTAAAATGTAAGAACATTGAATTGAATGAATTCTCTCTCTCTCTCTCTCTTTCTCTCTCTCTCTCTCCTTCTTCATTTCTCTTTTGAACAAGTATGTGGCAAGTTAAATGATTATTAGTGAAGATATCCTAAGCTACCAAGTGGAATAGTCTTTGAACTTAGTAATCAAGAGTAACTTGTATCAGATAGGGGTTTGCAGAGTGGCTTAGCAGTCAACAGTGCAGGAAATGTAATCAGTAGACCAAACTCAAGTTTCTGCAGAGCCTCCTTTTCATGCTCATTTTGCATATACCCTTGGGGAAGGTATGAATCCAGTTATCCCCCCAGCTATGGATAGCCAGGCAGTTGGAGCCCTTGAGCCTTATAAGGCAGCCCAACTAAAGGATACTGTGATAGAAAAATCCTTCAGCTTAGCAGTAACCATAGCTGGTCTCAAGCTTTGGGTAAAAGAGGAGTATTGGGCCTGGAACTAGCAACTCCACCCTGTAAAAACAGACTTGCTACAGAAACTGCAGCGGAATAGTTTTGGCTCTCTGCCCCACAAGGAGTCTCCAAGAACAAATGGACAAAACAGGAATGATCTTTATTCATATCTGCTGTTGATATTGTTTCATGATTTTTATGGGAAACAAAAAAAGCCAAATGAGCATAATAACTATTATGCTATGCTAGAAATCCAGTAATTTAACCTCTACTCATACATGTTGGCATTCATGCACGTTTCACTGATAACAAAGATTTAAGGGTCAGAATTGTTGGGTATTTTATGCTGGTCATCATTTAGGTAACTAATTATTTGTGGGAAAATTTGCAAAAGTCTGATACTGATCTCCCTCTCTCTTCATATGTATGCTGGTGGGTTCACTGATATCTTTGCACCTGTCACTTGGTGCCAACATCTGAACATTGACTTTTCCACAAAATAAGCACTTGGCTAAAAGACAACTCAGCACACAATAAGTAAAGACATCCCAGTGCAAGAAGGACTAACAAAAAGAAACAACAAAATTAAAACAATCTATTAAGATGAATAATTATGATGAATTAATACACTCAGCTGAGTCGTCCCAGTGCCAAGTACATGTGTGGGTCAGGCTGCTGGAGTATAAGATGACCCCTAAAATTCATTCTGATGTGCAAATGAAAAAAAAAGGCTGTATTTGCTTGTGGTATATCTAAATTTAGGTCAATTGAATAAAGTAAAGTTCAGGCCTATATTTGCTGATATAGTCTGGTGGAAATCATGGAAAATAGGGGTTAACCTTGACTTGAGGTGCAGAAATTTTTGCTATTTCTAATCGGAATGTAATCCTGAATCAGAATCCCATTAGAGTTATCCAAATATTCACTTATTACATATCATTGGAAACAAAATTTTGAACTAAAACAAAGCCATAGTACTTGTACTAAGGGTAAAAAATCAACAGAAAATTAGATAATACTCATTAAAGAACAATCACTGATTTAAGGCGAAATGCCACACGTATTGATTAAAAGTCGGTAACGTTGAATCTGTTAATTATATCATCATCATCATCATCATCATCATCATCATCATCATCATCATCTTTGAGTTATTAATGAAAGAAAGATTACAGAAAATCACCAAGTAAAATTATCTCTGTAGACAATGTAAAACCAGAGATAATTGGGTTTGAAAATTTGCTTTCATTCGCGAAGCGGTGAATTAGTAAAAATTGCATTGGGAAATTTCAGCTCAATCTACACACACGTTTTGATGTATCACCCAAAATGCTAAATGCCCAATTTCAAAAAAATTTAGGGATATATTCAATTTTGAAGGTATTTTCTTATGAGAAAGGCATTTTGTGAAAAAATCTTAGGGAATTTTTTTGAAGTCAGTGTCTCCCCTCCCCTATTTTTTATAAATGCTCCATTAAATATCCTTTGTAAACTAACAATATTGTATTTCTATGAAGATAATACCTAAGAGAAACAAAATCTGTCTGAATTTTATCCGATCTCGCTTCCTATCAATTTTAAACTGGCTCTGAATTAGAAAATAAGAAATACAAAAAAACTAAGATATTTTCTATTCAGGAAGTTTTTCCTTGTATTTTTGTTTTCATCCAATAAAGTACACTGAACACCTATTGCTTAAAAAATGACTGCTGGAAATTTTATTGTTGTATTTTTTTCTTAATTTTGACATCAGTTATCTATGTTTCTGCTTAGAATCTTATGAAAGATTATGATCAGAAAGGATGGTGTTCTACTTATCAATAGATATAAAGTTTTATGAATTTCAAGGTGTTTCAAATAATTTCTTTTGCCCAATCTCATCCCTGAGTGGATTAAACAAACTCACAGTATGGCTGTAATATTGACACGAGAACATAAATACTGAAAAGAGCTCCAACAATCTTATTCATATGAGCCATAAGATCAAGAAAGAATTAAGCTCTCTGAAAACTCCAGAAATTCAAGGTCACCGATATAAGGGTCCAGCAAATCCAAATGTTTTTTCCTTTGAGTTTGTCAGCAAAAATGTTGCTGTCCATTGAAAGAGCAAAGAGTGATTACTTCCATTTCTTCCAACTAATTACAAATGATGTAAAACTCCAGAATACAATGGATTCAATGCAAAAGTTGCCAGAGAGTCAGGGCAAGGGCTCTCACCAGTCACACATGTAACATATTTGCCTCTCAAAAATATGAATCCTGCTGAATCAGACATAATATTGACTACTATGTGCTTTGTACTATCTGCAACTGAAAAAGTTGGTCAGAATTACACAGTTTTTACAAATGACCAGCAATTATTCAGAATTACCACTTAGTGGCAGCTAGATGTGTGGAAAAAATTCTACTTTCCTGCTTTTGGCAGAATGCATTCATAGATGCCTTTCATTGGTTGTATTTGCACATTGATGGAGAATACTGAATTAGGTAACGTATTGAGGGCAGCTATTGAAGAGTTGGAAACAACCTTGCACTGAATATCCTAGCTTTACGCAAATTAGCAGTGGAGGTACTGCAACCTATTTTGTTTGAAGAAACTAAAAGATTATGATGATTTGATGATTAAATTAGAACTGATTGCCACTAACAGCAGAAAAGCATGTTTGAGGCTAGATGCCTTTCTTCAGATAATTGGGGGGGGGCAATACAATTTTTCAGAGCGAAGAGAGAAGCCCTTGCACATCCACACTCTTAAGCTCATGTTGCCTCATCTGGTTGCTGGTGGTCATTGGAATATCTCAGATATGCAATACTGCACTTAATTCAAATGACTGAGTTACCAAAAGATTTTCTTGTGAAGTTAATTCATCAGGTGCATGCCACGTGACATCAGAATAGCCCCTGGTACTCTATTAGCTAAGATATGTAAAAAAAACAAAAAAGTCTTCATATATCCAGTGTAATGGAAGAGAACTTAAAGGAATCAAATCGAACGAGGGATGTTACAAAGCATGAAGAAGAGAGAGCTCACAGAATTGCTGCGGAGGATGGTCACATGAGAGCAGTCAAGGCAAAGTCTGATTTAAAGAGGACAGTGTCTTAAGTTTTATCTTGTGTAATAGAGCAGCCGGAGCTTACTGTAATTAATTGATCTGCAATATTATGGATAGTCAACTGGCCCACAAAGTAAATACTTACATATTTGGACTGCTTGAAAAGGTTGACATAAATCTTGATAGATATTTTGACTTGTGTATCAAATCTTCCACAAGATCTGATATCATCCTCCCCTCTTTCAATCAAATCAACAATTCTTACCAGCAGCATTGGTAAATCTCACATCAAGTTTGTGTGTGACCAATCAGTGTCTACAGCTGCTTCAAGGAAAACGATTTTCTCTTATTGTGACACCTAAGTTATCAATGGTATGGTCATTGAAAGGGAAGACCTGACAACAACACATGAAGAAGCTCATGTTATAATTATTCAAGCTTTTTTTCAGTCCTTGAGATTGGTCCTAGATTAGTGTACATCATATGTGATAGCACGAGAGTATGTGTGCTCTTTGTCCACTTTTATTGGAAGTTTGGACTAAAAGCCACTGTTCTTATGCAAGGAACGAATAGAGTATTTATTGTGATTCATATGGGTGGTACTGTATCATACAATGAAAGTATCATCCCATAGCATTCTTGTAGCCCATGCATTATCTGGTTGTGACACTTAAACATCATATCATGGCATAGGGAAGACAAGTATAGTGAAAAAAAACTCAAAGAAGGAATTCACTTGAATTTACTTGGGGTTATTGTTGCCTGTATTGATACTGACATCAAAGAGGCTGCTTATTTGATTAGTAGCTGCCATGGTTTTGAAACACAGAACATGACCAAATGATGCTTTTTCAAAAAAAGTAAAAAAGGCCTATTTACAGTCTGCCATCTGGTACAATAGAATCAGATCCTCCTAATCTTGATCCTTCATTGTATAGGTGGAAAATTCACGTGGAAAGCAAAGTCTTCATTATACCTGATGGCATTTCACCAGCACCAAATGAGATCAGTCAAAAAAAAATGTGGCTGCTCATCAAGTACACAATGTGTAACTAAAAATGTTTCTGTTTATAAGCAAAGATCACTTACAGTTTAATGTTTGCTTACTATGGAGATTTTGAACTATATTGTTTTCATAAAACCAAGCTTGTTATGAAATTACAGGATGAGGATGCCAAAGACTGAAGTTCATGTGCTCTTTGCAGTTGCATAAATTCAAATTCAAATTCAAAGACAACAGACAGCAGTCACGTGTGGAGAATAACCCCCAGCCTAAACAATGGAGTTTTCAGGTGAAGACAGCTAATCTCATCCATTAAACAAAGGTTTTACATCTGATAATCCATTGAGGTAGCACAGATAGGTTCAGGACTCTAAGGACATAGGTTTGACAAAAGTATCTTTCTCCTAACCAATACAAGGTAGCTTTCCTTTGAAGGAGTGTTCAAACTGTAAGTCTGCCCCGTGATTAAACCACATGACGAGAACATGCCTGTAGTTGGTAGATGCCTGAGCTTGCTATAGGGTTCTACCATCCCTTTAAAGGAGAATCGGGACAATATGGTTGTCCGTGACTAAGTGCAGATCCCTCGGACGGTGGAGTTATCTGTAACTTTGTGAACAGATCCCAAACACTCCAACAGGAGGGGATGAGTGCTGATTATAGAGGTCTACTACTCCTTCAGAAGATTGACGTAACTGTATAGCAACCTGAGCTCATTAGAGACCAGGTCCAAATCGTACCCCTGAAGAGAAGAAAAAAGTCCCCTTTGTCTACTCATTAAATTTTGACATATAGTTCAGACTTCCTCTCCTCAACTAACTTTTATGAAGTCAATAGAAACCCCTCTCCCTCAGTCCTACTTCACTTAGACCCAGTTTGAAAGTCAAAGGACACGGAATATCATCAGTAAAAAAAAATAAAAGTATGGTATGTAAGGAGAAAAGGAACTGCTTTTTTCTGTGGAGAAACATATATTGGAGATGATCGCCTCTGAAAAAGAGTGTAGTGATGGAAAGCACCAAATCCTTTTTCATTATTGAAGCATGGAAAATCATCTCAAGTTCAAATAGTTCATAAAAGAATTTTTTTGAAAAAATTAGTAATACTATTACTACTGCAGGTCCCAGAATGGATGAATAAACGGAGAATGATCCCCATCAAAAAGGCCCCAAAGAACCAGGAAGGCAATTACAGACCAATCACCTACCTACCACTAATGTGGAAAATCCTCACAGAACAGATAGCAGAGAGAATATATATTTCCATGGAGAGAAGGGAACTATTACCAGAAGAACAGAAAAGTTGCCGGAGATGAGCCCAAGAGACTTGCTCTACATCAACCAAATGATCCTAAAAGAAGTAAGTAAAAAGAGGAAAAATGTTGTGATGGGATAGATCAACTATAAAAATAGTTTACAACATGATCCCACAACGATTGACACTCGAATGCTTTAGGATACTCAAGATCAGCAAACCAGTGGTGAGATTCATAGACAACACTATAAAAAACTGGAAAGTAGACTCGACAACTACAGTATAAAAAGAGGAATCTTCCATGCAGACTCTCTGTCTCCACGGCTAATTGTTCAAAATACGATACTACTCAACAGAATTCTGAAAAAAAAGCTATACCAATTCTCCAAAACAAAGGGAAAGCCAACCATATCATGCACATAGACGATGTAATAGTATTTGCTGAGAAGAGGGAAGAACTCAAAACATTGTTCAACAGTGTGAAAAAATACAGAAACAACATTGGGATGGAGCTCAGAATAGAAAAATGTTTACTAATGGTAATGGTAATTCACAAAGAAAGGCTTGCAGCAGCAGAGGAAATTGAATTACGGGTCACTAAAAAATCAGTACATTGACCACCGATATAAATACCTGAGAGTTTTCATATATGACAGGGAAGAAATAAAGGAGGAAATAAGAAGAGAACACCTTTGGAGGATAAAAAAAATACAAGGGACCAAACTAAACAGCAGGAATCTGATAAAAGGGATGAACACACAGACAGTATCAAGGAGAACTTTTAAAAATAGACTTATTATATATCATTAAAGAAGAAATTTTGTGCAGAATCATTTTTTTAAGAACCAGGACCCCAAAATGCACAAATTTTGAGATAAAGTGCAATAAGAAAAAACTCTTTGGAATCAACAAGCAATTTAGTTAAGCTTAATATGTGGGAGGAATCCAGAGCATTTTCCCACATGGTCAACATTTTTTTTGAAGAAATTACATAGAAATACTTTTAAAAGTATTGGAAAAGTTTATCCAAAATATATTTGTGAGGAAGGTTAGTCATAAACTAATAAAACATCAAAGCTTGCTGGAAAACATATATCATTTAGACATCTTCAGACAAATCATGTTGAAGTATTCGTATGATTGTCTACAATGAGTAAAAAACCTCATTAAGAGTATGCAATGTAATTAATAATCACATAAATTCATGTACAATGCATCTTCTTATTGAACATGATGAAGAAAATCAAGAGGCTAAACAAAATATCATAACTCTTTGTTTCAACTTTTGTTACTGGGTTCTAGAAAGCCTTCTAAATCAATGCAACCCACTTCAGAACATTTGCAATATTGGATGTATGGAACATCAACCTTTCTGTAACTGCAATGTCTTATATACTTCATTTTGAATATAAAATATAAAACTAGATTGCAAATCAAATGTCTCAAATTGAATATTGTATACTAGGCCAAAATATGGACCCAAGAGAAACCCCTAGAAGTAAAATATTATGTAGGAATATCAGAAACACTGTGGAAACTTGGATTAGCCAACCATATATCACCTTTTACTAATGAAAAATACAAAAATAACTCTGGACATATTATTAGAGATTGAGTGATAACAATCTCAAACTGATGCTAAAATGGAAAATATCAAAACGAACACACGTATGCCAAAATATCGAAACTCCATGCCACCTATGCCTGAATGAGATTTTTGAAATCTTTTGTTTTGCCAAAAGGACAAAAAAAACCATAAAACAGAGTTATTAAACAGAAAAAAAGGAAATGACATTAAAATGCAGGCACTGCTCAAAATTTCTATAAACAAATATAACTGAATATATATATATATATAGATATACTAAAAATAACTAGCATAGATATCTTATTCACAAAGCCACCTTAGAGAACAATCCAATCAATTACCTCAGACATGAGGGAGTGGACCAAACCCAATGTAATCAAACAACCCACTAAGGTCATATAAAAGGGATCCTAGCATAAGGAAATGGACTTGAGTGAGGATAGAATACTCTCAGAGAGGATACATACCAAAAATAACTGGTAGAAGCAACCAATTATAATGTAATGATAATGTAAACACTCACACCATACCCCTTTGTTTGTAATTTATAACCACCAACAAACATGCATACCGTTCAATAAAACAAAATATAACAAGAAAAAGCTAACCACAAAATAAAAACAGATAAAATGAATTGTGTTATATTATATAGAAACTTATTTGAAATGATCACCTGTCATAATTTAGTTAACGTATCACTGACCTTAGACAAGATGGATAAAATAAACACTTTAAGAAAATTGGGTTATTGTTATTTGGGCATTTTCATTACGGGTGATTTTTCAGCTTAATGGCAAGAGCATCGCTATGTTGAAGCATCTACACTACCAGTGGTAGATTGGATTTGTGTAGCAGCCATATTTTCTTTAATTCCTAATCATTCTGTCAGATTCATTATATATTGATTTTTCAATACACATATGTATGTACATATGTAGATATATATATATATATATATATATATAATAAAACTCACTCAGAGAGGAAGTATACCTGATCTGATGGATCAACTACATACTGATAGCGAAAATGCTTCAACCATACGCTCTTAATTCATAATTTATAGCTACCAACAAGCATAGCAAAAACGGCATAACAAGCTATGACCAACCACAAAACAAAAAACATATATTCATACATAAATAGTATGAAAGAAGAACCTACCACCAAGAAAAATTGACATTCCCCCCACCCCAAATACCCTAAATAGTAATCAAAAATGAATCAAATCATTTGCCTGAAGAATCCCAAACAGAGTAGAAGTATTAATGTGTTTGTGTAGTGAATCCTTAGTCCACTTTAATTCAAGCTCTACTCTAAATCAACTCGATGTTTAATGTTGAATGTATCAAGCACTTCAAATGAGCACTGAAATAAACCCATCACACATTGAATATTGTATTATATTGTATTGTATTCTTGATTTGTATTTATATATACATACATACACTTATATACATACATATATACACACATAAATACATAGATATATATATATATACATATATATACAAACATATAAGTACAAATCAGGAATACAATATGATGTAATATAATGCAATGCACAATGTATGATGGGTTATTTCATAATGTGTTCGATACACTCAACATCAAACTTGTTAACATATGGTATAGCTTAAAATATGATGAAATGAAGGATTTACTATGCTATCACCTTTATGTTTCTGCCCTGTTTGGGCTTCTTCAGGCAAATGATTTGATTTATTTTAGATCCCTATTTAGGACGTTTTTGTGGAGTGTCCATTTTTCTGGGTGGAAACTTGCCTTTTATTCTATTTATACATCTTTCTTTTTTATTTTCTTTGTTTAGTTGATGGTCATTGCTTGTTACGATTTGCGGAGTGGAAATAATTCACTGTCTGGTAGTCATAAATTAGCAGGGGATACTGTAGACACTTTCTTTATCAGTGTATTGTTAAAAAATCAGCTCTTTGTGGTATGTTTCCTCTCAGGAGTATATCATTTTTATCTTAATCTTCTCCCCAATGTTAGAGTTCACTTGTACAGGACCCTAGTTGTTAGTTTAATCATTTCATTTATTCTAGGGGTAGAGTGCTTCTATACATCTAAGACAATCAAGTTATTCTTAAAGTAGCCCTGGGGGTATAAAATGATAATAATGGTAATGTTAAAAGTAATACAGCTACTACTAATGTTGATAATAATGAGGGGAATATAATGGCTATGGTGGTTAATTTTTTGTATACCTGTTTATGGGGTGTTGAATCATGTTTTTAATAGAAATTTTGAACAGTACCAACACTTTGGATTTACTTCATTCATATAATTTAATAATTCTGTTTTTTGTATTTTGTT
The DNA here is from genome assembly GCA_963457665.1 of Thysanoteuthis rhombus. NCBI lineage: Eukaryota > Metazoa > Mollusca > Cephalopoda > Oegopsida > Thysanoteuthidae > Thysanoteuthis > Thysanoteuthis major. The sequence goes on along the minus strand of OY735200.1, from coordinate 41,337,139 downwards.
CTATTTGCAAGTGAGAATTTAAAATTTCTCATTCAAGCATAGGTTATATGGGGTTTCAATGTTTTTTGGCACATGCATCTTTGTTTTAATATTTTACTGTGGTTGTGAGGTTGTTATATGCTAGTTCAAATAATGATGTACAGTTATGTGAATTTTTCATTTGTGAATGATGATACATCTTTGGCTAATCTTGATTAAAATGGTGTTTTATATATTCCTATATAGTATTTCACTTCTGAGGGTTTTTCTTGAGTTTTTATCTCAGCTTGATATATAATATTTGATTTGAGTACATTAATCTTGCAAAGCGCATCTGTTGCTGTTTGTACAACTGCAATCTGCTTTATTTATACTTTCTCCACTAGTATCATTTCCAATTACTTCATTGCTGTGTTTTTATATGAAATTATCCATATTCCACCCAAAGCAAGTGATGTTGCTAGGCCTTTTCGGACCACTTACTTATAAGAGGAGAACAATACCAACATCAACAAGCCCAAGAACAAAATAACAACCTCTCTAATAGAAGTCACCACTATATCTAAACCAAGGAGCAAACAAACCATTAGAAAAATCTCCAATGGAACCGGGAATCTTACAGAAAACACAGAAACCTCAAGCCACCAACAACAACAAGAGAGAAAATTGAAGAGACCGAACTGAAAAAAAAATCACAAATAGATGGAGAGAAGATAGAAGAAGATACATGACAGCAATCATCAGAACAGCTCTCGAAAAAGGTTGGGGATTAAAAGCTATGAACAAAGCTCTCAGTACAGGATGGGAACACACAACTTGTGTATTCGAGGAAAATAGAGACCTAACAACGGAAAGAGACAGGATTGTCAAACATGCCCAAGAATTCTACCAAGATCTCTTTCAGACAAGGACTACAAAACAATGAACAGGATACGCAAGACACAAGCAATCAGTTTGAGGATTTCCCAGAAGTTACACCATGTAGGTAAAGCAAGCCATCAAACAAGCAAAGAAAGGAAAAGCCCCATCATAACATCACCAATCTACTAAAAAAATTTGGTAAGATCATCACTAGGAAACTAGCTGTTCTATTCAAACTATACCTAAAAAAAAGTAAGATTGGAACACAGCAGTCATAATGCTTTTATATAAAAAGAAATCCAAAAGACTTCAACCACAGGAGCAAGATGGCTTTAGAAAAAGCAACTCGACCATGAACCACCTGCATTCGATAAATCGGCTGAAATGAAAAAAACAGCAGAATATAAAATGCCACTCACTGTAGCACTTATCAACTTCAAGGAATCCTTCAACTCTGTGGAAATTCCCATAGTCATGAAGACCATCATTTTACATAGTGTAGATCCTGTATAAATCAGAGTACTGGAACATATATACCGTCACAACAGCTCTTTTATTAGATTACATGAAGACTCAGGGCCCTTCCAGCTCCAAAAAAAGGTAAGATAAGGTGATATCAGTGCACCCAAACTCTTCACAACCTACCAAGAGATGATTTTTAGAAACCTAGATTGGGGAAATAAAGGAATCAAATTAAACGGAAAATATCTGAAATTTGGCATATGGTCATTTCAAGGTTGAGGTCATAGGTGAATTCATTGGGGGATATTTTGGGTCTTAGGCAAGCTACTGAGGTAATATTTAGTGAATAATAAGGATCTAAGTGAATGTAGTAAGTAAATGAGTGAAATTTTTGGTTGACACTGATCAGATTAGGATATATGGCAGTTACACTTTTATCCAAGATTCCAAATTTAGTATCTGCTTGATTCTTGGCCCTTCTTATGGCTTCTGACCAAGAAATCTTCATGATAATATTATTCCGGAAGGAATTGGGGGAAAGTGATGGAGAAGAGGGAGAGAAGGTGTGAAGGAAAAAATAGGATGTAAGAAATCTAGAGAAAAATTTGAAAAAAAAACAATCAAAAGGAAAAAATACAAATCTAATAGCAATAATTCTTTATGCATATCTCTCTGTATGTACATATGTTGGTCTTTATTTCATATTTTTTATTTTGGTATTTATTTTTTGGATTATTATTTTAAAATATCCTTTAATATTTTCATGTGTGTCTTTCTTTTAATATTATTTGGTACTTTTTTATATTTCAAGGTATTTTTACTTCTTAAAACATTCAACAGACAACAGTCAGAATTGGATATAGTGCAAATACAAAGATCATATGCTTCATTTCATCTCATTTAGAGCTCTTATCTTTCAAGAAATATGTAATACTTTATTGGCAGCATTCAATTTAGATGTTGCGTTTCCTTGGAAAATTTTTCATGTAAACTACCTGATAACCTCCCCAGCATCTCCCTCCATGTATTCTCTCCTTTCCTTTCACCTTATCAATGATTTTTAACACCAACTTTCTCTTTCTCCTATTCCTCACCTTTACCCTCAATTCACAAAAGCTTTTGAACTATGCATGGAAATCTCCATATACTTGTATAAATCCGATCTAAAAATCTGTTTCTCCATGCTTGCTCTTAATGCAATAGCAGCAAAACCACCTGTTTTTTGCAGGATTAGTCATGTGGTTAGAAACACTGGACAGATAACCAGCATCTCCCAAGATATATCAAGCACAAACTAATTTTCATCATATTGTTCGTACATATCATATAAGTAAGAGAAGTTAACATTGTTTTCCTTTTACAAAGTGCTCACTGTAAAGAAAAAATTCAAGGATAAATAAGTTCCTGTAAATGCTGTTTGGGTTTGAATGAAAATAACACTAATAAGTTATAACTATAGAAAATTCTCAAAGTTGAATTGAAATATAGAGTGACTACCTTAATTTTTTTCTACCATACCTTTCATAAACTCAACCAAGTGAGCTACATTTAATACATACTGATTTGCTACTCGGTAGTCAGCAATGCCAGGTTCTGAATCAGATGTCATTAGTTTGTAGATCTACCTCTGGGATTCTTTAGTTTAGTTTCAAATCATAGTTCAAACCATAATTCAATGGTTAATAAACTCATTTATTAAATGGAATGTGTATAAACCTATGCCAGCTTGTTACTGATCCAAGGAACTTGGAATTTGACAACTTTCCATGTTAATTTTAGCATAAAATGTATTTATTGATTTTTTCTTAATCTTTCAAATCATTTTTAATGCAGCCAATTAAAAGCATATCAAGTGCAAATAATTTTCATTTATTATACTTTAATCAATATTACATATTACATATACTAAAAATATATCATTCTATTTTTTGCACTATTAGAAAAAAGTTATCATGTAAAAGTATGAAAAAATCATAACTGTACTCCAGCATTTTCTGTTGTCTTGCAATGAGCAGTTCCCAGGGTTGCTGGATTAAGAAGGTACAATTGTATTACAAAGTCTGTACTTATAAATAAAAATAACACTGGAACATGAAAAAGAAATGACTGATTTGTGCCAAAGATTACCAGGAAAAAACCATAATCCTCCAGGGAAAATGTTCTGTGGACAGATGCTACCAAAATAGAAAGTTTTGGCAATGAACACCAGCGATTAGCTTATTGACAGCAAAATGAAGCTTATATTATACAAGGGTGCCAAAAATACTTTACAGGTCATATTTTTCTATTTTTTTTGTAATTACTGCATGTACTGTAAGTTTCTAAATAATACTTTTTTGTTAAATTACTTTTCAGTCATATTCAGATTTTTCTATGACATGGTACTATTATTAATCAAGATGTGATTAGATTGAAATGACACACATGTGCTGATGGGAAAAACTGATTGCATGTATCGAATGCTGAGAACGGCAAGTGACATCATAGGAAGGGGACGTGATTGTTAATGTGTCTGTAGCAATGTTTTATTAGTTATTAGTATGAGTATGTAACATCCTCCTTCTTTTTATAAGCTTGGTCTTGAGTTGGGACCATCGAGAGTGAGAGTTCTTTTTGTTTTTTTTTTCAATTTTTCTGAATGGCGTAAGGGGGGTAATTTCCTTTGTGATATTTATCAAAATAATTATTCTCTGTATCTTCAGGGGAGGGGTGTTATCCGTCTGCTGCTGGTGATTTTGGTTGTACCTGTTGACATTGATCTGCAACTTTTGGGATTTTATTCTCATAATCAATATCTGGGGCTGTTTGTATACGTTCATTTGTTTCAAGTATATGATGTTCTTTGATGTATCTTATGTATTTACCTTCTTTGGTAATTGCCAAAAATAAATGAGGTTCATTCAGTTTGTTAACTACTTTGCTTTTTCTTTTCCATTATTATTGAATTTTATTTGTATGCTGTCATTTAGTTTCAGTAGGCGTAATTCACATGAAGAGTGAGATTTTTTTGTTGTCTTTGACTTTTTGTGATGAAATATTTTTGGGAGGTGCATACATAAGTTACTTTTATAAGTTGTATCACAGGAAATTGGGCCACATTCTTTGGTGGTGTTGTACATAGTGCCTAATAAGGAATGTTATCATTTTTTTTATAGTTTAAATATTTTTGATACTTTGGATTTGTTTTTACGTGTTTAAAGTCCCACTGTTTGAAGAATATTTTAAAATCCTGTGATTTGAATGCAGGTCCATTGTCACTCAGTGATCTGAGGAATGTGGAAAGTATTATCTAAATTTTCATGACTGTGCTTGATTCGCAGGCCTGTACTTGATCTACATCAGGATATCTTCTAGTGTAGTCCACAATTAGAAGATATGATTTGTGGTATAGATGAAATATATCTGTACCTACTTTGTGGTATAGATGAAATATATCTGTACTTACTTCTATCCATGGAGTGACATGAATTTCATGAGAATTTAAATGTCCAGCTGGTTAACGATTCTGAGGATCGATGCATGATGAACATTGCTGACCATGTCTTTGATCTAAGTATTTACATCATTCAGTAGACATATTCCTTGGCTTGTGCTATGCATTCTTCAATGTCTAAATGTCAAATATGGATTTTTTGTGAAACTCCTTCAAACAATATTAAGTATGATACTCAGAACACTTTTGAGTTGGATTTCTTGTATTTCTAATTATGTTGCAAATAGAGACAAACAGTTGAAAAAAACAAATATTTTCTTTTCGGGCCCATTACTTTTCATGTATGCTATGAGTGTTTGTAGAGTTGGTTCGCCTGCTGTGGCCTCCCCAGTACACACAGAGTTTATTATCACTTATAGGGATTTTTTTTTACAGTAGAATGAATATATATTCTCATATCTGCATCAGATATTTCAGAATTTTGCCCTGGAGAAAAACACTTGATAAAGTGTCAGCAATGACAGTTTCATGACCTAGAATGTAATTGAATTCAAGATTGTAAGGTTGCTAGCCTAATAAGAATCTTTGTATTCTCCAACATGGTTTTGTGATTGATTTTTTAAAATTTGCTTCAAAGTTTTGTGATGCTCTTCAATCAAGAAGTGAGTGACTTGAAAAAATTCATAGAATTTTTACCACCCAAAACTACACTGAATGCTTCCCATTCTAGTGGACAGTAGTTCTGTTCAGTGGAAGTAGTGACATGATGAAAATAAAATAGGTAGCCATTTGCCATTCTAATTTTGCTCAGGTATTGCATCGATTCCGTGTTTACATGTATTTATTGTTATTTTTATGGGTAGATTAAAAATGTACTGTGGTAAAAGAGGTAGTCATTTTGTAAAAGATGACGTAATGGTTTTATTACTTTTATGTAATTTGGAAAGAATTTGCATAAGTAATTTGTCATGTCATAAAATCCTTGCAAATCTTGATTGTATTCGAGTAAGTTCATGCTGATAATTACTATTTTAGATGTATTGGATTTCAATCCTTCGCTTGAGATGAGGTGACCCAAACACACTTTGATTTATTCAATTTCAGACTGTGTTTTCGTGTTTTCATTGTCAGTTGAAAATGAGTTTGAGTTAATCTATGTTTTTTTAGAGTTTTCAACCGAATTATGATGTCATTTTGGGAGTTCTTTGTTCCTGTGATTCCTCGTTTAATTTGCTATTTCAATTTGGAAGACTTTGTTAGTACTAGTAAAACTAAGATGAATGTGTGAAACAATACCTTTCAATGGGTATGTTGAATGTTAGAAGACTAGAGCTCCCTTCATCAGCTGAGATTTGCCAAGATCCTTCAGAAGCATGAAGTCTAAAGTACTTTGGGTCACACACTTCTGAAAAAATTTCTTCCTTGAAATGCTCACTTTTAATTGCATTATTCAGATCATGAGGATCTAAACAGTCAGAAATTGCAGTTCAACTTTTCGACGATAACAAAGGATCTAACCGATTCCGTGGATTCTCTTACAGGAAGAATTATACCTGCTGCATTTTCTGCTATTCTTTTTTTTAATTTGCGTCATAGGATGAAAAGAACTTCCCTGTGAAGAGCAAATTGCCAATCATACTAAAACAGTCATCAAATGCTTTCAAGAGGTTTGGTATACTTGAACGGTTGATTTTCAAGATTCTGTACATTAGATTAAATTTTTTGCAAGTGTTTGTATCAAAAACTGGTCAAGATTGCATATCATCATCATCATCATCATTATCAGTCTTTTAGCGTCCGTCGTTGGACATGGACCTTCCCCAGGATCTGCCACATTTCTCTATCATGGGCGTCACAGAGACAGTATTTTCTAAATTTGTCTAGTCCATCTCTCCATCTTCTATTTTGCCAGCCTCGTTTTCACATGTGACCTCTGGGGATCTATGTTGTGAGTCGTGATGTCCATCAGTTGTCTGCCATTCCTGCAACATGATTAGTCCATTGCCATTTAGGTTTTCAAATAGATTCTATGATGTCTCAGACTCCTGTTTTCTTCCTGATATACTGTGCTGTTTTGTGATCTCTCCATGTGAGGTTGAGCATGATTCTCTCCTGTGCGTGTTGCATAGTTCTCAGTTTGCGGGTTTTTCTCTTGGTTAGGTTCAATGTTTTAGCTCCATAAGTGAATATTGGGAGAATGCATTGATTATATACTCTTCTTTTAAGGATTATTGGGATCGACGTTTTTGACGGTCGAGTTTGCTCTGCTGAAGGCATGCCATCCTAGGATGATTCTTCACTTGATTTCTTTCTCTTTTGTGGGTTTCATAGAAAATTGTTTTCCCAGGTATATGTAGTGGTCTACTTTTCCCTGTTTTGTATCTCCGATTTTGACAGTTATGTTCTTATTATGGACACATATTGTTGTGGTTAGAGAATCAGACAGAATTATTGCAAGTAATCTAATGGTTCTAGGTTCAATCTCAGTGTGAGACAATAATAATTTGAAAATACTACTACTGCTAAGAGGGAAGTGCGGTCTCTATACCCCCGTCGGTTAAATAAAGGGATCAGTTCGTTACTTCCCCCATACCTACCAGATGATACCTGATGAAGGCCATAGAATATAACGGCTGAAATGTTGTATGAAAAACAACCAAGATGAGGATAGTCCTAATAATGATCGAAATAGTGATCATTGCTCATGATTTTTGTTTTACTGAAGTTTATGTGTAGGCCACCTCTTACGCTCTCTTTATTTAGTTCATCTAGCATTACTTCGAGGTCATGTTGGTTCTCTGTGGAAAGGACGATGTCGTCTGCAAATCTTAGGTTGCTCAGATATTCGCCGTCTATTTTGATTCCTCTATTCTCTTAGTCCAGGTTTCGGAAGATCATCTCGAGGCAGGCTGTAAAGAGTTTGGGAGAACTGGTATCACTTTGTCTTACTCCTTTTTGGAGTTGGAAGGGTTCAGAGTCCTTATGTAGACTGATGAAGGAGTTTCTATGATTGTATATATGTTGCAGTACTTTGACATATACATGGTCTACACCTTGTAGAGTGATGGCCTTCATGATCATGGGGATTTCTACGGAATAAAATACCTTCTTGAAGTCTATAAATGCTACAGCAACTGGCATTTTATATTCTGCTGCTTTCTCTTTCCGCTGATTTATTGAATGGAGATGGTCCATGGTCGAGTAGTTTCTTCTAAATCCAGCCTGCTTGCGTGGTTGGTTCTCATCTAGATTTTAGTGATTCAGTTGGTGATGATTTTTGCAAAAAGTTTATTGGTGGAGTTTAGTTGTCTTCAGGGTTACCTTTTTTGTGTAGAAGCATTATGATTGCTGTGTTCCAGTCTTTCGGGATTTTACTCTGTTTTAGACAAAAGTTGAATTGAAAAGCTAGTTTTTTGTAGACTATCTTACCAGCTTTTTTGAGTTGATTGATGATGATGTTATGTGGTCCAGGAGCTTTTCCTTTGTTTGTTTATTTGATGGCTTGTTTAACCTCCCATGGTGTAACTTCTGGGAAGTCCTCAAACTGATTGTCTGCGTCTTGCGTATTTTGGTCATTGTTTTGCTGCCTGTATCTTGAAGAGTAAAGTTTTTGGTAGAATTCTTGGGCGTGTTCGACAATTCTATCTCTGTCTATTATTACGTCTCCGTTTTCTTCAAGTATGCTTGTTACCTGTTTCTGTCCTATACTGCGAGATTTGTTTATTGCTTTAAAGCCCTGATGTTTTTTGAGGGTGGTTTCGATGATTACTGTCATATACCTTCTTTTGTCTTCTCTTAGTTTCTTTCTGATTGTTTTGTTTAGTTTGGTCTCCTCTATTTTTTTCCTTGTTGTTGGTGGTGGTTTGAGGTTTCTGCATTTCTCAATGAGTTTCTTGGTTTCATCAAAGATTTTATCAAGGGTCTGTGTGCGTTTTGGTTTGAATATAGAGGCAGCTTCAGAGAGGTTGTTATTTTACTGTGGTGTTCATTGTTGTTGGTGTCGTTTTCATTGGTAAGGATTTTAAATCTGTTCTTCAATTCTAGTTTCAAGGGTTGAGTGAGTTTCTTTGGTACGTTAATGGTTGCTTTTTGGTGTAGAACAATCTTTTACATGCTTTAATGGTGTTTATCTGCATCTTACATCTTACATCATTGTATAGTCGCTTCCTATGTTTACTTGGTTTAGAATTTGAATGTCTCTGATGGAGTTGCTCCTGTCCATTAGGATATAGTCTATTTCATTTTTGGTTTCGTGGTTGGGGCTCTTCCAAGTGTATATCTACCAGCAAATGAATGGTTGATCTCTTCTGTTGAATTTTATTATTTCAATGAAATATACCACTTCTCACTTAGTTCTAATGAAATTTGACAGTAGTTAATAAATTTTAATGTATGTACAATAAGAATCAGCAATCAAAATTTCTGTATTGTCAAGTGTCTGAGAAGCTTTTCCAAATGCCTATTGAAAAATTGGAATATGAATGAATTAAACCTTTTAAAAACAATCAAAATAAGAAGATACCTTTATGTGAAATAAGATTTTTTTAGGAACATAAGATAATACTACAATTCAATGGACAAGTTCAGGGCACCAACAAGCCTTGAGTTGGCTCTGGATGCAAATGTGCAGCTAAAGTCTTCATCTTTTGTAACTTATTTTTTCCAGATGATTGCATCAATCAATTAAAGATGAGAATTTAAAAAAATATTTTGATATAGAACAATTTTGAATAGAAGCAATTAATTATTAATAAAGTACTATGAATGATTGTAATAGAAAAAATGACAGTTTGGTTGAGTGGAACCTCTCTTCAGAGAATTTTCTTACTGATAACTTGCATAGTCTGATTATGCAGTCAGCTGGCCATTTCACACTGACAGCTGGTTATAGTCTTGAGAATTGTTTTCTATGTGCTGTTTAGGTAACAATGTTGTGTAGGAATAGTAATCGAGGCCACAGTCATTTGATTAGATGGAAAGGTCAGCTGACAATTTAAAGCCAATAACTAGACCATTTCTGTGTTTGAAGTTATATGTTGATGGCTGAAAAGGCCACTTTGGGATTTGCAGTTACCTAAACTATTCACTTGTTTGAATGAATCAGCCAGTTCTGAGAATTCTGTTTTTGTTAGCCTGGCCATTTGGGTAATGATATTTGCATTTGGCAGAAAATTCAACTAACTATTGAGTTCAGACACCTGGACATAAGAGTTAGAATATAAATTGTTAAACTTGATTGTTGGTAGAATCCTAAATAAACTATGCTTCTTCACCTTATAAAGGGAAAAAGTAGCTGAAGACTGAGAACTAAAAGTAAGTTTAGGAGCTACTGTCGTAGAATTCATCTAACATCTGCAAATGAGGAGAAAAGAATAGGATGAAAGGAAAGAGCACAACAATGACTTTTGGGACAAGGACCATCTTCTCAACTTCAGAGTGAATTCTGTGATCAATGATTTGTTTCCAATATCGAGAGGCATAGTTATGAAAAGGGGAAACATTAACAATAACATGATAAAGAAACCTTGAAACACACATCCTCATCTATAAGAAAATGCCAATATGTATGACATGTGTATATAAAACAAGCAAAAGTAGTAGAGGCATATACTAGTACTAAGGTTGATGAACTTTTCAAAACCTCAATCGCTGGACTCTTTCTCGGTTAAAATTTGAAGAAATAAGGAAGAGTTATCAACAATTGATGGCACTCACCTAATACTTAGAAGCAGCCCCAATAGACTCCGTGAGGAACTAGCGACAAATTAGAAAATGCTAGTCATAATACCACAAGTAACATAAGCAATGAACAATCATTTTGCTTTTATCCTCCACAGCACTGTACACACCCATATTTCCCTTCATCAAGAAGGGATACAGTGTGTGTTGAGGTTCAGTGGAGCTCTTACTGTACTCTGATTGCTTGGCCAAATACAATCTTAAATATATCAGCCATTCCTGTTGGGGCCATTCAGAATGCCCAGCCACCTCATTTGCTGGGTCAGTGGTTTTAAAAGGTTGAATCACTTGATTTGGGTGGAGGTGATGTGCTCTAAGCCAAAAACATCACCCAGTAGACATTTCTACACACTGGCAGCTACAATGTCAGAATGTTTTTTCTGCAGACATGCACCTATCTGATCTGGAAAATGAAATAAAAAAACTGAAATGGGACATTATCAGTTTCAATGAAATGAAAAGACCCAAAGTAGAACTGATTGAACTAAAGTACTAGCACCTACTGTACAACTATAGGAAAGAAAAAGGAAACAAAGCAGAGAGGGTGTTCTTATTCATAAAAAAATTCCAGACAACGTTGTAGGATTCAAAGATATCTCAGATCACGTGGCCAGAGTCTCTATGCAGCCGTCGAAGAGGTACAAATTGAACATCATTCAAGTACTTGCTCCTGTGCCATAGTCAACAAATGACTTCTACAATGACTTGAACTCATAGGTCAAGTCAATGAAAGTTGCTTTAGCAAGTTCAGATACAAAATATGGAACTAAAGAAGTGATGATCGAATAAATTTTACAACAGCAAACGGGTTCAAAATCATGAATACCTTCTCGGTAAAGAAAGCCAATAGACTTGAAGCAGCCCCTATCATGAATCCAAGAATGAAATTCTGACAAACAAGGGTGAGACCATCAATGATATTCAGATCCTAAATAAGGTCAATATAGGAAACGACCACAATGATTAGATGCGAAATGCAAATTAACACCTAGGAAGGATGCAGGAAAATGTTCAGCACTTGGCGTCTAAAAATATCTCAATTGTCCCTTCAAGTTTGAAATGAAAAACAGATTTGAAATTCTCAACAAAACAAAATAGAACATAAACAAGGCCAACAACTGCATAATCACCTCCATGTTCATGCCAAAGAGCAAACAAACATCAGTAAACTCTTGGAAAAAACAAAGAATCTCATGGAAGAATGCTGAAATCTTAGACCACTGACTAGAACAAGAGACAAGATTGAAACAACCAAGCTTAATAAAACCATCCAAAAAAGAGGAAGAGAAGACAAAAGAAGATACATGACAGCGTTGTAAGAAAAGGTAAGAACTTCAAGGCTGTTGAAAAGACTCTCAATACAGGAAGAAGGCAAATAACTGGTGTACTCGAGGAAAATAGGCACTGACTTGCCCAATGATTCTATAAAAACATTTACTCCACCAAACGAGGAACACAGAACAATGAAGAAGATATACAACTCACAGGTAACCTGTTTGAAGATTTCCTTGAAGTCACTCCATGGAAGGTGAAACAAGTCATCAAACAAATAACGAAAGGAAAGGAAAGGACCAGATATCATTACCATCAATCCACTCAAAAAAAATGGTGAAGTCATTACTTGGAAACTAGCCATTCTATTTGACATACCTCAAACAAAGTTGTGTCCCAGAAGATTGTAACACTGCAATCATAATCATCTTCATCAGCAGCCTTTTAGCATCCTTTGGACGTACACCTTCCCGAAGATCTGCCAGACCTCTCTATCATGGGTGCCACGCCATCTTATATTTTGCTGGCTACAGTTTCACGTATGATCTCTGGGGATACACGCTGAGTCATGATGTCTTGTGAATCACTGACACTCTTGCAACATGATCAGCCCATCGCCATTTGAGTTTTCTAATGGATTCTATGATATCCCTGACCCCTGTCTTTTCTCTGATATACTGAGCTATTTTGTGGTCTCTTCATGCAATATGATCCATTGCATGACTGTTAAATAAAGAAGAAAATGCAAAAGATCTACACAAGTACAAGCCAATAAACCTACAGAACTGTATTTATCAGCTTGAATAAGGGGTAAGTGGAAGAGATACCAGCCCACCTAAACTCTTCATGGCCTGCCTTGAGATGATCTACTGAAAACTAGACTGGGAATCAAAAGCAATCAGAATAGATGGCAAATACTTAAGTAACCTCAGATATGCACATGACATTTTGCTTCTTGCCAAGAGCCTTCCTGATCTACAAAATATACTAGATAAATTGAACAAAGAAATCAAAGAAGTAGGTCTCTACATAAGCTTTAGTAAACAAATGTCATGTACAACAAACATATTGAGGACAAAGACTCTACGATCTGAACTGAGAATGCAGGACTGAAGAAAGTAGATCACTACATCTATCTAGGACAGTGAATCTCCATTAGTCCTGAAAAGAAGAGTATACAACGGATGTATTCTACCGATAATCACCTGTGGAGCAAGAACATGGAGCCTAACCAAAAGATTGATTCTCAAACTGAAAACTGCGCGACATGCACCTGAGAGAATCATGGTCAACTTCACATGGAGAGATCACAAGACAGCACAATATATCAGAGGAAAAACAGGAGGCAGATATATCATTGAATCCATTAAAAGACTCAAATGGCAATGGGCTGGTCATGTAGCAAGAACATTCTCTCATGAAGTGAATCCCAAGAGATTGTATCTGAAACTGGCTGGAAATGTAATTGAATCAGATTTATACTTTATGATTAGAAAGACTCGCGGAATTTTTTGAAATCATCGACACCCTATTTTAGATATAATTAAATTTATCAAAAATGTATTCTGAAGTTCCTTCTTAATCTTGTTAGAAAAAGGAAAGTTCAAGCTATTGTAAAAAAAGAAAGGACAACAAATTTCAAGAATGTTGAAGACTTGAAAAATTCTGTGGATCTCTCTAATCTAACAGGATAAATTTGATTCAATTTGATTCCCCGAAAAGTGTTAAAACATGATTTTCAGTTAACATCTATTTCAGTTGGGCCATTATTTTTACACGCGGTTATTGTTACGGGTGACATTTTTATCTTGGCTTTTTTCACCATGCACCATCTCATATTCTTTATATATATATATATATATATATATACATAAATGTATATATATATATATATATATATATATATATATATATATATATATATATATATATATATATATATACATAAATGTATATATATATATATATATATATATATATATATATGTTGTCTAAATTGAATGATATATTACCCATGTAACAACGGGAGATCATTTCAAATAAATTTTCATATAATATAACGAAAATTATAATTCATATATATTGGGAAATAATTGACTGAAATGACATATTTTTTTACATATTTAGTGTTGAATGCAGTAAAGCTTTCTAGAATATATATATATATATATATATATATATATATATATATATATATATATATATATGTATACACACATATTCCAGAAAGTTTCACTGTATTAAACTCTAAATATGTAAAAAAAAGGATCTTTTTTCTAAACAATTTATGTCATTTTAGTCAATTATTTCCTCCTATATTTTCTTAAACACATACTGTCACGTTCAATGAGATCAAAAAGATAGAGAATGAACGAGGTGAGGATTTTGGTTGAAAGCAATTATTTCACCTATGCATTCATATGTGTGTGTGTGTATGGGTATATATATACTCAGCTTAGTTTACACTGGCATAAGGTCACAAGTTTAAAGCTCACAGAGTGACTACAGTAGGAGTAGTCTGCTAGACTAGCTTTTTAATTATTTCTTCATGCCACGATACTTATACATACATACATACATACATACATACATACATACATACATACATATATATATATGTGTGTGTGTGTGTGTATGTGTGTGTGTGTGTGTGAGTATAAGAGTATATTCTGATATGTCTATATACATATGTTCATAAGTATAGTCATATATATGCACATATGTGCACAGACACATACTTATATATGTTGATATAGATGGTAAGTATATAAGTATAATCTGCTTTTTTGTGTTATTTTTTGTGTCTCTCCTAATTTATATCTAGTATCTTCTCCTTTCAGGAATCTGACCTGATGTTTAGAATAGATCAGAATTTCATTTCTTTTGTGACTGGCTGCTGGAAGTGGGGCTGCATAAGAGGCGTGGTAGGATTTTCATTTTATATTTTTGAAAGCATTCTTTTCTTTCTCTTGCCAGATGTAAATTTTCGTGTGTCAGAAAATGTGGATGTCAGAAAATCTTAATTAGTTCCCTTGAGCTTATAGATTTCCACATATTTCTGTCAGATGAAAATGTTTTTATTTCTATAACTTCGGCTCCTTCACTTTCTTCTTCATCAACTTCTTCATTTTTATACATTCCTCTTATGTTTTATTTTCTTCTTTTCCTTTTTCCTCTTCTTCTTTTATAATTGTTTTTCTTCCACATGTAATTTATTTCTTACTTTATTCTTCACTTCCTTTTGTTACTGTTGTTATCATATACTCTCACTCTTATCATCCAGCCCTGACTTCCCTTTGGAAGTTTTATCCTTCTCCATCTTTTTTCTTGTTTTTCTTTTTTATTTGTTCTTTTATACATTTCATTCTTTCATTTTCTCTAGAACATCATACTTTCTATTCCTTAGAAATTTTTGGATCCCTCAATTTCTTCTATTTTTTCTTCTTATCATTCTTCCCAGTTTTTCCAGCTCATTTTCTTCCCTCTTGCTTACAACCCTGCTTCTTCTTCTCCTTTGTATTTTTGCAGTGCCTTCTGGAGTTCTTCCTGGCTTTACTATTATGCTATCTTAAATTTTGTGAATATAATGCTGACCACTAGAGTTACCAATACCAATCAAATGATAGATGTTTAATGTATCTCCTAATATCGAATCATCTCCCTTCAGTGTTAGTATAAAAAATGACTTCAAAAACAACAGGTTTACTAACAACCCTCTATTTTTTTTTTTCATCGTACACACACGTATTCATTCATTCTCTCCATTTAACAATATGCCTGCTCCTCTGCCAGAAGTAAATTAAATCAACTCCTGTGTAAGGGAGACAACTCTATATCAAATGGAATACTTGACAGTTCTTCCCCTGTTTTCTTTCATTTTTTTTTTAGTCTTTCTGATAATTTTAAAAAATCATAATTTCGTACAGATTGTTCAATTAGTCCTTCAACAACATGATGCCTCAAACATTCAGGCAAGCATAATCAAAATCTTGTGGAACTTCCCACTGATTATTTATCCTGCTTTTTACAAAAAAATACTTTCTTCTTAATTCAGGCATTAGTTGCAAACATATTGTCTATTCATCTGCTGACAATATCCTTAGCTACACTGGACAGTTGGTTGATTTGTTCAGTGACTTCTGGGTTTCATTTAAAATAACATAGAGGTTCATTGATTTAGGTAACAGTCAAACTTACATGAAATGAACGGGTGTTCCTTTTTTCTGCATCAGTTTCAGTCCGCCTCTGTACATTCACATTCTCTTGTCTGGCTCCCACAGAACAATTGGCAATACTTTCCAGGTCATATCTGGTATCTCCAGACATTCACTGCATATCAATTTTTTTTAATTATTCAAAGGTCCTACCCAGGACTTTGCATCTTTTCCTCTTGCTATTTTTGGCTTGCGTTGCTTGGAAATACAAAGGAATGTGAATCATGTTGGTATCAATTCAGATCTTAACTCTAAGGACTATCTTTCAATTGTTTATTTCAATGTATGACATAGAATACAAACAATTGTAGCCTTAGTCCCTAGGCAGTCTTTTAGTCTCTCAACAGGCCTCTGTAATCTAGCTAAGAAAGATCCATCGTCTAGTATTCTGAGAGTACTGCCTGGCTACTTTAACATTATTGACCTCCATGGTCACCGTAGGGTAAGAGATCCTACAAAAAATGAGTGAATAATTCCTAGTATTTGCAACTGCATATCTGAATCACTCCGAACTCATTCCTGCTCTACCACACAATACTGCTCTAATCTCATTTGTCTCTGCTCCCTAACTCAACGAGGTGTTCAACTAGGGCTCTTTCTCTTGTATTCTGCTTTTTATTTTTTGTAGTGTGTGTGATGCTTTTGTTACTTGGCATATTAGAAAATGATAATAGGAGTCCTTGTGAAAATCCAGTGCAGGTTCCAGATTTTTTGTGCACTGACTGTCCGGCCACTGACAGTGGTATAACATCCGGTATATCAATGAACTTTCATGATTCAAGACATGCTTTTGTAATTTGACTGCATTTCCTGTACCAGTAATCAGTCCTGATGTCCATGTGGCCATCCTTACCACCTCTGTAGCAGTGGACTTGTCCAGAGTAGCAATCACTGGCTGAATGCCCAATACGATGGTATTAGTGACAGCAACTGAAATGGTGTGCTTGTCTATTAATTTCCAAGGTTCTAATCACCCAATTTTTATACTCAGAGTTCATATGGTCCAAGTTGAAATTTTGACTGCACTGACATTTAGGATGATCAGTCCTGCAGGTTTTGGAAAATCCATTCTCCTGTGTCCCTGTTTATTTTGAGGTTGACGTCCTTCTTTTTTTTAGGAAATTTTTTTGAGCCAAATCTCAGGAGGTATTTAAATTTCTTTCCATTTTCCAGCTAATTTTATGTATCTTTTTTTATTTTCAATTTTGTCTTTAGTCAAACAACTCAATTCTTGTTTTTGTACAGGTACCTTGTTGTTTCTGTTGTCAGCCAAACTTCTGAATTCCTGTTTCAGTATTAGTGCCTGTACTACAGAATCATTCACTTTCATAATAAGCTCACTATTAGGGGTGGGTGCTTTGGTTTTCAAAGAATCATCTTGTCTATTATATATTTTGTTATCTTCAATAACTTTCCCAGAAATTTTAGATTTTTAATTCAACATGTTCCGTGTTACTCCATTCTTCAGTGATTCTTCTCAGCACTCCCTCTTACTTCATTGCTAAATTCCTTATCATCAACCATTTAAAGAGTTTATCCTTTGCAGCTAGTTTGTTCATCCATTTAACAAATTTTTGAATTTTTGAATCTGTAGTTTTAACTTTTCATTCTGAAAACAATTTAGGAATATATGTTTTGCGTACACAAAATCATCCGATTTCTCTCTGGAAATCATTTCGTCATAATCCTCCGTAACTTTTCTTCCTATTTTAGTTTTCAAATCATTATTTAAAACTCCAATGACCTGTTCATTTTTGTTACATTATTCCTTTTTATTCAGTTTCTTACTTTTTATTCATCTTCGTTGTTTTAACTTTTATTCAATGTTATTCCTTTAACTTTTTTATCAGCAAAATCATTGACTGCTCTAGCATCATTATTTTTGTCCATGTTTCCAACCAAATTCACACAAAACATTTCATTTAGCTTTCAGTATAAGTTGGATAAACTGTTTTCCGAATTTAATTCCGCTGGGTTCATATCTAAAACTGCCTGTTTGGCTTTACCTGTCAAGCTGAAAAATGCAATGGGAGCCATTCTAGACTTTCCTTTTTTTGATACTACCAAATATTTACCCATTCTTTTATGTCATTTACAATGATTTTCTGGGGAAAGGGTCAATGATGCCATTTCTTCAAGTATAGGAATATCAGTGTTTGTGATATCCATTTCTTCTTTTTCAATAACAAAAAAATGTCATTAGATATGTCTGTCGTATCTTTTTTTACGTTTGTGCTGTGCTGCTGCAATTCTTTCTGGCTTTACTATAATGTTATCTTAGATTTTGTGAGTATAATTCTGACCATTAAGGTTGCCTAAGCCAGTAAATACTACTTCTTAAATTTATCTCTTGATATCAGATCATCTCCCTTTGGTGTTAGTATAAAAAAATGACTGACTTGCCAGAATTGAAAAACAATGGGGGAAAGCAACTGGAAATGAAAACCATGCACACCTGAGATGTTAGGGGTCATCTCAAAGATTTCTTTTGACAGATTGCAAATACAGAGAGTCTCAATAGATCAGAATTTAAGTTTTGACGTTCAGAAAGTTGATCAGTATATCCCTTGAGCATTTTGCTCAGTAGTTAATCTGTTTGTTTTACCGTTCCCTCATCTAAGCTGTTGATTTCTGGTTGAGCCAATGTTTCTTTCAAGTTTATGTGTTGGTACATCAATAAAGCTTAATGTTGAAAAAAGCATTTATTTTACACAACAGAGCCCTTCTTTATCAATGCTTTTAATTTCTTAATTATGTTAATCACATAGATCAAACGGTGGTATATATTAAGCATATTGATCAAACAGATATGATTCTGATCAAAATAGAATTGATAATTAAGGCTATAGATTTATTGATCCACCCTTTTAGAATAAAAAGAATCTTATTATTGACGCCATCATTTCTTTTTATCAGACAGAGATCATAATTGCGATCACAATGTTTGAGAGAATGTTTTAGCTGTTGCTGCATTATATTTTGATGCGAACCAAACAAGAATGATTATCACCATTATGCAACGTAAAAAGATTGTTTGGTTTATCAAGTGAAAATAAAAGATAGATTTTACTTTTGACAATAAACCAACTTAATATCTGTTTTATTCAATTATCTTCTGCCATCTTTCAGCTAATTTGATAATCCCATTCTCCCAAAACTTTATTATTTTTTTGTGCAAAGAACTGCTCTCGAGGCCTTTACAGTATTCCAGGGGAATTGAAATATTTTTCATGAATAAAATTCTAAAGATTGAATTGGTATTGGAAGACGCAATATCTGGTGAATATTTTGGATAAGTGAAGAATTCTCAGCCAAACTTCAATAATTTGGGCTTTACATAGTGTAATCATGTCAATTTTCAATTTGATAGCCATTCAAATTTGGATGACTTAGTGTTATAGACTTGTAGATATAATATTATTTTAGTGCAATGAGCTTACTTGATATCTTTTTTTTAGTTCATGTATCAGATTGAGTGTTATCATTACTTCTTTTTAAACAAGTTTGTATGTTCTTACGGTGAAAAAAGGTTTGTACATTGTAACATTTCAAAATTAAATAAAGTAGGAAAGGAGGGGGAACATTGTGTATCAAACAAAGGAGAAAAACTAAAAAAATGATCATTGATTTGGAAAACTGACCTTAATTGATGGACACTAAAAAAATTGGGAATTGAAACAAAAAGATGGGAAAATTTGAAATCGTCTTCCTTTTTAAAAAATTGCTGCTCATATTACAAAAATGAGAAAAAGCTCCAGCTTTTTTCATGTGGCCACTGAAAAAAAACAACAGAAAAACAAAGCCTATAAAATTGAATCATTTCTTCCAAGGGGCTGGGGAGATGTATGATATTGTCTGTCAGTCAAATTTTTTATTATTGTATGTGTTTTTTTTTATATGTAAGAAAATGTAGAAAACATCTCTAAAAAGAAAAAGAAATCTAAATATAAGGTCATGGCAAAAAGTGAGCTTGAAAAACATATTTTTTTATTTTCAGTACTTGAGAAATACAAGATTAACTAGAATGCCATAAAGGAAATTTTTGGATAGGATGCAATTATTTTAGAAAAGATTTACAGCAATAATGTGATAATTTGTTAAGCAACTTCTATTCAAAGGTTGACTTTTCAACCTTCACCAATAGGACATTGCGTATGATAATAGCCGCGTACAACATTTTGACCATTAGTTGCATGGTTTCTTCCATGTATGCATATTATACTTGCACAGACACTGTCAATGCAATCTCCTGAATAGCCTGTTGTGTTCAGATCTGGTCAATAAGAAGCATGAAAAGGAAACTGCCAAAAAAGAAAAAATACTGCGACTATAGAGAGATGTAAACTGGTTCAATATTAAGAACAAGGAGTCTGATTATGAAAATAATGTTTCATTCTATATCTCTCCCTTAATGGTGTAATCAGATAAAAGGGCACTGAAAGATTCCTGCATCTAAAATGCTACATTTGCCACATTGCCTACAAACGATATGCAAGATCGAGTTAAATTTTTCTGAGATACCTAAACACACCTGCTGGCCGCTTGGGCCAGTGGCAAACTGCTATACAGCCCAACTTGCTACTCTAAAATCTTTCCCTATTTCTCTCTAAATTTGATGTATACACGTACATGCTTCCACATATATCTATCTGAGTGTGACTCATAACATATATGAATAAGTTCACACACTCTCTCTGGTCTTTTATCCCCCTGTCAGTACTAATCCCTAAATCACCCCTTCATTGGCCAGCAATCTTGGAGAAGAGATCAGCTGTTCTTGACCTCTGACTCCATTCATTTTCTCATAGGAAAGGGATTTGCTGACCTTGTGCCTCACATTCACCTATTACATAAGAATTGCATAATTCTAGATGAAAAAAATCTAGAAACATCTACATAAAAGAATAGAATTACTTCTCTAGATTATTATTATTATAATCACAGATAATGTTATCAAACTGTAATTGATACCAAAATCAATCAGTCTCAACACTCTATTCAAAACAAATAAAATAAATCATACTAAAGTAATAAATATTAATCATAATAATGTAAAGTTGTTCATTACTGAATTTGATAACAATGAATGTAAATTTATTACAGTGAATGCAAATTGTTCTGATTTTGTATCCTTTGCCTAAAGTTATCAGCCTGGTATTGTTATCTAAAAAGCTCTGTCCCAAAGTGATCACAATATATTTGATAATTAGGGAGAAATAAGAATTAGTTGAAAGGTGCAAGTGGATAGTATAACAAAGAGGTTTACAGTCTGTTTTTCTCAGACAAATGCCATTAGATTCTGATATAGATAGTAACTAAGAATTGAATTAACACCATAAAATTTGCTAGCAGAAATTCAGAGACTAAAAAGTTCTGTTGTATTGTGCCTGAGAATATAAAAGTCAAAAATGAGTGAAGCCTGAAAGCATCAACAGGTTAATATCCAGTTCAAGTGAAACAACAAAAGATGAAAGCCAACCACCACAACAGGTTGGCTTCAGAAGAAGCTATTTGACCATTGACCATCTCCATTCAGTAAATCAACTAAAAGAGAAAGCTGCCGAATATAAAATGTCACCTGCTATTGCATTTGTTGACTTCAATATATGCCAGAGTCTTGCAACATATCTATTAACATAGCAGTTCTTTTAATGTTCATTGAACAAGGTAGCCACTTTCATTATAAGTAAGTGGGAAGTGATGTATGATAGATCATTATGTATGTACATGTAAGGCATAGCAGAGGTAGGAAAAAACTGACTTTTGATAGAATAAAGCTCATTGGAATTTAATAATATAACTTAGGAGCAAAACATATTGAAAACATAGATTTTGCATGTCAGGAACAAGAAAAAGTGAAAAATTGAAGTGCACCATAAAGAGATTTTCATATCAATAACGAAGAAGTTTCATTGCATAAAAGAAAATAAAGGAGACAAAATACACTCCGTCAAGTATCATGTGAAGACAACTTCATGATGATAAAGGTGCAAATTGAAATATTTTATTTTTACTCTTCATTGATTGACTAGTTTTATTAGAAACCGTCAACAGAAGCTGTCACTAAAACTGTAAAAATAGGTTTCTTCAGTTAGCTGGCTATACATGTATGTATGTATAATGTGTTCAGGCCACATCAATGGAGCCAAAAGGCTGAAATTTTCAACATTTGATCCTTATTAAGTATAAAAAAACTTTTTTTTTCTCTCAAATTCCTACTCCTCAAAGTAAGTTTTAGTAGTAGAGGGCAAATTGCAATGTGAGTTTGTGTCTAATTGATCCCTTAGTTAGTGTCCAATTGTTTCTTGAAAATTTGAACTTTTTCCACAGCCTTATAAAAGGCAAGAAAAATAACTTATTCATTAATCACCTCTTTTTCCAATTTTAATTGATCACTCACAACATGGCATGTTGCCAAAATATGTTGGTCACAAGACAGTTTCTATTGAGTGACCAACTAGACCTGTTTCTTTTTTAATTGGTTACAAAAGATGAACAACAAAATTTCTAGTCTGATACTAACTGCGATCCACATTTTGAAAAGAATTTGTGCTAAAACTAAAACTAGCATAAAACTGAGCACTACAATATTGACTTATATTCATCCTTTATACATAATTTTACATTGGATCATTTTTCTGTCGGCATTCTGAAAAATACTTGTGGCCAGTCAATAATAATGGCAGAAAATATTCAAATAATATTCTATATGTGAATTCAAAAATAGCTCTGAAACATTAAAAGCTTCGCTAGTTTATTTCCAATTGATAATTTTATTCTTCAAACATCATCAATAAAGAAACTTATTGATGATGTTACTTTAAAAAAAAAAAAAACTGGCCGTCCTTTTCAACTTGTGTCTAAAACACAGTAAAGTTCCAGATGATTGGAACACAGCTAACATAATGCTTTTATATAAAAAAGGAAACCCGAAAGACCTCAACTACTCAACTGTGTAAACAAACTTTTCACAAAAATCATCACCAACCAGAACACAAAAACACTTGATGAAAACCAACCACAGGAGCAAGCTGGCTTCAGAAGAAGCTACATGACCATTGACCACCTGCATTTGATAAATCAACTGAAAGGAAAAGCAGCAGAATATAAACTACCATTCGCCATAGCATTCATCAACTTCAAAAAGGCGTTTGACACAGTAGAAATCCTAAAGGTCATGGAGGCCATCACTCAACAAGGTGTAGATCCAGTATATGTCAAAGTTTGAAACATATATACAATCACAGCAGCTAATTTATAAGGCTACATAAAGACTCTGACCCCTCTCAGCTCCCAAAAGGGGTAAGACAAGGTGATACCAGCTCACTCAAACTCTTCACAGCCTGCTTTGAGATAATCTTCGGAAGACTAGACTGGGAGAGTAAAGGAATCAGAATAGACGGCAAACATCTGAGCAATCTCAGATTTGTAGATGACATTGCCCTTTTTGCACAGAACCTGCATGACCTCCAACTAATGCTAGATGAACTAAATGAAGAGAGCAAGAAAGTTGGCCAACTCATGAACTTCAGCAAGACAAAGATCATGTGTAACAACCCTAATCAGAGATAAAAACACGAAATCAATGACACAGTACTGGAGAAAGTAGATCACTACATCTAAGTAGGACAACGAATCTCCATGAGACCCTCAAAAGAAGAAGAAATCAAGTGAAGAATCACATTAGGATGGCAAGCCTTTGGTAGAGCGAGCTCAACTTTCAAAAATAAGAAAATCCTATCAATCCTAAAAAGAAGGGTGTATAACCAATGCATCCTCCCAATAGTCACTTACAGAGCTGAAACATGGAACCTAACCAAGAGACAGATTCGCAAATGAGAACTATGCAACGTGCACATGAGAAAATTATGCTAGGCGACACATGGGGAAAAAAAAAAGTCAGTGACATCATAGAATCCATTAAAAATCTCACATGGCAGTGGGCTGGCCATGTTGCACGAATGGCAGACAACTGATGGACATTGCAACTCACGACATGGATCCCCCAAGATCACATGCGCAACCGAGGCTGGCAAAATATTAGATGGAGAGACGAGCTGGACAAATTCAGAAAGTACTGGCTCTGCGACGCCCATTAGAGAGAAGTGTGGCAAATCCTGGGGAAGGTCTATGTTCAACGACACATGCTGAAAGACTGATGATGATGATGATGAATGTCTGAATTAAATTCACGAATGATAAAATATTTCTGATATTGCATGATATCAGTATTTCATAAAAAGAAACTAGAAGAATATTTTCTATATTTTGTATTAATAATCATGCATATCTGTATATCTTTGGAAAATTCCAATTTTGTATTAAAATACACACACAGTATGACAACCGATTTTCATTCTTTCTGTTTCGTGTTGATCATTTTAAAAAATCTCCAAATGATCAGAAGTTGTTAATGGAGGCATCGTTACTTTGATTGAATATTAGGTTTTGTGTAATATCAAGAGTTTTTTAAAAAAAAGTAAATATTTATTTTCTCATAAATCTATGCCTAATTTAATGAGTATATCTATTTGTATGCAAATCTTGTGCATCAGGCAATCTTATAGCGTTAAAGATCAAAGTAACTCTGAGAAAGTATTCATATCTGTAGATAACAAGTGTTTGATTTATAAAAAAGTGTGACTAGTCTTGGAATTTTCCTATTGATTTGAATAATTTTCAGAATGCTATGACTGAAAGTGACACTCATTGCTTATTTATAGGCTGACATGCACACATAATAAACAGATAAAATAAAATGGAATAAAGAATAGGAAGCAAGAGTGGAAGTATAAATATGCTAAAATAAAGTATTAAAGTGTCAGTGATTGATGATGAAAATTAGTAAACCAGATGGGAAATCACAAGGTCTGTGTGGAAAGTATCAAGCCATCCAAACAATAGCCTTCCTACAACAATGGTACTTTATTCCCTTCCAAAGTACTCACACATTCGCCTTTCACTATTCTAAACATTCTTCAAAATTTCCATAGAATTGCCATCAGCTACCTCATTGTGTTCTCCTTAATCTCATTCATGATCTGAAATAGGTGATTTCCTTTCAATGATGAAAAACTAGAACTTGCAATCTGGACTATAGGTGGGATGTCGACGGATTGAGCTGAGGCAATGTTTTGCAAAAAAAACCTGCATGAAATGAGAAGAATTGGCAGTCATTGTAAATGCAATAGTCACACAGTACACAAGCTCACTCACTGCTGACTGAGTAACTCCCATGGGAGAGAGTTTCTTTACATGAGTACAGTAAAGTTCCCTCTGGTTGGTTGCTAAATTACATCATAGCTATGCTACCAGTTCTTGAGATATTCAAAATAGATGAATACTTTCTGGAGAGACATTATATCCAGTCAACCTCTGGGCTAAAAACTCAAAGTTGTTAATAACTCAAGAGTATATTTTTGAATTTGTATTTGCTGATAACTTGTGTTGGCCTTCGAGGTGCCAGAACTATAACCAAACATTGTTTATCTTTGTTGTGTTATATGTATTCTACAATGAGATAGACAGCAAAACTGAAATACTCTCTTTTACTATTACTTCAACATATGTACTGATTAATTTGGGATTCTAAAGCAACTTTTAACTTTCTGCATTATAGAATTCTGTGCTTTATAGTAGACCAACAAACTACAGAAGTAATAGTATTCCCAGTTAGATTATTTTCTAAATAGAAATAAGAAGTTTCACACAGTTTTCTACTGTCAACCATTTAATGTCTTCTTTTTTTGTTTTTTTACGGATCTGAATTGTAGTATTAAAGATATTCCTTACAGGAAATTTATATGGATTTACTGATTAGAATTATGCAAAAATTGAACAATTTAGTTTTTCCATAATATCTGAAGTACATAAAATGCCACCGTCAAATCATAAATCTCCAGCTTGATTTGAGCTCTTCTTGCAACTTGCTCTTTATTTCCTTTTATTTCATTATTCTTAACTGTTTATGTGAGTAGTTTCTTGGTAATTTTCGGTTTTAAAATTCCTAGAACATGTAAAATATCATAACCTTCTTGGTTTTGTCTCTTACAATGGTTTACTATGCATTAAGGCATGTTACTTTTTAATCATTCCATTTTACATGATTTGAAAAAGAAATTGAAATTCCAGTTGATTTGGAGGAAAAATGAAAGAGCACCAGAAATTTTATAAACATAAACAGATCCTTATGCAAACTTAGTTTAAGAGGAAAAAAAAAAATGTTCCAAGAGAAATGGTTAGCAAGCTATCAATAAAGCTTAAGTGAGTTCAATCCTCACTGGGTATTCAAACTAAGCTGTTTAAATATTGATACGAAAACATTTGGCCAACTAAAAACATTTCAAGACAGACAACAAAACTAATCTAATAATGTGTTCCAATTGCTATAGAGATGCCATAACAAAGAAAATATCAGAGAGTTAACAGGGAGGAAAAAAATGCAATATCTTTATGATGTTCCCTAGTATAGATTCTCCTCACCTCGCTTGGCTACAGTAATATAATCACCAGCCTAGTTTGACCACAGAAAGTCATGATGGTATGATTAGAGAATATGACAATGTTACGCAAGGTCAAATGAAAGCAGATAACATAATCTGGATATGTTATTTGATTATACATGAAGATTACCTGACTTTAACTAGAAAAACAAGAAAAGTGACCAGATAGCTACAGTTATAAGTAGGACCAGTGATAAAGTGACTCACTCAGTCAGTCAGCCTGAGAGAGAGGGTGTGGAAACATTCCTGTTTTTTTTTTGTGCTGTCTGCAGTGATCATACAAGATGGTTTCCTTATTTGAGAGATGAAAAAACCCTCATTCTCTCTCCATTTGATATTTAAAGTGAGAACTAAGAGCCATAATGACAGATATCCAAGTTGTACATTGCCTACCTGCCACTACAATGAAAATCACAAGACTCTCCATTAAACTGTTATATCACAAGCATTATTATTCAGCTCTAGTGTCTCCTTCACATAAACAAATCATCCAACAGCCATATTTCCAGAAATTAGAAAAAGAAGTCTTTAACTTATTATCTTTCTGAGGCATCGCAATAAAAATGAGCAATAACAATTAATACCAACAAATCAACATTGCAATAAAAACAATTAAAAAATTCCGGTACCATTTTGTCTAAGAAGCAAACCACCAACCATAGGACTACTGCTTACTTTATCTCATTCAAGCCCAATAACTGTCCATATCAAGCTTTTGTAGATGGCCCCATAATCATAATACCAGTGTATTGGATGATGTATAATGTTTGCATACTAATTAAAAAATCAAATATGCATCTTATATACTAGCATATAAAGTTGGTAGGACACAAACTAAACAGATAAGGTAGGCATAGATTTTACTTTGAAGTAATGACTAATTTTCTAGTTCATAGCTTCTGCTCTGGTGAATTAAGTGCCAAATGCGCATCTTAAAACTGTGTTGAAGTTATGAGCTGCACCCTTCCCTAAGAATTGATTCTTTATTTCCTTCTGATTCTTTGTCATTCCTAATTTTTAAGAATTTGATACATGAGAATCATGCAAAAGATATTGACTCATTTGTACACTGTATTGTGTGTAAAAGGCTAATTATACTTGTACAAGTTCATCTAAAAAGGGAGATACCTATAGAATTGAGTATATCAGAAAGCTAGGAAACTTCTCAATACATTCTCTATAATGAGAAAAATAGAAACAAGAGACATCATTTACTTCAAAATAGGTGCTTGAAATTAAGGAAAAAATGAACACATCTGACATTTGCATTCTCAGCTTGAAAAACAATTAGGAAAGAACATGTTCATTTGTTTAGTGAATGAGCTTCATTATTCAGAATTTTTTGTTTCAGAAATATGTAAAGAAGTTTTGTTTTTTCAGAGGGTACAGAATGAAAAAGATGATCTTCAAAGTTTGAAATTTCAATGGCAAGAAGAACGAAAGAGAAATGAGAAACATAAAGAACAAAAAAAGAAAAAAGAGTGAAAGCTAGGGAGGAATGAAAAAAAAACAAAACAATTTTTTTCTAAAGCCCCTCAAGCCCCTTTTGTGTCCAGAACAACAAAACTTGATTGCCTATTTTTTTCTTCTAGCTCTTCAACTCAGAAGTTTTTTCCCTAAAAGGGAAAACTAATTACAACTGTTTGCATTTTTCTCAAATTTTGTAGATCATTTTGTTCATTGCTGAAAAACACTAACTCAGTAGAAGAGATAATAATAACAAAGTTAATTATGATAATGACAACAGACATAAAGAAGAAAAAAAGGCTAAAACAGACTGACATAACTTTTTCTATCATTTCATTCTGTAAAAAAACAACTAAAATTGTCTATAGAGAGAGAGAGAACAAGGCTTCTAAGGTGTTTGTATACCGATCCATGTAATGTATATATATATTGATCACATGCATATCTGCTTATGACTAGCTGGAGTACCCGTCTACGTTGGGTAAAATATTCAAGGAGTCAAAAAAGTGATCAAAACTTTCAGACTCGTAAAATAAGTTTCCTTTCACTTTTGACATCTTAAGGGGGGAAGGTTTCCCTTCACTTCTGATCCCTTGAAGGGGCAAATGTCTTTTATGGGGGTTTCATTTTACTATTGACCCCTTGAAGGGGAGAGAAAGTCTCCATTCACTTTTGACCGAAGGTGAAAAAAAAAAGTTTCCTTCCACTTCTGACCCTTTTAAGGTGGAAAAAGTTTAGCTTCACTTTTGACCCTTTGAAGGAAGGGAAAATGCCTCCCTTCATCTTTGACCCCTTGAGAGGTGGGGAGTGTCTCACTCTACCATTGACCCCTTAAAAGGAGAAGAAAGTTTTCATTTACTTTTGACCCCATGTGAAAAGGGTTCCTTATATTTTTGACCCTTTGAAGGGGGAAAAAGTCTCCCTCCACATTCGACCCTTCAAAAATGGGAAAAGTTCCCCCTTCACTTTTCACCCCTCAAAAAATTATGTTCAAACATATAAAATATGATGACATGTACATGTATACATGTATATTGGTATATCTGAATGCTAGTTGCCATATTGCAGCAAAAATAGCACATCATAGAGCAATATTGCAAAAATATTTCAACTTGTACAAAAAGCATCCGCCTGATATGTATCTCATCATTCATGCCTCTAGTAATGTATCAGTAGCCTATAATCTATTGCTTAGTGAACCATTAGCCATGATTAAAAATGTCTCTAACAATGATTATTATACAACCAGAAGAAACCTTTACACCACAAAATTCTGGAAATATCCCCTGAAGTATTGTTTGTCTCAGAGCAAGCTTTGTTTATTGATTTACAAATATCATCTTATAATTCAAGGATTATGAAATGGTTGACCTGACAGGATTTCAGAAAATGAAACTGACAACTTCAAGTTCAAACTAGAAAGTACTCAAAGAGCATCTCCCCACCAATGCCATTGTTTATAAAAACTGAACCATTATGTTGCAGATCCGAGACTATGGTTACGAATCCCAGATAAAAACTTGCAATAATTATTCATCGGAGACATTCCTTTGAACCTTGATTAATTTCAACACTTGATCATTTCCTTTTGACTGAGAAACTTTGTCATTACTCTCATTATACCTGAAAAGCCTTATCTCACAATGGTACCAAAATTTTGGAAATTCCTTGAATCTGCCCTCAAATTTAATCAATTACACCTTTGCTTGCGGCGTGATCTCCCCCAAAATGTCATTGAATTTCATTAAGTTTTGTTCTCCAGAAAGTAATGGATCAAAATATCCCTAATAAAAGTCTGATCACAGGTATAATACAAAAGGATCATTGGAAACAAGGTGTGAAATCAATCTTCCCATAGTTTTGGTTAACTGTCAATATCAAAAATGAATTTTGAATACATTTGATTAAAATTTCATCTCGAAGAATCTTTTCCAAAAAGTAACAGGGATCATCATAGAAAATAACTGATTGCTAAATCTTCAAACTCATTAAAAAGGGGGGGCACTTTTTCTCTCCACTTAACAGAATGACTTCATTTTATTGACAAACTCGGATCTGTCAACTGCAAATACTGGACACAGCCATCTAACGAGAATTGTTTATCTGTATGTATGCATGTGTGTATGCACAGCAATTACCCAACAACTGGCCATTTGCTGGATGTATTAGTCAGCACACATGGTAGTCTTGAGTTGAATGTTTTTTGATCGGTGTATTTTAAGAAATCAAACATAAATTTAAAAAAATTATAGATTACAAATATTTTTTCGAGAATCATTGATCTAAAATTTAGATCTATTGCCAATTTAGATATAAAATATCTAAATTGGCATCATTATCAATAAGTAAACAAAATACTTTGATGCCTCAGTTTTGTACAACAGATGGAAAATCATTTTACATAGCAATCATGGTGGGCTACTCCATAAAGTCTGATCCCTTTGAAAAATAAGCATGTTGTAATGGGCACTTTCCTAGTCTGGAGAATATTTGAAGTAAAAAACCATTCTCACCAAGAGAATGGTTTTCCACCTGATAAAGAAATAAAATCTTTTTTGCAATTCATATGACAGAATCAATTTTAGGAATTCATTTGGAAGCCTCCTTTTCAATAGATTTCCGTATGAATTTTCATGAAATGAGACTTAATTTATGTGTATGAAGGAAATTGTATCACCTTCAAAAAAAGGAGTAAAAAGCTCAAAGTGGTCAAGCTGTTTAAAAAAAAATAACAATTGCAATTTTTTTTTATTTGAGCTTTTTTTTTTGCGTTGAATGAGAGTGTGAAACTTCACAAGTGGGAAATTTCAAATTTCAGAAATAAACAAAATATCAAGTTTTTTGCTGATAAACTATAAAAAAAATTATTTATGTTGTTTGAATAGAAAATTTGAATTTATGCTGCTTACCTGCAGGATTACCCATTCCTTTTTTTACAAATTCACCACCACCAGTTATGCCAGATATTTCAGCTACTAAAAAAAAAGAACTTTGTTATGAAATGTAACCAAGAAATAGTAACACTTATTATTTTTTAGTAGCTGAAATACCCACTACCCACCCAGGAATTTGAAAAAATAGAAACATCTGATATTCATCACTTTTCTTATCAACCGTAAAAAAATCTCAAAAATATCTTTGTTGATTAAAAGCATCAATTTTCATAATTTCTTTTGTAAAAATTCATATTTATTAATTTCAATCTATGTTTTGGAAAACAATTGAAAATGAAAATCAAATAAGTTTTTACTTTCTTAATCACCTGTTTTTCTTGTTTTTTTTTGTGTGAAGATTGAAAACACGTACAAAAAAAATCCATTCAAATAAATACAAAGGGTAACCGTCTGTGGTTGATGCCTATATTAGAGAGTGGCGACTACTTTGACCAATCACAGAGGAGTAACACTTGTAACGTCCCTCTATCATCAGTTAATTGAATAAAAAAAACGATTATAAACATTTTTTAGTTTCTACTTTATCAATGTGTGAGTGAAAATGTCTCCACTCAGTTGTCCCCAAACTATATTGTTGCCGTGCTCAGTTATCCCCGTCATTCAAATGTCGCCACTCTATTGTCATACCCACAATTTTCAACCAATTTGTTTGTATAGATATATTGAAAAGAAGAGAGATTTGCTCCAGTGGAGATTATTACTACCATATAAGCTCACAAACAGCCTTTACTTGGTCTTTGAACTTGTCTAGTATGATTCTAACCTTATCAGCAAAATGTTAAATGAAAACCAACCACAGGTACAAGCTGACTTTAGAAAAAGCTACTCAACCATCGATCATCTCCATCCAGTGAACCAACTAAAAGAGAAAGCAGCAGAATATAGAATACCACTAACAGAAACGTTTGTTGACTTAGAAGTGGCCTTTGATTCAGTGGAAACCCCCAAAGTCATTGATACAATAACACAACAAGGCGTGTACCATGTATATGTGAGAGTACTGTAATATATCTACCAACACAGCAGTTTCTTCATCAGGCTACATGAAGACTCTGAGCCCTTTGGAAGACTCTCACAAGAAATTTCTAGGAGATGATAAGATTGATTTTCATCAGCCTTTGATGATTGCTGAAAGAGGAAGAGAAGATTGTTGAAACAAAGAAGGTCCTCAGAAAATATAAATATAAATTTACTAAAATTCTCAGGGTCTTCCAGACCCCCCCCAGAAACCATCCCAAATCTGCTGCAGAACCAGACTTCTATGACATTTTGTCTGCTCAGTCATTCTTGTTAGCTTTATTTTCTTAGTTTTATTCTTACATTTTACTCTGAAAAAAGTACAATAAATTTGTTGTACACTAGTTGTGGGAAGTATATTACAACCAAAGGTGGATCCAGGATTTTGAGCAGGGATGGGGGGGGGGAATTTAAAAAAATGTTTTACATCTATCTTATTAGACAAGATGAATATAATGAATGTTTGTTTTCAAGATTACTCCCTGATTACTTTTGATTATTTGCAAGGTTTTATAAATGAAATTTCAATATCTGAATATCAAAAAAGATTTTTCAATTGTGTTTTGTCCTTACAGGGTGGGAGATGCACCCAAATTATTCATAGTAATAATTTGAAATTTTGCACGCTGCCTCAGAAATAACGAAAACGATTTTTTCCATTTTTTAAAATTCCCCTCCAAATTAGGGGGAGGGGCGTTCAATTTTCAATTTAATTCAATGCTAAATTAGTCCCTCAGTTTGTTTTTTTCAAATTTGGCATCTTTGTGCTCAACAACAGGTAAGAGAAGTAATTTATTCATTGATCACCCCATTCTCATATTGGACTCTTAAAAACTGGAAAAATACTTCCCATTGGTATTGACTTCTGAAATACGTCTAGGAAGAGAAAAAAATTGTTTTGATTCCGACCCATGAAAAGTGGGAAAAATTACCGCTCAATTTTTAACCCAAGAAGTGTAAAAGAATCCCTTCAATTTATACCCCAAGGTATTGAAATGAAGGTTCCCCTCAATTTTGATCTCTGAGAGTGAAAAATCAATCTTCTGTCCTGATCTTGTCCCCTTGTAGTAAAAAGAAATTCCTTTGGATTTCAGCTCCCTAAAAGTGAAAAAAAGGAGAGTTTGGATGAGCTGGTATCACCTAATCTCACTCCTTTTTCTGATTGAAAGGGTTCAGAGTCTTTCTGATGAAAGAACTGTTTTGTTGGTAAATATGTTGCAATACTCTGACATATACAGGGTCTACAACTTGTTGTATTATAGTGTCAATGACTTCGGGGGTTTCCACTGAATCAAAGACCTTTTTAAAGTCAACAAATGCTACAGCAACTGACAAAAGGGAAATTTTAAAATACTGCTTTTTCTTATTATCATTTAAAGTTCAAATAAGAGTAATAATAGCACATCACAATGTTATTTCATTCATTTTTCTTCAATTATATTTTTTGATTATGATTTTTTTTTGAATGTACAAATTCAGAATCTACTAATTTACCCCATGAGTTGGCCAAATCTACCCCAGCTCGGGAACCCCTACACTAGTGCTTTTGATTAGTTTGATTGAACGTATTTTAGGCTTGGTATACTTGTATTTTGGGAATTTTCCTACCTATATTGTCTGCAGAACTTTTGTTACTTGAAGAGGATTTGTCACCCATAATGTCAAATATTCATCAATTTGCATTTCAGTATTAGAGATTAAAAAGGAATTTAAAAAACAATTACACATGCACACACAAGTACACACACACACACACACACACTCAAATTACTAATCTGCTAAAATTTTTTCAAGTTTTTTCCACACACTTTGAAAAATTTGTGCTTGTCAGAAAGTTTCCTGAGATCATTTTGGTGGTAGGTGAGAACATACAGATAGGTGGATTAACTTCTGGCGAATAATGATAAAATGAAATATACAAATGCCTCCGTGTCTTTTGATGCATTAATTGCAGTCAGTGCAGAAAAAGAATCTATAATTTACATGTGAAAGAGATGGTTATATATTTTTTCTCTTCTTACAAATGTTTTAGTGCCTATAATGAATGATTATGATGATAAATACTGCCAGACTCTGAAACTGTTACAGTTGTTCCTACATTACTTCAAAAAGGTTTTTCTAATTATGTAATAAATTTTAATCATTTGTCTTTCATCTTTAGAGATGCTTTTAGTCTTTGATTTTTTATTGGAATATTCTTTCATGCCAAAAATCAATTTGAATTCATTAATGAGACTTTATCTTATCCAATTTTATTTCATATCTGTCCTGTAAACAAAAATTCTGTTTATGACCTCTTCATTTAGAGATGGTCATTTAGACGCAAAAATATAGAAAAGGATCTTTTTCTCTCAAAGAATTTTAATTACATTGTGAGGCAAGTAATCAGCGAAAAATGAATATATTTTTGTGATGAATTTTCTCTATATCTCATCAATTGCCAGCAACAGGATCAAGAGGGAAGTGATAAATTTCAAGTTCATGCCTTTCTAAAAGTCTTGACATAAAATCAATTGTGAGTAACTGGAACTTGGAAGTACTTTATTGCTTCCATCTAATGATAGCCTATATATGAGTCTGCATTCACTCTTGTAAATGTAGCTTAATATTTAGAACATAAATGTATGTGAGTCTGCACTCACTCTTGGAAATGTAGCTTAATATTTAGAACATACATATATGTGAGTCTGCACTCACTCTTGTAAACGTAGTTTGATATTTAGAACATGGATGTATGTGAGTCTGCACTCACTCTTGTGAATGTAGTTCAATATTTAGGACATAAATGTATGTGAGTCTGCACTCACTCATGTAAATGTAGTTTAATATTTAGAACGTACCTGTATGTGAGTCTGCACTCACTCTCATACATGTAGATTGATATTTAGAATATACATGTATGTGAGTCTGCTCTCACACTTGTAAATGTAGCTTAATATTTAGAAAAAAAATGTATGTGAGTCTGCACTCACTCTTGTAAATGTAGTTTAATATTTAGGACATACATGTATGTGAGTCTGCACTCACTCTTGTCAATGTAGTTGAATATTTAGAACATATATATATGTGAGTCTGCACTCACGCTTGTAAATGTAGTTTAATATTTAGAACATACATGTATGTGAGTCTGGACTCACTCTTGTGAATGTAGTTCAATATTCAGAACATAAATGTATGTGAGTCTGCACTCACTCATGTGAATGTAGTTTAATATTCAGAACATACATGCATGCACTAACTCTTGTAAATGTAGCTTAATATTCAGAACATACATATATTTGAGTCTGCACTCACTCTTGTAAATGTAGTTTAATATTTAGAACATACATGTATGTAAGTCTACACTCACTCTTGTAAACGTAGTTCAATATTTAGAACATACGTATATGTGAGTCTGCACTAACACTTGTAAATGTAGTTGAATATTTAGAACATACATGTATGTGAGTCTGCACTCACTCTTGTAAATGTAATTTGATATTTAGAACAGACATATATGTGAGTGTACATTCACTCATGTAAATCTAGTTTAATATTTAGAACATACATACATGTGAGTCTGCACTCACTCTTGTAAATGTAGTTTAATATCTAGAACATACATGTATGTGAGTCTGCACTCACTCTTGTAAATGTAGTTCAACGTTTAGAACATCGAAATATATGAGTCTGCACTCACTTTTGTAAATGAAGTTTGATATTTAGGGCATAAATGCATGTGGGTCTGCACTCACTCATGTAAATGTAGTTTATTATATAGAACTTGAATGTATGTGAGTCAGCACTCACCCTTGTAAATGTAGTTTAATATTCAGAACATAAATGTATGTGAGTTTTCACTCACTCTTGTAAATGTAATTTGATATTTAGAACATACATGTACGTGAGTCTGCACTCATTCTTTGAAATGTAGTTTAATATTTAGAACATACATGTGTGTGAGTCTGCAGTCACTCTTGCAAACATAGCTCAATATTCAGAACATACATGTATGTGAGTCTGCACTCACTCTTTTAAGAGTAGCTTAATATTTAATACAAAGATGTATGTGATTCTGCACTCACTCGTGGGAATTGTAGCATAATATTTAGAACATAAATGTATGTGAGTCCACACTCACTTTTGTAAAAATAGGTTAATATTTAGAACATAAATGTATGTGATTTTGCACTCACTCGTGGAATTGTAGATTGATATTCAGAACATAAATGTATGTGAGTCTGCACTCATCTTGTAAACCTAGTTCAATATTTAGAACATACATGTATGTGAGACTGCATTCACACTCGTAAATATAGTT
Source organism: Thysanoteuthis rhombus (assembly GCA_963457665.1). Classification (NCBI taxonomy): domain Eukaryota; kingdom Metazoa; phylum Mollusca; class Cephalopoda; order Oegopsida; family Thysanoteuthidae; genus Thysanoteuthis; species Thysanoteuthis major. The sequence continues at coordinate 41,300,939 of OY735200.1, read as the reverse complement.
TGATATTAAGAACATACATGTATGTCAGTCTGCACTCACTCTTGTAAATATAGTTTAATATTTAGAACTAATATGTATGTGCATTTGCACTCACTCTTGTAAATGTAGTTTGATATTTAAAACATAACTGTGTATGAGTCTGCACTCACTCTTGTAAAGGTAGTTTAATATTAAGAACATAGATGTATGTGAGTCTGCACTCACTCTTGTAAATGTAGTTTAATATTTAGAACATATATATTAGTGAGTCTGCACTCACTCTTGTAAATGTAGTTTAATATTTAGAACATAAATGTATGAGTCTGCAGTCACTATTGGAAATATACCTTAATATCTACATCACACATGAATGTGAGTCCGCACTCATTCATGTAAATGTAGTTTAAAATTTAGAACATAGATGTATGTGAGTCTGCACTCACTCTTGTAAATGTAGTTTATTATTTAGAACATATATATAAGTGAGTCTGCACTCACTCTTGTAAATGTAGTTTGATATTTAGAACATAAATGTATGTGAGTCTGCATTCATTCTTGTATGTGTAGCTTAATATTAAGAACATACATGTATGTGAGTCTGCACTCACTTTTGGAAATGTACCTTAATATTTACATCACACATGAATGTGTGTCTGCACTCACTTTTGGAAATGTAGCTTAATATTTAGAACATAAATGTATGTGAGTCTGCACTCACTCTTGTGGGTGTAGTTCAATATTTAGAACATACATGTATGTGAATCTGCACTCATTATTGGAAACGTAGTCTAATATTTCGAACATACATATATATGAGACTGCACTCACTCTTGTAAAACAGTTCAATATCTAAAACATACATACGTGCGAGTCTGCACTCACTCTTGTAAATGTAGTTTGATATTGAGAACATAAATGTATGTGAGTGTCCGCTAACACTTCTAAATGTAGCTTAATATCTAGTACATGAATGTATGTGAGTCTCCGCTCACTCTTGTAAATGTAGTTTGATATTTACAACATACATATATGTGAGTCTGCACTTTCTTTTGTAAATGTAGTTTAATGTTTAGAACATACATATATGTGAGTCTGCACTCACTCTTGTAAATGTAGTTTGATATTTAAAACATACATATATTTGAGTCTGCACTCACTCTTGTAAATGTAGCTTAATATTTAGAACATACATGTATGTGAATCGGCACTAACTCTTGTGAATGTAGTTTTATATTTAGAATGTACACGTATGTGAGTCTGCACTCACTTTTGTAAATGTACCTTAACATCTAGATTACACATAAATGTGAGTCTACACTCACTCTTGCGAATGTAAGTTAATATTTAGAACATACATTTATGTTAGTCTGCAGTCACTCTTGTAAATGTAGTTTAATGTTTAGGACATACATGTATGTGAGTATGCATTCACTCTCATACATGTAGTTTGATATTTACAAGGTACATGTATGTGAGTCTGCACTCAATCTTGTAAATGTAGTTTAATATTCAGAACGTACATGTATTTGAGTCTGCACTCACTCTTGTAAATATAGTTTTATTATTTAGAACATATATATCTGTGAGTCTGCACTCACTCTTGTTAATGCAGTTTGATATTTAGAACATACATATATGTGAGTCTGCACTCAATCTTAGAAATGTAGTTTAATATTTAGAACATACATATATGTGAGTCTGCACTCACTCTTGTAAATGTAGTTTTTTATTTAGAACATAATTGTATGTGAGTGTCCACTCATTTCCGTAAATGTAGCTTAATATTTAGAACATACGTATATGTGAGTCTGCACTCACTCTTTTGAATGTAGTTAAATATTTAGAACATACATTTATGTGAGTCTTCATTCACTCTTGGAAATGTAGTTTAATATTTAGAACATACATATATGTGAGTCTGCACTCACTTTTGTAAATGCAGTTTGATATTTGGAACCTATATATATGTGAATCTGCATTCATCATTGTAAATGTAGTTTGATATTTAAAACATACATATATGTGACTTTGCTCTCACTCTTCTAAATATAGTTTAATGTTTAGAACATAAATGTATTTGAATCTGCACTCATTTTCTAAATGTAGGTGAATATTTAGAACATACATGTATGTGAGTGCGCACTCACTCTTGTAAATGTAGTTCAATATTTAGAACATAAATGTACGTAAGTCTGCACTCACTCTGGTAAATGTGACTTAATATTTTGAACAGAAATGTATGTGAGTTTGAAACTCACGCTTGTAAATGTAGCTTGATATTTGGAACATATATATATGTGAGTCTGCACTCACACTTGTAAATGTGGTTTAATATTAAGAACATAGATGTATGTGAGTCTGCACTCACTCTTGTAAATGTAGTTTAATATTTAGAACATATATATTAGTGAGTCTGCACTCACTCTTGTAAATGTAGTTCATTATTCAGAACATGAATGTATGTGAGTCTGCACTCACTCTTGTAGATGTAGCTCAATATTTAGCACATAAATGTATGTGAGTCTGCACTCACTGTAGTGAATGTAACTTGATATTTAAAACATAAATATATTTGAGTCTGCACTCACTCTTGTAGATGTATTTCAATATTCAGAACATACATATGTGCGAGTCTGCATTCACTCTTCTAAATGTAGTTTGATATTTACAACATACATATATGTGAGTCTGCACTCACTCTTGTAAATGTAGTTTAATATTTAGAACATATATATATTTGAGTCTGCACTCACTCTTGGAAATGTAGCTTAATATTTTGAACATACATGTATGTGAGTCTGCACTCACTCTTGTAAATGTAGTTTAATTTTTAGAACATACATGTATCTGAGTCTGCACTCACTCTTGTAAATGTAGTTTAATATTCAGAACATACATGTACGTGAGTCTTCACTCACAATTTGAAATGTAACTTAATATTTGGAATATACCTGTATGTGAGTCTGTACTCAATTTTGTGAATACAGTTTAATATTTAGAACATACATATATGTGAGTCAGCACTCACTCTTTTAAATGTAGTATAATATTTAGAATACACATGTATGTGAGTCTGCACTCACTCTTGTAAATGTAATTTGATATTTAGAACATAAAAAATATGTTAGTCTGCATCCACTCTTGTAAATGAAGGTTAATATTTGGAACATAGATGTATGTGACTCTGCACTCACTCTTGGAAATGTAGCTCAAACTTTATCACATAAATGTATGTGAGTTTGCACTCACTCTTTGAAATGTAGTATAATATTTAGAATATATACGTATATGAGTCTGCACTCACTATTGTACATGTAGTTTGATATTTAGACCAAATATATGTGACTCGGCACTCCGTCTCGTAAAAGTAGCTCAATATTTAGCGCATAAATGTATGTGAGTCTGCACTAACTGTTTCAAATGTAGTTTAACATTTAGAACATACATGTATGTGAGTCTGCACTAACTTTTGTAAATGTCGCTCAATATCCAGGACATACCTGTATGTGAGTCTGCACTCACTCTTGTAAATGTAGCTTAATATTTAGGACATACTTATATGTGAGTCAGCACTCACTCTTTTAAATGTAGTATAATATTTAGAATATACACGTATGTGAGTCACTTTTGTAAATGTAGCTCAATATTCGAAACATACATGTGATTGAGTCCGCACTCACTCTTGTAAATATAGGTTAATATTTAGATCATACATGTATGTGAATCTGCATTCACTTTTATAATGTGGCTTAATATTTAGAACAGAAATGTATGTGAATCTGAAACTCACGCTTAAAATGTACTTTGAAATTTAGAACATACAAATATGTGAGACTGCACTCACTCTTGTAAATGTAGTTTAATGTTTAGAACATAAATGTATGTGAGTCTGCACTCACTCTTGTAAATGTAGTTTAATGTTTAGAACATAAATGTATGTGAGTCTGCAGTCACTCTTGGAAATGTAGTTTAATAGTTAGAACATACATGTACGTGAGTCCGCACGAACTCTTTCAAATGTAACTTAATATTTAGAATATGCCTCCATGTGAGTCTACACTCACTTTTATGAATCTAGTTTAATATTTAGAACATACATATATGTGAGTCAGCACTCACTCTTTTAAATGTAGTATAATATTTAGAATACACATGTGTGTGAGTCTGCAGTCACTATTGTAAATGTAGCTCAATATTCAGAACATACATGCGTGTGAGTCTGCACTCACTCTTGTAAATGTAGCTTAAAATTCAGAACAGAAATATATATGTGACTCCGCACTCACTCTTGTAAATTCAGTCTAATATTTAGAACATAGATGTATATGAGTCTGCACTCACTTTTGTTAATGTAGCCTGATATTTAGAACATTTATATATGTGAGTCTGCACTCACTCTTGGAAATGTAGCGTAATATCCAGAACATAAATGTAAGTGAGTCTGCACTCACTCTTGGAAATGTAGCTTAATATTTAGAACATACATGTATGTGAGTCTGCACTCACTATTTGAAATGTAACTCAATATTTAGAATATACTTGTATGTGAGTCTGTACTCAATTTTGTGAATACAGTTTAATATTTAGAACTAACTTATATGTGAGTCAGCACTCATTCTTTTAAATGTAGTATAATATTTAGACTACACATGTATGTGAGTCTGCAGTCACTCTCGTAAATGTAGCTCAATATTCAGAAGATACATGTATGTGAGTCTGCACTCACTCTTGTAAATGTAATTTGATATTTAGAACATAAAAAATATGTTAGTCTGCATTCACTCTTGTAAATGAAAGTTAATATTTGGAACGTAGATGTATGTGACTCCACACTCACTCTTGGAAATGTAGCTCAATATTTAGCACATAAATGTATGTGAGTTTGCATTTACTCTTTAAAATTTAGTATAATATTTAGAATATACACGTTTTTGAGTCTGCACTCACTCTTGTAAGTGTAGTTTAATATTAAGACCAAATATATGTGACTCCGCACTCATTCTCGTAAATGTAGCTCAATATTTAGCGCATAAATGTATGTGAATCTGCACTAACTGTTGTAAAAGTAGCTTAATATTTAGAACATACATGTATGTGAGTCTGCACTCACTTTCGTAAATGTCGCTCAATATTCAGAACATAAATGTATGTGAGTCTGCACTCATCTTGAAAACCTAGTTTAATATCTAAAACACACATGTATGTGAGTCTGCACTCACTCTTGTAAATGTAGCTTAATATTTAGAACAAAAATGTATGTGACTCCGCACTAACTCTTGTAAATGTAGGTTAATATTTAGAATATACATGTATGTGAGTCTGCAGTCACTCTTGTAAATGTAGCTCAATAATTAGAACATTCATGTATATGGGTCTGCACTAACTCTTGTTAATGTACTTTGATATTTAGAACATAAATGTATTTGAGTCTGCACTCACTCTTGTAAATGTTGCTTTAATATTTAGAACATAAATGTATGTGAGTCTTCACTCACTCTTGTAAATGTAGTTTAATATTTAGAGCATAAATGTATTTGGATCTGCACTCACTCTTGGAAATGTAGCTTAATATTTTGAAAATACATGTATGTGAGTCTGCACTCAAACTTGTAAATGTAGTTTAATATTTTGAAAATACATCTATATGAGTCTGCTCTCACTCTTGTAAATGTGGCTCAATATTTAGAACAGAAATGTAGGTGGGTTTGAAACTCACGCTTGCAAACGTAGCTTGATATTTAGAGCATATTTATATGTTAGTCTGCATTCACTCTTGTAAATGTAGTTTAATATTTAGAACATAAATGTATGTGAGTCCGCGTTCACTCTTGTAAATGTAGGTTAATATTTAGAACATGCATATATGTGAGTATGCATTCACTCTCATACATGTAGTTTGATATTTAGAACGTACATGTATGTGAGTCTGCACTCATCTTGTAAACCTAGTTTAATATTTAGAACATACATGTATGTCAGACTGCACTCACTCTTGTAAATGTAGCTTAATATTTCGAATATACATGTATGTGAGTCTGCACTCACTCTTCGAAATGTTGTTTCATATTTAGAACATACTTGTATGTGAGTCCGCACTCACTCTTGTGAATGTAGCTTGATATTTAGAACATACATGTATGTGAGTCTGCACTCACTCTTGTGAATGTAGCTCAATATTTAGAATATTCATTCATGTTAGTCTACAGTCACACTTGTAAATGTTGTTCAATATTTAGAACATAAATATATGTGAGTTTGCACTCACTCCTGTAAATGTAGCTTAATATTTAGGATTTTTACACAACCAGCTCCCTTACATCGTAGTTATATGTAGATAGTAAAATATCTTCAAAGGTTTTCTTTGAATATCAGTGAAAAATTGTGTAAGTGTGGGCAATGAGCCAGAGAAGAAATGTTTACATTTTACGCTGGATCAAGGAATTTCACTCAGTTACCTCTACTGCATCATGGTAGGCAGTACAATGTCTCCGTTAGTTTCCTAATGAATTCCTATGCTATTTTGTTGAAGGGTGGGCACTTGACTAAGGGAGTGGTTTTCTAATCTTGAGGTAGATCCTGGAATTTTCCCTTGTCACCTCCCTGACATCGTAGCTATTTGTGTACAACACCATACCTCCAAAATTTATTGCCAAACTCGGGTGAAATTTCGTGAAAGGTTGAGTAATGGTCCAAGGAAAAAGTCTTTACGTTTTTACCTTGTACTGCCACTATAAATACACAGCAGAATATCTCCAAAAGTTCAATGAATTTCGCTGATATTTCGCTGATGGGCAATAGACTAAGGAAGAAGAGTTTACATTCCAAAAATTTTTCTCTGTCACCCCTCCCAGCATCATAGCTATATGTATACAGCAGAATGTTCCCAAAAGTTCTCAATCAATTTCAGTGAAATCTTATGGAGGGATGAGCAATGAATTAGATTTTAGGGCAGATCTTGGATTTTTTGAACAGTGACTGCCCAGCATCAAGAACTATGTGTAAAAACAACAAAATCCCTCTAAAGGTTCTTAATGAGTTGACTTGAGCGATGGACTAGAGAAGAAGTGTTTACATTTTGGAGTTGATCCAGGAATTCCCCACACCCTATCGCGTCGTAGCTATATGTACAAAACAAAATATCTCCAAAAGTTCTCAATGAATATTGATACAATGTCGTGGAATATTTGACAATTTGCAAATGAAGAAGTGTTTACTTCTTGAGACGGATCTAGGAATTTTTTCAAAGTCACCTCCACAGCTGGTATTCATATATACACAACACAATATCTCCGAATGTTCTCAATGAATTCCAGTGGAATTATTTGGAAGGTGAGTAATAATCTAAAAAAGAAGTGTTTACATTTTAGGCTGGATCCAGGAATTTCCTATGGTCATCCCCTCATCATGGCTATATGTACACAGTACAATATCTTTACAAGTTCTCAATGAATTTCTGTGGATTTTTGAGGAAGCATGTATTGTTGTTTGAAGTTGAGAATTTACATTTCGGGCCGGATCCAAGACTCTTCAACAGGGTGGGCCATGGGCAAAAGAAGAAGTGTTTAAATTTGAGGAATTATCCAGGAAACTTTACAGTGATCTCCTTTGCATCGATAGCTATATGCACACTACAAAATATCTCCAGGAGTTCTGAATGAATGTCAGTGAAGGTTTGTGGAAGGTTGTGCCATACACTAAAAAAGAAGTGTTTTAAATTTTGGAGCAGGAATTTCACTTTATCCGCATCATCGGTATATGTATATAACATGATACTTCTGAAAGCTAAATTGAGCTAAATTGTAGCTCCAAACTTGGGATATTGGCTAAAAATGACCAAGAAATGACCTCTATTGACCGCTGATATCCACCTAAGATAGACTACATCTTATGCTAACAGCTCCTCAGTCTATGTACAGAATATTAGATCAATGTCTTGTTTTTGCAAAGAAGCACAAATAAACATCCGAACAAATAAAAGGCTCAAACACTAGTGGAGATAGATGTATATATAAATTGTAGAAATCAAGGACACATTTACCATTTTGGTACAAGCATCTCCTGATAAAGCATGGTTCATATCCCCCAACATTGTACCGTTATGCAAAATAAATTACTTAACATTAAGCTTAATGGCCAGCAAAGACGGCCTTTAATCATGTTATACATTCATTTTAGAGAACAACAAGTCTGAATTGAATCAACTGAGTGGGAAGGTCTGTTTCTACATCATAAGTTTTAAAATATCTGACTACAAATTGAATTCTGGTACTTATATAACTCTCACAACGTATCTTTGTAATTTAGAAATAGAATATAAGCTGATTCAAATAAACTAATTTTACAGATAAAAGAAATGATTATGTATAGTTTTACATGATGGATCATTCATTTGTGGATCTAAAGTTTTGATGAAGAGGTACCTTTATCCTCATTTTCCAGCAACTTCACAAAAATTCAGGTAATAGTGAACATTGCAGGAGGGTAAGAAAACTGAAAACAGTGACATCTTTCATCTTTCCTGACAGAGACAGAAGTCAGGACATTGTGCTTTTCTGCATGTTGTACACATATGCTGTATAACTTATATCACTGGAATTGAGCTGCACCAATCCGTATATCAGCCATCATTCTTTCCTATACAGCCACTTTTAGTGGAAAAAGAAACCCTTTACGCTTCTTATGGATTGTACAGCTGAAGAAGGGGCCAAATGTATATGAGAATGGATTTGGCACATTTCTTTTACCCTGGAGTAGAATGGATAAGAAAAAATGTCTTAACGTCAAAAGCAATGTAAAGAATGAGTTCAATAGTTCGAAGAACAAAGATAATGCTTCTCCTCAAAATTACTGGGATGAATTTCATAAAAGATTATATTTCATGTGAAAAACACTGCTACTCAAGTATCTTTCTATTTTCTTTTGTTTAAACAACATCTATTATTGCTCAAGCTCTTGGAAATGCAGCTTGGTATCTACGTATGCATGGCTGCTGACAATATTTGTATCATATGGGTCATATGAAACAAATTCTTTATTACCCTAATTCGTTTCTGATTAAAGTTTATGTATTTTATTCTATTCTGGTTTCCTTCATTTTCCCAGTGTGGGTTTCAGAAAATCATTTTGAGACAGGCTGTGAAGAGTTTGGGTGAGCTGGTATCTCCTTATCTCCCCCCTTATTTGAGCTGAGGGAACCTGAGTCTTGAAACAAATGTCATATATTATGAAATATATTGAAGACATAATAATTAAAATCAAAGATGCAGAACTGGAGGAAGAAGATGATTAAATCTTTCAAAGAAGAAGAAATCAAGTGAAAAATCACTTCAGGTTGACAAACTTTCAACTGAGCAAGCTCAGCCTTCAAAATGATGAAAATCCTGCTAGTGCTAAAAAGAAGGGTATACAACCGATGCATCCTCCCGGTGGTCACCAAGGGAGATGAAACATAGACCCTAACCAAAAGACTGACTCTTAAACTGAGAACCATGTGACATGCACAAGAGAGAATCATGCTCAACATAATATAGAGAGATCACAAGACAGCACGATATATTAGAGAAAAACAGGGGTCAGAGATATCATACAATCCATAAGAAAATTTAAATGGTGCTGGGCTGGTCATGTTATGAGAATAGTAGGCAACCACAGGACATCACGACTCACAACGTGGATCATCAGAAATCACATGTAAAACTGTGGCCAACAAAATATAAGATGGCATGATGAGCTAGATAAGTTCAGAAAGTACTGACCCCTTGACGCCCATGATAGAGAGGTCTGACAAAACCTGGAAAGGTCCAAGTCCAAAGATGGATGCTAAAAGTCTGATGATGATGATTTTATATTAAACACTTCTTAGTATTTTTTTCCATGATGCTTTGCAATCTATAACAAACAGGATACTGAAGTATCATTTTTTATTCTATTCCCTAGAAATTTGATTTTTTTAAATTCATTCAACTCAGCAAATATCTATTTTTCAACATAATTCACTTCTTTGTCAATGCACTTGAATCAGTGGTAAATATTAATCACATAGATCAACCATTATACAGAGAAGATTTCACATAAAGACTCAGATAATAGCTACGTCTCAGGCTGCTGACATATTGATCCACATTCAACTCTTACACCTAGAAGTGCCCTTTGTACATTTTGTAGTGCTTTACTTGGGCTGATTTAACCAAGAGAATTAATATGATTTTGCAACTTGAAATACTTTGCAATATAAACTCATGAACTCTGGTAATAAGAGACCAAATCGGAATCTCATGTGCGATGAATCATACCACCTGCTACAGTTTCAGATTATGCTCTAAGCAAATTTAGATGGACAGTAGACATCAGAGAAGGAAGCTAAAGAAACACTTTCCATAATAAGGACGAAAAAAAAGAAGGACAAGAAATGTATCCATGAATTAATCACCTTTATCCTTCAAGTTCTGAATGTTTTCTTGTTTATTTATTTATTTGTCTATTCATTTATTTTTGTTAACTGAAAACTGTAAACCTGTTTTACTTGTCCTATTATTATCAGTGTACCTAACTCAGAAGAAAGCTGAATAATGTTCAGGTCAAAGAATGAATGAAGTATACAAATTATCGAGGATTAAGGTCATTCCTTTACATCTATTTGTAAGAAATTAACAATCGACAAATGAACAAAAGGAGTAAAATCAAGGAGTTGATTTTACTGATTATTCATATTTTTTAGCATTTGATCAGATAGTGTAAATAAAAGAAATTTTCATTTAAAAATAAGGATGTGAAAGTCATGATGTAACATTATCTTCAGAATGTTAAATATTCATTATCAACTTGAGTTTTTACTAATCCTTTTAATCATGACGTTACCAAGGTCAGGACTTTTTACCAAGTTAATGAAAAGAGATGCCGGGTTCAAATTTATAAATGCTGTATATAAACATATAATATTTCACAATTATTTTTATTTTTAATTATTCTATCTTTAAAAATCAGATGAAAAAGAAATTGATCAACTGTAGTAAGTTATTGCCATATTTTGGAACATTTGAGAAGCAAAAAATCTAGTACTTATAAAATTTGGTTCAATGAAAGATTATACTATCTCTGAAAGCAAATATGCAACCAGAATTCAACCACTTTTTATGCTCCATCTCATTTTTCATGTTTTATAAATCAACTCTCTACCCTTTACACAACTTTATTCGATTCAGTCATTTACTAATTATTGAAATCATTTACTTGTATGGACTCTTATAAACAAGCCACAGAAATCATTTCCAATTCTTAGAAATTGAAGCTGATTTGAATAAACCAGGAACTATGCAGACAAATGAATCATACTTCTTCTGTGGCAATCAAATATTGATTATTTTTGAGGACCTCTCACAATGTAACCTCAAATCTTTATTTTCAGGTTGTTTATGGATTTTAGCAGATATCAATATTTATATCATACTCATGTAGGAGAAGGAAAATTCATTGTAAACTTGACTCTTCATGACAGTCAATGTTATATTGGTGAGAATTTAAACACGCTTGATATAAAAAATCATTTTGACTCATCAGTTGTCCAATTGTGAGAATCTTAATCATTTATCAAAGACAAATAATAAAGGCCGGGAAAAACTTCGAAATGTTGATCTAGTCCTGGGTTCAGATCCTACTGGCAAGTGATTCACATGCCTATTATTTATATATTTAATGTGCATCAATCTATCCTAATACTAACAGTTAAAATCAAGTAGTTGCAAAATAATTACACTTGAACATCAGATTAGAATATGTCTGCCAAAAATATATGTTGATACTCTATCTCTGTCTACCAATTTTTCATAGTTAAGATTCCCAGCCATCATTTAAGTATAAGACTCTTTGTCCGTCAGATAAACCCTGAGTTCATCATTTTTATTTTTATCTGATCAGTAAACAATATCTTGTGTCTCTTCAGTGATAATCAACTTGATTTCTGCCCCTTCAAGGTCTCATATTTCAACTGTCTTCATCAGCTGGTCCTTCAACTTTGGCCTTGTTTTGGGTTCATCTTCCTCTGACCAATTTTGAGTCATAACCTGTAGTTGAGGTAAAAGAAACATGCATCCTATTTCCAATTGAATTCAACTCTATTAGAAATAAATACTCAATTCTTACTTCTTTCAATAAATCCATTGGTTTTAGAAATATTTTACTTACTAAAGGCATATTTTGTTTGGTTTGGTCGTATTAATTCATTTACCATACAAATGCATACAGATATCAAGATGCGTACTAAACCATAGATAAAGACAAATATATATACGCAAAGGCAAACGAATGTGTGTGTGTGTTCAATCAAATTTGATAAAAACAGGTCTGGTGAGTCACTCAATAGAAAGCTTCACATGGCCAACATCTTTTGGCGGCATGCTGTGTTGACGGTGATCCATTAAAATATAGAAAACAGGGTGATCAATGAATGATTCACTCCTCTCTCTCTTTTTGTTTGACACTAAAAAGTCTGAATTAACAAAAAAAACAGTATTATAATTATTACAAAAATATGAGACTATTTTGAAACAGCGCCTTCATTTTTCTTTTGGTGCTTACCGGTAAAGTACTGAAAACACTATTGACATTCTTTGGTGCTGAGTGTTTAAAAAAGTGACTTATTCTGATGTTAATAATCTTTATCTAAATCACTTCAAGTGATAATACATAGCTGTACAAGAGCATACTTCACTGAAACAGTGTTTTACACAGAGAAGTGTATATTACACATACATACTCAAACACACAATTATGTGAGTAAAATGCATATATATACAAATAAGAAAACAGAACTATACAATTAGTCATTCAAAAACAGATGAAAAGTTAAGGAACTTTGCAAAGACAGATATATTTATGTATACAGGCATTTTTCAGCATTTGTAAGAGGCTCAACTGAGCTTCTCTAGCAGGCTGTCTCAACCTTACACGTGTAATTCAACAAAGAGGAGTTGAGGCCGGAGATTGGAGCTTTAGCTCTTACTGGAGTGAATCAAAAAATTGCAGAGTGCTTTTTTAAAAAATTTGCTATAAAATAAAAGAAAATCAACAAGGATGTAAAAATGTCAGCATATGGTTATAATAAAGAGACAACTAGTCGTCCATTTGTTGCTGATAAAATCAAATTTAGTACTTATAATAGTTTAGACTAACGGTCCTTAACCACCAGGCCGTAGCCAGGTACTGGGCTTCAAAGCATTTGCTACCAGGTTGTGAAGGAAATATATGATTGGGTGATAAAATGAAAAAAAACAAATTAATTCCCTTGGATCTTAACATTAAATTAGCTAGATAAGCCCTGACATAAGAAATGACATTGAGTGCATTAGTCACTTATAAGTGACTTATAGTGAACTTTTTACCAATACTGCGGTCATGATTAACGCCCCTTCCTGTTGGACAGTTTGATAGATATTGCCAATATTGAACTGGTCCGCAATATGAAAAAAAGTTAGTGACCTCTAGTTTAGACAATCAGGATTTATACATTCTGTGTTTAGACAAAGTGAATGATCACCATCAAAAATTAATTATAAAAATCATCATCAATTAATTAAATTAAACTATTCAAAGTTGAATTAACACTCATTTCATACTTTTCTCCTGGTCATTCTCCCAAACTTTCCACCATACCTTTATGTGTCAATTAACCTTTGAACAGATAGGTTGAGTTTGGCAGCCTGCACAAACTGAGGGAGGAGTGAGTGGGCAGGGACACCAAAATACATTTTATTACCTCAAGAAATGATGTATATCTTGTATTACCCTGCACATAATTGTCTACTGGTGCCTATTGTAATTATGAATCATGATTCTGTTATAAAATTGTTTGTCTGCTTTGATGCCCTTGCTGGCACATGGTGCCCTATGTACAGTATATTGTGTGCTAATGCAACCCTGCATGTATATATGCAATATGTAAGTATGTGTGTAAAGAATGGTTCATATCATTATTTCTATTTATATCTAGCTGTCTATGGGTCTGAATGGTGGCTGAATGATAATTACCTGTTCCCCACAGGCATCAATGATCTTTGCACCAAGCTAAAATCAAAGATTTTGAACAATGATTCTTATAAAAAATTGGCTCTCTCCACTTGGAAAATTGGTCTAATGCAATTCCCTTGACACCCTCATTTGGCTATATAAAACAAATCTAATCTCCTTCTCTCTATCTCTCTCTTTCATTATAAAAAGGTCTATCCCATAGTCTGAAAGTAAAGTGTTCACCAAATAGCCTTTCAGAAGCTGGAAGCAATTACCATTATGAGGGAAATTTTTTAACCTTTCTCAGACCCCAAAAATGGTATGTTAGGCTGATGTCAAAGAATAAGGTAAAAGTGAGGTACAGTAGACAAGGATGTCAAAGAGATAAGAAGAAGGTGTATGTTGCCTCGAATGGCTCACTGCAAAACAACACACACTTTCAATTTTTGAAGAAGTGGCATGAAACAAGCACCTGATAACTGAATGATCCTCTGTGTGTGTGTGTGTGTGTGTGTGTGTGTATATATATATATATATGTATATATATATATATATACGAGTGAAATAAAGTTTCAAATAATACAATGCATTTATGATTATTCTATCAGATTATATATCCATTTCTTGATATAATTGTCTGCTTTGAGAAACAATAGTGTAGATATGGACAGTGAAAAAACAAGACGAGATTTTGATACATTGCATTTATTTAGACTTTCAACTCACCAGCGGGCTGTTTGGCTCAATGGTAAGTGCAACGCTATTTCAAAGCAGCAACCTATGGTCGCAGGTTTGATTCCTGCAGCAGCCCATTTCTTGATTATTTTAATAAAAATGACCAAATTCGTGATAAGTTTGTGATAGGCCTCCAAAATGAAGAAATGTTTTGAGATCGCGTAGATTTAAGATTGGGAAAGAAGAATAGTTGAAATGACCTGAGGTCATGAAGAAGCAATGTCATAGATGGAAGAAATTTGAAAAAAAACAGCACGTTGACGAAATAAAATCGAGCAGAAAAATACACCAAAGATCACCCAAAAAGAAAGGAGTTGATCACAGATTTCAAATTTTTCTGAGGTGTTGAAGATGCATTTGATATTACGATAGAATCACAGTCCAGCAAAAGGGAAATATGCAGAAAATGCGTCTCTGCACGCTGCAAGACGAAAATTTAGAATGTTCGTGAAATACAGCAAGAAAACATTGAATGACAGAGGGGCTCAGTAACGACAAATGAAAAGAAAGATGGACCCATGGTGGAAAAATTTACAATTTTGTAATACACCAGTAACATTTAGAATACTGGGGTAGACATAAATGTGAACGGCTGTAGAACATATGAAGTTCAAAAAATAAACCTCTCCTGAAACTAGCAGAAGAAACTTACAGATTCTCTGGTGACATGTTAGGTATGCAAAGAAAAATTGACAACTTCAACGAAAAATAATGGAGAGAAATTCACGCTTGAAATATTTGTGATTGAAAGCCAGAGTAGTAAAAATTGTAGTCGAGAGAGACAGCACATGAAATGCTTCTCGTATTTATCGTTGATGGTGGTTGTATCAAAGGAAAACATGTAAAAAAAATGCTTAAAAGAAAATGCGAAACTATATAGCGGCAATACTGCTTGACAGATTCCATTTCCTGTTTTATCCGAAGTAAAATCAGAACTACTACAACTAGGCCCTGATCGAATTATTGAAAGAGTCACAGAACTAAGAGAATGGTGAGAATCATCTGTTCCAGTCCGGAAGAAAAGGTGTACGTTCCTGTGTTGATTTGTAAAATTTGAACCAAGAACTTAAATTGGCATAGTACATGTTACCAAATGTGGATGATATAGCGCCAAAGCTATATGATAATCTATCATGGAAGATACCATTCAACTCATGACAGATCTGCTCAAAAAGATGTAATGTAGATGTGAGGTCAACTCCAAATAAACGTTCTTCAAAACGTGAAAGAATTGTTCTCCGTGGCACCTATTTTGTCGTATTATGACACATAAACGTTGATGCAAGCGGTTACGGGCTTGGTGCAGCATTATTTCAAGACGCAAAGAGTGAAAGGAATCCTATAGCCTTTGCCTCACGTACTCTGCCACCAACAGAAGGAAATTATGCTAAGATCGAAAAGAAACGGAGGGTCCCTGAGAAATTCTATCGTTTTATCTCGGAGACTTGAATTTTTTCCATTGTTTACTAACCACAAGCCGTTAACCCCCTTAATAATTACACAGGATACATAAAACAACCCTGAGATGTCAGAGATTGCTGATGAGGTTTCGATTCAATGCAATCGCCAAACGTCTTCCAGGGAAAGTACTTGTTATTCCCGATACTCTCTCTCTCTCTCTCTCTCTCTCTCTCTCTCTCTCTCTCTCTCTCTCTCTCTCTCTCTCTTTAGGGTTATTCATGAATTGTGTTGTAGAAACTATTCCTGCATTTGATAGAAAACCCCAAGAAATTCAAGAAGCCACAATTGCCGACCTTATTTTGCAAAAAGTGATTAATTTTACGTCGAATGGTTGGCTGACAACAACCAGAAAACAAGAATTAAGGGAAAGGTTAAACCTTATTTTTCTAATCGGAATGTGTTATTGATACATAAATAATGATCATTGTATCAGGATAGAATTGTGATCCCAAAAACTCAAGAGTTGAAATCCTTCACCCAATACTCGGTGGTCATGCGGGTCTGAACAAGTGCATGGAGTGGTCTAATTCTTCAACACCGTCCTACAAATCGATATGAACCTCTTAAACAGACCTCTTCATCTGACAGACCATGACAAAGAATTGTCACTGATTTGTGTACGAGGAAGGGATAACAGTTTTGTGTCGTTATTGACTACTTTCCACGGCACTTCAGTAAATTGTACATGTCGGTTCAGTAACCAATGCCAAAGTAATGAGAAAATTAAAAGAAAAACATTTTTGGCAGATGAGGTATTCTAAATGAACTTGTCAATGACAATGTTGATCAGTTTACAAGATCTGCTTTTTGAGATTTTTCCCCAAAATGTGGATTTTTTCATTCATCTGTCCACCTTGCCACCTTTTTTTTTTTTTTTTATCAATCTACCTTTTTTAGCCTCATTTTCCTCAAGCAAATTGAAAGGCGGAAAGTGGTGTGAACATAGCAGAAAGACTTCTAAAACAGCCTGATATTTACCTTGCACTAATGGCATATAGAAGTATTACTAGGTCGGCCACGGGAGCAAGTCCCGTAGAATTAATAATGGAGAGGAAAATAAGTACCATACTTCCTAACCACTCTGATGAATTGAAACATAAATGGAAAGCGAGTTAAAGGGATGAAGAACAAAATTCAAGGATAAAAAAGAAGTATGATAAAACTCATGGCGTTCGTCTACTCCACCCACTTTAGTTCGGTAATAAAGTGAGAATCAAAGCTGATCAGGAGTAATTGTGGGACACTAAGTGTAATAAGAATGACTGAATCAAGAAATAGAACATATATTGCAAAGAAGGTAGGTACGAAATAGAAAACAAATCATATTTGTGTGAGACGAGAACACACTTGTACAATTTCAAAATCGGATTCAAATCGTCTTTAAGGTAAGATCTAATGATGTGGATTCATCTAAAAATGATACATCTCAAACAAAGAAAGGTCCAGAAATCAGAACATTTTACGGACTGTTTACAATTGAAAAATAAAAATAAAATTATTAAAAACAAAGAAAAAAAGTAAATTAAAAATTTCTGATAATAAAGATAGTGTTCTAACAGCTATAATAGATAGCTGTTCCCATCAGGTGGTTACGCCTGTTGATAAATGCTCGATTTTGATTGGTTGTTTCTATTACAAGTGCCGTTAAAAGATTTTTTTTAGTAAATATATATATTGCAGCGACGTGTTTTCTTCCTTGCATTATTTTGCTGTGTTATTTTGCCAAGAAACGAAACACTGAATTCGCACGAAAGGTATTATAGTGTCTCTAGTAATAGAATTCATTCTATGAATTTGAAGGAATACAAGGTTCTAATTTCATTTTCGGAACATGCCAAATTGGCAATATTAGGCTAGATGTAGCCAATTTTTCTTTAGCCAGTATAGATCTGCGATATAGGTTACAGTGAAAAAAGTAATTTGCCGGTTCATTTCAGTTTTAATTTATCAACAATTATTTTATCAACTCGTCTCTTTTTTTATATTGTTCCTTATTTCATTTTGAAATCATATAAACTACTGTAGTGCGCCCTATACTTTTAGTCGGAAATCAGATACGAAACCCTTCTTTTAGCTAGATATCGAAAACGTCACTTCCGACGACAACCCCTCTAAAGCCCTTGGATGCACATGGTCCAATGTCCATTAGCACCAGCATTCCTTCTCTCTAAGATCGCTATCCTTTCGCCGACCTCCCGGCCGATTTTATCTGAAATATTTTCCACCGTGTCCCATCTCTGAGCTAACTTTGCCCATTTCACTCCATCAATGTCGAGGCATTTCACTTACGGACAGCTATGTAGCTACGCCACCGTGTCCTCACCACGTGCTCAAAACGCGTATACACCCCCTCTCTCTCTCTCTCTCCTAAATGAAATGGCAATATTTTTTACTATCCGAAATTTCTTTACTTCGGGAAACACGTATGGATGAAACTCCATGTCCTCTGTCTTTCACAGTCTGTTTGTCGAGAGTCTATCAACGTCAAAGAATAGCCCCCAAGTCCATGCACACTTAGTACTTTGGCTTGCACACTGAACCCGGTTTCCACGTATCCCTTGGTACGATCCAAGCCATTCGGGTATCCAAGCAGTTCAGACAACTCTGCTTCGACTCCGACGCCAGTACCATCAACGACAAGAAAGCTACTGCTACACCCGAGATTGGCCCTGAACCAGAAATCCCCTTTCTCTTCACCTCCTGCAGGCAATAATGGTTACGTGTTCTATTTTTAGAATCACTTCCTCGCTTGTCTAGACGTGTTGACCATTTAACACCTTTGTCCCTTAATACGTACCAAATTCAGCGTCTTGGATTTAAATCCACGCAGACCAAACGGGACACTACTATAATTGCAATTACTAATAGCGCTAAAACTACTAAGCTAATACTATTACTAACTGTAGAAACAGTCAACAGAAAAGGAACTGCTAAACCTCTAGAGATTTACCAATAAGATAAACCAGTTAAGTCTGTTTTCCAGAAACTTCTATTCTTCACTTCGTTTCTTTATTTCTTCCAAGTCCAAGACATCACTTTCATCGGCGACTAAGCTATGATATGATTGACGACTACGTCATGACAGAACTTTTACTCATTTGAATGTACAAAGAGAATTGAAATTAATTTATTTAAGTCAAAGATGAGCACTAAAAAATTTTTTTTAAATCATAGCGGCAAACAATATGTTCCGAATACAGTGTTCCGAAAATCAAATTGAAACCTTCGAATATGTAAAATCATTTGTACTACTAACGACATACTTATACCTTTCAATTTAAAATTTTGTACGGATCCTGGATACTAAATAAAGATTAAAACGTTTGTTCATTTGAATTTGCAAGAAAAAACAAACAAAAAAAACCCAAAACAGATTGAATTACTTAAAATGTAAAAATTCAGTGAATATTCGTTACAGCTGTTATCCTTTTAATAGATTCCTCTCGTCCAAACGCAATGTAACTGCTGTCCTTTTTGCCTTATGCCTATCGAATTGACACATTTTGTCCTGGTTTATTGTTTGATCTTTCAAACTGACTTGGTAAAATAAATTTTTCAAAGCATCTTTATATTCAACCACCTGTTCATTTTTCACGCAGTGTCACCAGCCCCCCCCCCCCGTACGGCCTGTGTGCCCCTGACTAGAGAGTTTTTAAAAAGACTAGTTTGAGAGTGGTACTACTCTGACAACTTAAGACTTCAAGAGCTTGATACGCTCTCTATATATATTGTGTGATCCACAGACAGCTTTTTCGTTGTGGTACAACTCATCAGTGTGGCTATAGACTATCCATTATCCCATCCAGTACCACGAGTCAGGATTGAAACCTTTGCTTCAGATCCGGAGGCCGGTACCCTCTCTCTGCTCCACGGAACTGGACGGTCTGTGAGATTGAATTTAAGCGATATACTTTATTTAGCATATATATATATATATATATATATATATATATATATATATATATATATATATATATATATATATCACCGACAACTCTGCGTAAGTCTTCCCAGCGCTGACACCTGAATGCCGTCTTTTTCCGCCCACGACTGCTAGGCGTCGGCATAACTCAGCGCACGTCAACTCATCTCACTGCAAGAAGGACCAACAAAAACGAACAATGGAACCAAAATAATTATGATATAGAAATTAAGATAATTTTGTGAGTTGAATTATTTGAATTAATTAATTTACTTCAGTAGTTTAAATTGATTCAGTTCCCAGGAACGGTTTCTAGACACTTCGGCCCTCCAGAGTGGACGCTTGGCCCAACAAGAAAACTATTCAAATATATTTTTGTCTTTTTGCGAAATATCAACAATTATTGTTTCATTTCTGATTTTGCAAATATACTACGAACAGGATATTTTTGTCGAAAAAAGTTCTTGAAAATTGCTTCGATCATTTTGTGTTGATTTTACGAATGTTCAGTGAATTTTCGAAAACGAAATTTCTTGTCGGAAAATTTCTGAAAAATGTTGTCAAACAGTGGTGCTGTACATGTTTCGTTTTTAATTTTACGAAAAACTTTTAAACGCAACATTTTTTACTCGGAAAAATAGGGACTTTTGATAGAATACCGTCGATAACACATCTGAAACTAAAAATCTTAATTTTATCATAATAAAACTTCGGGTTGTGAATAGATCCTATTGAACAAAAGAAGGATTTCAGAATATCATCAACTAAAAATCATTTCTGTAAGTCATTTGTATATTTTTGGTGGATTTTTTTGCGAAAATTGTGCTGAAATTTAGAAAAAATTACTGTTATTAATATGGTTACTTGCCGTTTGACAGAGTTTGTGAAGAAGAAATGTAAACATAAGCATATAGGGCGGACCCCACCTATGTCTTCAAAAATTTGAAAAATTCCCATAATACCTATCATTTCACACTAACAGAAGTACGTGGTGTTGCCTGTTTTTTTTTTGTTTTTTTTATAATCCTTACGTAAATGCAATCATGTGAGTTATGATTCTTTGGGGGCTTCTTAGATATCTATCTGTCCCAGAATAGTATCTAGAAATGATATAAAGATTTGTCCTAAATTAAATTGAGGCATGAAATATCCGAACATATCTAGGTAGCAGGGCCAGAACTTCACCAAATATCTAAATACAGGGTCATACTTTTTATTCCCTTCTGCCTTGAGAGAGTTTCCCTCTGCTGGTATAAGGGAGATAACTTGGTTGGTCAAATGTTTTTCATTCAATTTTATTTATTAAATCGTTATTATTCATTTCTATAACTACTTTTTATCTTTCAGCTTTTTTTTTCAACATTTTCAAATTACTATTTATGCCTTCACAAAAATATTACCTTAAGAAGATTTTGAAAGCTTTAGAAGTGCAAAAGGAAAAAAACATTATATTTCTAATTGTTCTGAGTAAATGTTACGATAGAGCCTCTTACTTTCAACGACTTCCCGTCCATTTCATATATATTCATTTGACAAATCCAGTTACCCCCCTTGGACCCATAGAAGGGAACACTTGAAGGGAATTCTTTACTCCCACGATATTCCATAAGATATTAATGCAAAAATGAAATTAAAACGTTTTAATTCATTAAATTACCCTACATATTCTACGTTCTCATATTTGATAAAGACCTAATTATGATTTTTAATTAAAAATTATACTTTTTTACAAACTTTGAATGTCTTTCGAGGCCAGCAAAGATTAAAAGATTACTTATTCAGTTGTAAAAAAGTGTCCTAAGATATGACTTATTTCATTAAAAAAGTATTACTATTTCATGATTTGAATTGAATATTACTGCAAATTCAGTTAAATTATATCATTGTTGACATTCTGGATTGATGCCTTTTGACCAAACGTGATTATTACCCGTAACTACACTTGTCTTTTTGATTGATCTTTTTTGTATTGATGCCTTTTGACCTGGATGATAATTCTGAATTACTGTTTTATTTAGCCAGGGGAATTTG
This sequence comes from Thysanoteuthis rhombus, assembly GCA_963457665.1. Lineage (NCBI taxonomy): Eukaryota > Metazoa > Mollusca > Cephalopoda > Oegopsida > Thysanoteuthidae > Thysanoteuthis > Thysanoteuthis major. The sequence continues at coordinate 41,278,810 of OY735200.1, read as the reverse complement.
ATTAAAAAAAATGAATAAATAAATAGTAGAATTTCTCCCAATGGCAGAGCAAGGGTTCTCAGCAAAATTAATTTTGGCACCCCCATCCCTAAATTATGTTGATTATTTATCCCGTGATTCATTAGAATTACCCACTTGATGACAATTAGTAACATAGATTATCAAATACCATCTTAAAACGTATTGCAGAGTTTCAGTATCGTCTTCGAATCTGTAATTTTGTATCAAGTTACCAGAAAAATGAAGAAGAATATGTTTTCGCTTCATCGCAGAGAATATCTGAGCTTCACACTTTTTTAGGTGTCGATTGATGCGGTAAGGGAGTCAATTTTTAGAAATCTTTCGAAAATAGAAGAAAGCTCAGAGAAATTTGATTCAAAGAATATCAATCAATTTAATGATTTACAAGGTTTTGCAAAAATATTGTTCACTTTCCGAAATATAGCAAGCAAAACATTTATTTACCGGGGTCGTTTTAATAGTGAACAGAATTCAAAGGGCAGCACAATGTTTTCCTACCAAGTTGTGATTTTTCTTCCTATTACGTTTTTTATGTAGCTCGGGGTAACATTATTTTATGACTTTTCTTCCTGTGACTTTTACTTGGATTCTTTTATGAGTATGTTGTAGATTTTGTGGGTAAGTAGAAAGATATTTTCTAAAAATTGATTTTCACCAAATTTTCTGGAAAAAAAAGGTGATTTGATAATCTTTATTCTTCATGTTCACTACTGAAACGGTGTATCGACATAAAAACGAGTTTTGATTTGATACAGAACCAATAGAATTTTTCTTGTAGAGTAATATATTTTTGGAATTAGTGGCCAAGTCACATTGAAATATCAACGGTGAGTTTTCAAAACAAATTAGATAAATTTAGAAATTAAGAGCATAAGCTAAAGAACAGATACTACACTTGGCCAAAATGTCGATCATTTTATTTGCATCCCCACGGCTCCAGGTTTGACACAAAGTCAATTTTATGCGGGGTCCAACTTTGGAAAGTTCAAAAATAGCACCAATAACTAATGTCGTGAAGGCGTTTGGGACCACACCTTAATCCTACTTCGTGTCACATTTGCGCTCGTGGGGATGCAAAAAAAAATTTAAAAAATACCCAGCCAAAAGGCCACCAAAGCACAGATCAACGTTTCAGTATGAGGGTGGCAAAGAACAGATACTACACTTTGACTTTAGCCAAAACGCCGTCGAAGCTACCAATTATCCAAATTTTACATTTTATTACACAAAATTAAAGTTGTAGTTTCACAATGAATAAAAAAGATGTAAAAATACAAAGAAAAGTACAAGAACAGATCGGTTCAGAGCAATGTACAAAATGTAAAATGCGAAACAAATGTACAATCTGAATGTGGCACGCAGTCAGGGGTATGGGGAAGGATTAGTTGTTGCTGGTCTCAAACATTAACCATTTGCTTGATAATTTTGTTACATGCTAGTCTGTTCATCTGTCGATTTCCGTACTCCTTTCACTCTAGGGGTTTAAGTTTTCTCCACCTAATAAATAATGCTGAGGTATTTACCGGTGAAAATGGTGGAGATGAAGATGGGAGAAAACCGGAAAGGAGGCGACCATTGACTTCTGTGAGGCACGATGGTCTCACTCTCTTATGCCAGAAATCAGTGGTTCGTCAATAAGATGAGGTTCTAGGGTGTTGAATTTGCCTGTATTGAGGGTCGGGGAGTAAATTGTAGTCTGGGAGCTGCAGTCATCCAACTAGCTGGGGGAACAAGCTTTTCTTTAGTTCACTGGCGGAGAGGGTTAGGTGTCCCAAACAGAACTTACACCTCCTTCTGACGCAAAGCCACAAGAAATGCCAGTCGGGTCAGGACTTTTTCACATATACCAGACTCACAGCTTTCAACCAAAGCTGAAGCTGAAGGGGTCTAATCTTTTTTCTTTTGCCTCCAATCTACACTTAAAGTTGATGTTTAAAGCAGAAGATCAGTTGTTCGTGGGAAAAAGACTCACCTTCGTAAACTTTCTTCAGTCGTATATGTCAAACAACCATTCTTGCAACGGCTAGGAGAATGCGGAAGACCATCATTTTCGTTGGAAACGATTAGGGTATCATGTTGTCACAAATGTAACCGGCGTCTGAGGACAGGAGACGTATACTGTGCTCCATGCGGACTGCCACTTCCTTGACGTACTCCCAAAGCGGGCAGACCTTTACTCAGTGGACGAAAGCATGCTCGGCCGTTTCTTCCATTTCCGTGTTGCAGCGAGTACAGTCGAGTAGGTCCACTTTGCCCACCTTGAAAAACACGTTGTTGAGAGGCAATGCATTCCAAGCCAACCTCAAGGTGAGGGACAACTCAGAGTTGTTAGGTAGTCGGTGCCTGAAGTCCTGGACCATATAGATCGGAGGTCCTCTGCCGACAGGTCGTGCCTATTGGCAAGCGACTCTCTCAACTAACTCCCGATATAGTGTTTTACGAGGACGTGCAAGGCTACTGTCTGTGGGAATTCTCGTCAGGGCCTTACAACATTCGTTTAGGAACAGTTCCAGCGACGACAGTCTGTTAGGGGCGCATGATCCCGGGGGGCCTCGCCTTCTATCCATTGATCTGTACCACTGTGCTCGGTAACTGATCCAGGAGCAGGATTCCGGTTCGAATCCGGCGGCCTCCAGTACAGCTGCCAGGAATCGATGATCCACCCTATCGAACGCCTTGGATTGATCCAAGTTGATCCTTGCAGCTTCAGCATCGTCTTCTACCCCCTCTATCATCGTGCAAACCAGGTGCAGATTGTCCTGAATTAATCTTCCCTTCAAAGAACAGGTCTGTTTCGGTCTGATCAGACTATTGAGGACAATCTGCATTCAGTTCGATTGGATCTTGGCCGAAATATTTAGCTCTCCGTTTAGCGGAGTTATGGACCAGAAATTAAATATAATTTCCCCAACCCGTTTGTCAACAACGTTGGAAAAAACTGTTCCAATTGTGAGGTAGAAAGATATTTGAATAAATTGTTTTCAGATGTTGAAGACAGCTTGGGACAGGTGAGCAAAATGGCCCAAAATGGTAAAACGCCATATTTAGTTATAAAAGCAGTTATTTTCTATTACTTATCATTAGATCTGATTCACCTCCATCTTAATTTTCTGGTTGCCTTTTTATTGCAACTTGACAATAACGGCCTGAGTAAAGTTGCAATTAAAAGCAACTGAAAAATTTAGATAGAGGTAGTAGAATGAAAAATAATTATTGCAATACTGCAGTATATACCAAAAATTATGTTTCCTAATGAAATGTCTCTACAATATTCATATCATGTCAGACATAAACTGCCTAATTTAAAGCTATACATATTAGTGGCAAAATGGGAACATACATATATATGTAAACCTTTATGCCTATGACCACAGAGTAGAGAGAGGGATGGTTCAAGTGCACTATTTTTGACTTCTGTACACTGAACTAGTTTATCTTGACCAATTTGCAAATATAGTGTGTTTTGATTCCATTGCTTTGAAATAGTGGTTGGTAGGCTAATCTGATTGATCATTACTACTGTAGTGAGTTTCATTCTCATGGATACTTGACACAAAGCGATCATCTAAGCTCTATTTTCCCTATAAGTGATCTTGTGCCATTCTATGCTGTGGTTAATATCAACCTCATCAATTTCTTAGACAATTAAGGGATCTTGCCATTAGCAATTGGAACTAGCTGAACAAAAATACATTAAAATGCTTATCATATTAAGTCAAATTTTAAATTGCACCCCAGCACCCAAAAGCTCTACAAATAGTAGTTCAACTACCGCATCTCTACTAACATTATACTTACTTAATTACAAAATCTCAATATATGTTGGAGGTAGCCCCTCAAGGAGCCAAGCCTCCCCAACTGGGCCCTCAAATCTTTAGCGACATCATTACCCCTAATGATTTCTGTTTTATATTTTCTTCTACCCTCATAAACATGGCATCTTAAGACCCATCATCCCTCCGCTTGTGTCTCTTCAATTGGAGAAAGAAAGCCCAAGAGAATAAATGGACGAATAAAGACAAAGATAAATAATAGAATGACTACCATAACCACCTAGCCATGACATCTACGGTACAAGGTTCATAGGTTTAAGCTAACAGTATAATTTAACGCAAATAATAATTTTTTGGGGGCCATCAGTAATTTTCCTAACTTGCTAATATTCTAAATCAAGCTATCATAAGATCAATCAAATATGATTAAAAAACTGTCATAAAGTGCTATATCTTTGTCAGCTTTCAAGTTTTTTCAATTCCAAAGATGTTCCCGTGAAACCTCAAGTACTTCATTTTAAAAAAGGTAAACAAGTTTTTTTGTTCTTTTATATCTTTGTTTGTTACCAGTAAATTTCTAATGCAAATTATCACCATCAGGTTCTATTCAGAGGTGAACAGCTTTTCACACAGTCAATTTTCAAAAATATATCTAGTTTTATTGAGTACACTTGGAGAATGAATATATCATATTTTTTTTCAATTTTGGTTTCTCACTAATGACACAAAAATTTCTCAGTAAACTTTTCCTCTATACAAGTTTAAGGGTTTCTCTTCCTTTGGTGTCAAATTTCTGCTAAAACAATTTGTCCATAGCTGCACAGTATTCCTACCATTTTTAGCATCAAAATTGATTTTCAAATAATAGTGCATGTCTATTTATGCCAAATTTTCTTTTTCCAACAACCCTCAATCAAGGACCTCATTTATTTAAATGAATTTTCCTATAGACCCCAAGCTTTTGGAAGGTTTTCCTCATCAACAAACTCATGGCTTTAGAAAGAAAGGTCCTTGGGCCCTTAGGTTCTTTTGGAGCCAAGCCCCCCAGGTGCACAAATATACACCCTTGTTAGTTATAACTGCAAAAATTGTAATGCCACAGTGAAAATGTTATATTATGCAAAGGTTTATCCAGAATGCATCCAGCCATTTAATATTAACAAAAAAATGGCCAACCAAGATGGATGATGCCTCAGCCCTCTCCAAAGTAATCTCCTCACATACTTATCTTGACATCCATTCAACTATTCAAAACAGTTCGCAAAATCCTCTTTTGAGATTACCATTGGCTGCCTTGTTGCATTCTCTTTATTTTCATTAATGGTCCAAAATACCCTCCATTTCAATGATGATTTTAGCTTTGGGGAATAAATTCGGCTGATATACCTGGGTGATGTGATATTTTGCCAAAATACCATTGATGCAAATTCTCTGATCAATTCTCAATCATTGTGAATGCAATGGTTTCACAATACACTAGCCCACTCAGCAAGGTCTTACTGCTAACTGAGTTACCTCAAAGGTTAATATTTGTTCATGCATATGCAGTGTGGTCCCTTCTAATTGGTTGTTAATTTTCATCAAAGCCATGCTACTGATTCTCAAAGTATTCAAAATAGCTGGATACTTTTCAGACAGATCACATATAATGATCTTAGTTTGTATCATTTTGCTTTGATATAGACATAGATGCCTTTTAAATGAAACAATATTCAAGCCTGAACCCCTGGCGCGTAACTTCCGTGGCTCAGTATAAGTTAATGCTGACTCAGTGTTAGCTGTATGAGTTCAATTGATTCAATAACCACCATTCCCATGAGTTTTACTTTTGATCGTCCCGTATTTACTCGGCAACAGGCAGAGATCCTGGAGTGCTACATACACTCCGCACATGCTCTATTCATTTTACTCCCTTATATGATTCTGAAAACTTCCAATGATTAATCATTACGTATTATTAATCATCATGTCGCCATAATATAAATCATACAATATTTTATGAATCATAGCTGATGTGATCAAATGACCATTTTAGCATAAAAGGAATTAGATACTATAAGAAATATTTGACTGCTTCCAATTCTGAAAACAGACATGTTATCACTATTTGTCAGAATTTCTCCCAATTAACGAAATACATGTATTATAATCCAGTGCGAAGATTCAGAGCATTTCAATCTAAAAAGTATGAACATAACGAAAGGTATGAATTTACATTTTAAAAGTGATATAAACTTGAAAGTTAAATAGAAATTCTGCATCAAAAAGTCAAAAGTGCTTATCTGAGTGCGTGTGTTTGTTATATACTTACAGACACGTCTCTCTCTATTAGATATACTAATGAGGCATATGGACATCACACTATTTTTTAAAAAACTATATGATGTAAAAAATGCCGATGAAAATTGCCAGCATTTAGTAGTGTATAAATGATAATACTCCCTCCAAAATAAATGGTATATAAATATACATGTCCACACATTTTGTTGAGTAATGTTTTTCCAACACACAGTCAGTGAACAGCTGTTTTGTCCTGATGCTTCCTCAAAAACCTTATTCATTAATTTAGTTTTTGCATCAAAAAATATTCATATTTTGAGACAATAAACATGAAAATTCTCAAGTAAAAAGTTTTTCAAGAAAACATCAATTGGTAAAAAGCTAAGTAAGCAAAACATCATTTTGGTAAACAGGTTCTAGACAAAATGACTGCCCAATAAAATAGATGTCAGCTGACTGTGTGTTGGCAAAATGTTATTCAACAAAATATCTGAGAGCTTTAGATATACAGATGATCATTTTAATTTTTTAATTTTGATTTTTTAATTTTTGATTGATTATTTCTTATTAGTCACAAGTATAAGATATTCCTTGGTTTAACAAGTACAAATTTCAGTTGGCTATAAAATGGCAATTTTCAGTTAATTTTGGCAGCCAAAATAATTTGGTTTCCCTTAAATATCCAGTAATGCTGGCTTCAAAATTTCTGTCAAGCTGTAGTATTATAATGCAGACAGTTATACATACAGTTGCAGACTTGTTTGATATTGTTAAATTAAATTGGATATCGAATTTTGGAAAGTACAAAAACTCATGCATCAAGTTGAAACCAAAAAAAAAACCCTGTATAATTATAAACAAAAGAAACTAAATCAATTAAATTCTGAACTTGTACTATATCTTTCATCAAATTAAAGATAGTTAATAGGTAACAACCTTCTACATAGCTATTCTTAATAAATCTGAAATGTAAAAATTAATAAATTAAGAAGATAAACTAAACTCAGATGACTAGATATAGAACAAAAACGAAAAATGCACCATTAACAAATAAATTATACCAAATAGAAAATGGCAGCTAATAAAAGTTTTGAATTCTTTTCATCATAAATCCTATATTTGTTTTCTATTCCTCATTTTGACTCTGATGATAGTTCTATCTTTAATTCTTGTTTATTTTTATGAATAGGATTGAAGGATATTCAGTGAAATTTGTCATGTTTAATGCACCAGGGGGAAAATTAAAATCTGTGAATGTGCAGATAAATTTTTAATCATTTTTCAGACAAAGGAAAGAAATCAAAATCATGGAGCTGAGAAACAAATATGTCTGCCAGTCATTCATTGTCATGACAACCGTAATATTGTATGCAGAGAGACTCATAAATATTGTTGCATTGACTTTACCAAGTTCTTAAAACAAAATCTTTTTATTTCTTAATCCGCCTGCATATTGAACAGATTATCAAATATCTATGTGTATATTTAGATTATCAAATATCTATGTGTATATTTATCATTTTAGCTATTTGAGTATCTGCATGTGCATATATATATATATATATATATATATATATATATATATATATATATATATATATATATATATATATATATATATATACATACATATATATATATATATATATATACATATATTTATATATATATATATATACATATATATATATATATATATATATATATATATATATATATATACACACATATATATATATATATATACATATATATATATATATATATATATATATATATATATATTGCATGTATATATTTGCAAATGTTTGCACATTTGCATGTGAACATGTTAAAATATGTATGTAAATAAGTTTGTATGTTTCAGTTTTATAGATTCATATATTTTCAAGTGTATATATGTGTCTAAGCATAGTACAATCATCCATGAAAATATATCTATACATACTTTAGGAGGAGAGTGAATATAAAATACAAAGAAAGTATAATCATAAGAATACATACTCCACACAAACATACATAGGTTATTCAATAAGTCTACATCCTGGTAAATAGTTATTTGCTGAATTAGGGTCTAAAAGTTACACTGAATAAGATTTGAACTGAACTGAGTGCATTGACGAAGAAAGAGATTATGTTGAAAAAATATTTGTAGTGTAAAATAAATAGGTTTTTACTATTAGGTTATGAATTTATTGATGTACTGATATCTATCGATCTCTCTCTCTCTCTCTCTCTCTCTCTCTCTCTATATATATATATATATATATATATAAACATATATATATGAACATAATATGTATGTATACACACAAACTCATATATACTAGCACAAGCAGGTTATTTGATTTTGCTCACCTTAAAGCTGCTTGAAATTTAAACATAGACAATCTCTCAAAGCCAGGTCCCTTCATCATGCACAATCAAATCTGTGTTAACTTTTATCTGCTGTCTAGCAGCTAAATATTTGGCCGCTCATTTGATGCATAGAAAAGGTTAAACAAAAATCATTGGTACCATCATCATTTTTGACACCAAGTTAAAAGGTACCAACTTGAAACTAATATTTGAAATTTTAATTGACCTTGATAATAATGATCAGTCATTGTGGTTTTTGTCAGAAAAATTCAATTTCACTTGTTTAGGAATTTAGGAAGTGTGTAAAAGAGAATGCCTAGACTCATGCATATGTACAAAAATGAGGCTCTAAAGGGTGCAAGGCGTCATTGCCCTAGATAAGTAATTTCTTTCATGATATTAAATGGCTAGATACTTTCTTAACAGACCTCATATAGAATCATGAACTGTTGGAATATTTAAGCACCTTTCAAAAACTGATGTATGCTGTTGAACAAGGTTTATGTTGAGGAAATAGATATTTCTTTTGACAAATGCAAGCAATAACTATACATGGTATTAGAAATTAAATAAATGAATGTGACTTATCAAATCATTACGCAAGAGCAGATAACTTTTTCTGACAGACCTGTCATTTGGAGATGATTCATGAAGCATGAATACAAATATGAATTAATATTCGGAGAAAAAAATCATCTGGAAGTAACACTTTGATGATCTATTAAGGCCATCCTAAATGCAGTGAGGAATCCTCTTTCTTGCTTATGTTTTCTACACTCTACTTTTTAAAGACTTGAAAAAATATTAATGAGTATACCTGTATGTACACAAATATGTATAAGGTTTGTGGCAGACTTGATTCAGTTAAATACAAGTTGAGCTCATAGCAAAAGTGTATCATCATTATCATCATCATCATTACCATTTTATGGTTAAGATTAAGGTTAGTTGGTTCCTTTTATAGAAACTGTTACAGATTATCATTTCAAAACAAACTTGAGAAATCAAGATAACCCAAGCACACATTTTTAGTTTTACATGTATAGCAGGTATTATTTTTCGTTTTGGTGCATATAGCACTTAAGTGACAAGATTACTTTGAGTTTAAAAAATAGAGAGAATGAGATATATCAAATAGAAGACATGGGTAATGTGGAATAACTTTCATATATTAATCCTTTTTTTTTTTTCATTTCTCTTCATGTCCTGCTTTTTCTGCTTATTTTCAAACAGTTTGATTTATTTAAGATTTTGTTTTTATAGATGATTTTTTGAAGACATTTCAGCTTCTTAAGAGTCACATTCAGACCAACAGATTCAGACTTTTAGTGTTGTGTAGATAGGTGGAAATCAGATTGTTTTCATTTGTTTACATTTATTAAGTTATTGCATTTTATGGTTACCTTAATTCAATTCCTCTGGCTCCATTGCCTTTTTTTTGGCAACTTAGAGGTCATATACAGATAAACAGTCTAGGTATGATGGTTCCTATATTGTGTGAGGGAGAGTAATAATGGTAGTTGGTTCTATGGTGCAAAGAGATGGTGAAGTTGCTGAGGATGAATTATTTCTCCACGTGTTTTGTTTTTACTGCCACGTGTTGATGCCACTCTAAGTGTTGATGAAGAAAGGTAGCCGATAATTGCCATTGTAGAAGGGAAAATTTAGGCATGCTAAGTATGAGTATGGATGCTGAGATTAAACAATTTGTAATCATAATAAAGACATATGCAAATGTTCAGACAAACAAATAGGACATGCATTTAACAATGAGACATTTATAACCATTCATACTAGGCTGATAAATGCAAATATCAATAAGATCAATCACGATAGAAGAGGTCTGTTTAGATTTCATTACTACGTAGCATTTTTATAGAGAAGGAAAGAGTTGGTGGTCAGGCAATTCCTATACATTAAAATATACATAGGAAAGAATAATTAGTTAGGGAAACACATGACATAATGGGTCTAATGTCATTTGATTTATCTATCAAAGGAAGCCTGATCAGAAGTGCCTGCAATAATGAGTGGTTGGTTTAACAAGGCTATCAAAAGGTGGTTGGATCAGTTTTAGGGTCAAGGAGCTAAAAGTATTCAGTGAATAAAATGCAGTGTTGAGTCACCAGGAAAGGGTGAAAATGAGTGAAATAATTGCAATGTTTGCGTTGAGATGCAATAAAGCTCTTACGGATTCTCACGTTGAGGAAGATTAGTGACAAAAGACAATCATATTATAGTTATGATCAAAGAATGTAAACTTGGCCAGACACCAGGTTTGAGAGAAAGAAAGGAAGAGAAAGAGAGGAATTAATTGACTAGTTTGGGGTAATGAGTGAATGAACATGTGCATTCAGGGCTTTTATTCAAAGTAAATAAAGGAAGTGGAATTTTACATTTGTTGCTAGATTTAAGGTTTTATATCTAAAGCTAATACTAATTCATTTTGTATCTATTTTCAACTAAAAAGAAAGAATCTGACTTTTAGTATTATTGTACACCGATAACTAAAAAGAAATCAGATCATTATTATCTAGGTGAGCGCGAACTCTGATCCCTACATTATCATTTCTTTTCGGAATTTCCAAACTCTGACGATGAAAAACATGCCTCGGGTCCCTTTTGTACACAGAAAATTTATGCTGTCACATAAAGACTGATATCTGGTGAATTATAGTAGATCACAAATAATGTTACAAACAGTTATTGCGATCAGAATCCATTGGTCCAAGATACCTTATCTAAAATGATTTAAATCCTTATTAGGAAGTCAATCCATTTCATATTATTTTCCATAATATAAAGTTGTTCATGGTATTGAATTCATAACAACGAATATAAATGGTTCCAATTTTTTTATTCTTTGCTTAGTGTAATCACCTGGTAATTGTTATCTAATGGACCCTGCCTCAAAGTGATCATATTAGGTGGCTTTTTCTATCTCTCTCACTCTCTCTCTCTATATATATATATAAATATATATATATATATATACACAAATAAATAAATATATATATATCTACTGAAAGAATTTAATCATTCATCCCATGAATCCATAATTGGTTTGTATAACTTTTATAAATCCAGTTTTCTTCATACTTTCAATACTCCTGAAGGATAATTATCTGCATACAAAGTATTAAAGTATGTTGTTCCCTAAAGACATATTGACTTGCCTGTTTCATATTACTTGATTACCTATGCACCTCTCTAATTATTCTTTTTGAGATAAGAAACTTCATTCAACTCAGTAGCAATAAATGAGGCCTGATCACAAATTTTCCACAAGATTGGAAAATAGTTGCTCCGACCAGTATTTAGCTATGGATCATTTTTAAGATGCTTTACAAGTGTAAATAATACGATTCATCTTTTTTTTTTGCTAAAAGCATTTCAAAAATAGATTATTTGATGAATTTTTGTTAATTGGACAAAAAATTCATGGTTAACTTTTTATAGATTTTGCTCGAGTATATTTTGATAAAAAGAAAGAATTCCAAAGAAAGAGTTGAAGTGATCTTCAAGTGAAACATTTGTATTAAAAAAAGCAAAAGCAGAACAGATCTGAAGATAACCCGTTTGAGTTTGATGATATTTGAACCAGACAACATCTTCTGCCTGTACAACTATTGGTAATCATTGCCTGTATTGATTGTGCCTATAGATTGTCAGGGAATTTTAGAGAGAAAAATATGGGGAAATGTTCATTCTATACAGATAACAGTCACATAGTATGTAAAGAAAAGGGGAATGCAGTTTTATATGTTACAAAGAAAAATAATAAACACAATAGATTGAAATAATGGAGATAAAATGACTGTGATAATGGTAATGATAATTTTTGCTAAAATCCTATGAACTATATCAGAGTTTAAAAAGTAGTTAAAATCATAAGAATCTGTAATTTGATAAAAACTGAAGAATTAAAAGGAGAGAGATTGGAAAGCAAAAAATCAAGAATGAAAAATGAAATATTCGAATGATAATGAATCAAAATGGCAATATTACTAATGAAGGAAATAAATGCATTGCGCTTGAAAATGAGAACAATAAAAAGCCTAAAGAACAACTATAAAACTGATTATGAAAAAGTGATTTGGAAAGATTAAAATCAGAATTATAACAATAACAATAAAGAAGCATAACTGAAATTTTAAAAAAAAGAAAAATAATGAAATTATCAAAAATTAAAAAGAAAATTAATAAACGTATTAGAAGTGGTGATGATGATGATGATGATGATGATGATGATGATGATGATGATGATGATGATGATGATGATGATGATGATGATTGCAAGGCTGTTGAGGTTGAAGATGAAAGTTTATAATTAACATGAATGCAAAAGAATTGAGATTAATGATGAAAATGTAGAAATGAAAAATTATTACCATAAAGAACTATCAAAATTCATGACATCACTGACAACAACGATATATTGATCCATACATGCATGAAGTAAACAAAACAATTGATAACATAATGTCCTGTTTATTTGTGAAAAGTTGGTTTTGACCTCAACAGAGTTTTTTTTCCAGAAAAAGAAAAAATCTTAAGAGGAATTTGAACCAAAAGATGCCCCATTTATGACAATAGATTTTGATCGGAAATTTTCCCTGGCATAACCAAGGAGAGTATGGTGACTATTGGCAATTTTATTCTCTTAGATGGCTGCATTTCATTGATGGAGACTGTTAAGAAGCTTCTAGTATTTTTTGAGCCTGCTTTGTCCAAATTATTTGATACATACATAAAATTATAGACATACATACACACACATTTATAGTTGTGTGTGTATATTACAGTGTATGCAACCACATATCCACAGATTTATTCAAAGCAATAAGAGAGTAGAGTATTATAATTAATGCAGAATGACACACTTGAATTTAAAGAAATATCAATTTAATGTTATAAGCAGGATGTTGTAGCAAAATCTTTAATTGAAAATATTTTTGTTCCATCCATGAAATAAAAAAAATGTTTCTAATTGTCAAGAGAAACAAAAAGTTTGGAAATGAAACCCACAAGATGATGTCAAATTTTACTGCTTTTTTTTCTTTTAAAAAAAAGGCCTAAGCCTACAGTTCACTGTTCTTAGGAGTTTCAGTAATCATCTCAATGCAGCATCATATTGATTAAAAATGATTTAGGAAAAGAGATTGAGGGTGAGGTTGTACAAGTTTTCTTTGATTGGATCTATCCCTATATGAAAATAGAAAGGACTTGAAGAGCATATAACTTCACCAACACCATTGTCACTTAAAATCAAATAATTAGGTTACAGGTCCCAGATTATTTTGTAACAAAAGTTTTTAATTATTATTAATAATATACCTAAGTTCAATTTGTAAAAAACTATATTGCAGTTTATTGTATTCATTATTTGATGACCTCACCATGATAACATCATTATTGTATTATTATATCCAAAAAACAAAAAAAAAATGGCCAAATCTTGCGATGTTAACAAAATTGGGAGAAAAAATTCCTGGATCTGCAGCTAAATTCAAGATTTAATCATTTGCTCCTTGCTTCAAGGCTCATGCTGGAGGAAATCCGCTTGGAATTCTCAATCAAAAATGTATTCATGATTATCATTATCATTCTTTTATTGTTCATCATTGAACCTTCCCCAGGTTTTGCCACACCTCTCTATTGTTGGCGTTGCGGAGCCAGTACTTTCTGAATTTGTCTAGTTTGTCTCTCTATTTTGTATTCTGCTGTCTTCAGTTGTGCATGTAATCTCTGGGGATCTATGCTGTGAGTCGTGATGTCCATCGGTTGTCCGGCATTCTTGCATCATGGACTGGTGTCCATTGAAATTTGATTTTTCTAGTAGATTCTATGATGTCTTGGACTCCTGTGTTCTTCCTGATATACTGTGCTGTCCTGAGATCTCTGCATGTCAGGTTGAGCATGATTCTTTCATGTCCACGTTGCATGCTTCTCAGTCTGCGGGTCTGTCTCTTGGTTAGGTTCCATGTTTCAGCTCCATAAGTGACTATCGGGAGAATGCATTGGTTGTACACTCTTCTTTTTAGGATTGATAGGTTCTTCTTGGTTTTGAAGGTTCAGCTTGCTCTGTCAAAGACTTGTTATCTTAGAGTGATTCTTGGCTTGATTTCTTTTCCTTTTGTGGGTTTCTTGAAGATTTGTTGTCCTGGGTAGATGTAGTAGTCTCCTTTCTTCAGTTCTGCGTCTTTGATTTCGATAGTTGTTTTCTTATTTCCAACGTGGTTATTGCACATGACTTTCATTTTGCTGAAGGTCTTGTGTAGGCAGACTTTCTTGTCTTTTTCATTTAGTTCATCTAGCATTAGTTGGAAATCATGTAGGTTTTCTATGAAAAAGGTTGATGTCATCTGCAAAAGTGAGATTGCTCAGACATTAACCATCTATTTTGATTCCTTTATTCTCTTGATCTAAGTTTTCAGAAGATCATATTGAGCAAGACTTTGAAGGGTTTGGGTGAGCTGATATCACCTTGTCTTACCCCTTTTTGGAGCTCAAAGGGTTCAGATTGCAGTACTTTGATGTATACAGGGTCTACATCTGGTAGAGTGATAGCCTTCATGACCATGCAAAGGCCTATAAATGCTACAGCGAGTGGCATTTTCTATTTTGCTTCTTTCTCTTTCAGCTGATTTATTGAATGGAAATGGTCCATGGAGTTGTTTCATCTAAAGCCGGCTTGTTTGCATGGTTGGTTTTCATTTAGTGTTTTAGTGATCTAGTTGGTGATGATTTTTGTGGAAATTTTGTAAATGCAGTTGAGTAGGCTTATCGATCTATAGATGTTGAGGACTTTTGGGTTTCCTTTTCATGTAAAAGTATAATGATTGCCATGTTCCAGTCTTCTGGAACTTTGCTTTGTACTTGACATAAGTTTAACAAAATAGCTAGTTTAGTAGTGACGATCTTACCAGCTTTTTTGAGTAGATTGATAGTGATATTATTTGGTCAAGGGGCCTTTTTTTTTTATTCGTTTGATGACTTGTTTCATCTCCCATGGTGTAACTTCTGGGAAGTCCTCGAACTGATTGCTCATAATTTGTGAATCCTGTTCGATGTTTTGTATTCCATATCTTGAAGAGAAGAGTTCTTGGTAAAATTTTTGGGCGTGTTCAACAATCCTGTCTCTGTCTGTTATTGGGTTTCTGTTTCCTTTGAGTACGTTTGTTATTTGTTTCGATCCTATAATGAAAGCTTTTATAGTTTTGAAGCCCCAATATTTTCTGAGAGTTGTTCTGATGATTGCTGTCATGTACCTTCTTACGCCTTCTCTTAGATTCTTCTAGATTGTTTGTTCATTTCATTCTCCTCAAATTTTTCTCTTCTTGTTGTTGTCAGTGGCTTGAGGTTTCTGCACTTTTTATTGAGTCTCCTGGTTCTATTAGAGATTTTACTTATGGTATGTGTGTTCCTCGGTTTAAATATAGAAGCAGCTTCTATTTGAGAGGTTGTTATTTTGTTGTGGAACTTGTTGGTGTTGGTGTTAGAACTGGTGTTGTTTTCTTCAGCAAGGATTTCATAACTGTTATCCAATTCTAGATTGAAAGATTGCATGAGTTCTTTTGGTATGTTTAGTGGTGACGGTTAGGTGTGAAGCAATTTTTGCATTATTGGAGGTTATTCATATCTTACATCTTACCATTCTTTAGTCACTTCCTGTGTTTACTCAGCTTAGGACTTCAAATGTCTTTAATGGTGTCACTTTTGTCCATTAGGATGTAGTCTATTTCTTTCTTTGTTTCATGGTTGGGGCTCTTCTAAGTCCATCTTTATTGGATTTCTTCTTGATGAAAGTTTTCATGATTTTGAAATTGTTTGCAGTTGCAAACTTTACAAGATTTCCACCTCTTCCACTCCACATTTTGTATCCAAACTTACTGATGCAATGTTCATTTCCTTGTCCTACCTATGCGTTGAAGTTTCTATGATGATATTGAAGTATTTTTTGGTATCTTGCTGTAGAAAGTTCAAGTCATCATAGAAGTTGTCTATTTCTTCTTTGTTTGATAGTGAAATGGGAGCGTAGACTTGGATGACATTGAGTTTGTACCCCTTTGAGAGTTGTATGATGACGCTGGCCATGCAGTCTGAAACATCTTTGAAGCCCACCATGTTGTCTTTGAGGTCTTTATTGATGAGAAAGCTTACTCTACTTTCTTTTACTTTCTCTCTTCCATAATTGTAGAGAAGGTGTTTACTTTTCAGTTCAATTAGTCCTTCTCCTGGTCTTCTCATTTTGCTTATGCAGTTAATGTCCCATTTGATGCTTTTGATTTCATTTTCTAGATGGGTTAAGTGAGAGTCTGTTGACTGAGTTCTAACGTTACAGGTACTAATGCATAATGTTGTTCTTTTGGTGAGAGTTTTTGGGTTTTGGTTTTGTTTGGGTGGTCACTGCTGGAGCACATCACTTCAACCCAAGGCAAGTGATGTGGCTGGGCCTTTTGGGACCGATGACCCAGCAGGAACGGATGTTTTCTTGGTGTTGTCAATTCTAGAGAATGAAAGTTTGAAGAAGGGAAGGTCTCCTGTCCATAATCTACAGAGAGCCTTTTAGATCTGATGAAGTTTTATTCAGTGGATGAATGTATGAAAGAAGGTGAAAACGATTGGCTTGTATAGGATGTGGGAAAATAAGCTTCCTATCTAATAAAATGCACAGAGAAACATGCTGGCTATGTTACACATCATTCACTTTGTATCAAAGAAGCTAGAAAGGCCCTTTTGGTCAACACTCACTGGTTTCTTATCAGAAAACTAACTGGTTGTCCTCTTTGATTAGTTTTTCCTTTCAAAATTTATCTCTTCCTTGTTATTTCATTTGCAATGTAAAAAAAATCTAACAAAAAATATGAAAGAGCACTGAGTATTTCAGTATTTTCAAAGAAAAGTTTCAATAAAATGAATTGATTTCCCTATAAGATCAGCCCAATATAATTGATTCCTAGCTTTGTGGAATTGTTAGATAGACTGACGCATCCTTGACATGGGCTCCAATGAGTTTTTACTTTCAGTTTTCAATGCTACATTAATTTGTTAATTTTTTAAGCAATAAAAAGAGAGACACAGAGAGAGGGAGGGAGAGAGAAAGAGAGAGAATATCTCTCTAATCAGTGTTTCAACCTGAAATATCAATTTAAGTGACATTCACTTATTCATGATAAAGAGAGTCAAGCTGCAAACTATTCTCTTAAGGAAAGATCACATTTTTGTGTTTTTTCATCTTTACCTTACTTTCTATATTTTATTTTCCTCGTTTACAGGATGTATCCATGTTTTTGGATTCTTTATTCTTCTCCCTCTAGAAATCCATCATCCATTTGAGTGATTGCAGTGTCCAGTGTTTTTCAACTATAGGATGGACTTGACAGGTAGTGCGGAGTAAATAAACAGAAACATAAAGGCTATCCACAATATCACCTGAGCTTGATATACCATAGAGCAAAGTTATTGATATCAGGATAACAATGACAAAATAATTTAAAAAAAGAAAAGATAGAATCAGAGAATTGAACAATGTAATTAATCGAAGAATTTGATACTGATTGACATTATGATTTTTTGGTTCTCTGTAAGAAGAATAGAATGGAATCTAAACAAATGTTAAGAAACGAGGTAGCTCTTTTATGCCTGGTGCTGCAATCTATAATCATTATTTCTATTTATCTCATCAGCATAGTTTCCTCTAGGCTGTGCATCTATGTGTGTGCACGCATACATTTTGCAACAAGTGCACAAAGGAAAATAATGTGTGCACAAAAGATTTCAAATTCTGTATATATCATGTTGAGTTTTTATCAAAAAAAATATTGATTTCCGTAAGAATTCCAAAAGTGGATACATACTTTTATCGCAGGAAACAAATTTGCACAACATTGGATTTTTGCACCTACTGACTACTCAAAATTAGAGGGAACATTGCTCATCAGGGAAATAAGTCTATCTATCCCCCCCCATGCTCCGAACATCCACTCTTGACTTACACTCCCCATCCTTCATTTTATAGCACTCTTTTAGGTTCTTACTCCAAGATTGTAGTCTCAATCAGCCAAAATTCAGTGAATCTTTTTCAATTGGATGTGCTGACTTGATCAACAAGCATTTCAAACATCTCCTTTTTCCTTTTGTTGTTATTTATTGAGGGTTAAGCAAAAGCAAGTATTTTAGATCTTACTTGCTATGATTATTAGAAAAATGCACTTATTGTTGATTAAAAGAACAGTGACAAGTATATATTTGTTTTATTTAGTATAATGAGCATAGGAATTTGACTCTTACCAATCCATTCAAATAATAGACACTTTTATAATAAGTGCAAAACTTGAAAGTAATATTACATTTCCCCAACCTAACAAACCCGAAGTAGCATTTACTATTATATTTCTACTCGTGGTTAATGCAGTGGTGGGGCTAGGTCCAAATGCACCCCCACTTCAAATTGTTAAGTTTGTCCCCCTCGCAAAAATAATAGGTTTAAAAAAAGTTATTTTTTTGGTTTGAAAATTTTATTCTGATTTTGAATTTTATTTTCAAAACTAAAATGATATTCCACTCAAATTTGTTCCTTTAATTGTATTCAAAATGAAATAATGAAGAGTTTCAAAAATAAAGATAAATGAAATTTATCGAGTATGGGCTTGTATATTTTGGGGGAATAAAGTTACATAAATTTTCTATCTTCAACTTGAAAACTTCCCTTTTGGAAATTTGCAGGGGTAAACAAGTCGATTAGCTGATTAAAGTCAATATTACAAGCTTTCTTGTTTTCTATACTTAGAACAAATAGTCCTGAAAATTGCTCTTGTGGCATTGAGTTTTAAATAGAATACTTAATCAACTTTAGCTTTGAAAATCATCTCTCTGTTGCTGCAGTTGTAATGGGAAAAGTTGAAAACAAAATGTAAGCAGTACAAACATCTAAGACGCAAGCATTTTCATAAATAATTGATTCAGCTAGGTATTTGATACTTTCTGCTTATTTTAAGATATATCTCATTACCATTTGAAAATTTCTAATGGGAATGAGGCCTTCAAATCATTGTATTGTATTCATCCCTTGGAAGTTTTGATCATTTGTAAAGTTCATTATTGTCAACGCTGCTAAGAACTTTACTTGGGACTTGGAATTTTCAAGTAATGCGCCAGAAAGATTTGAAATATTCTTGTAACCTATGAGATAAAAATTCAAGCAGGGGTGTCACCAGGATTTGCCTAATGTTGGGGGGAACCAGCTTCCCTGACAGGGGGCTAGATCTTCCTGCACCCAGCTAAGTAATTTTGAATTTCATGGGCACTAAAATTCCTTTCAAAAACTCATTTTTTTATACAATGTTATTGTGTGGGCTGATTTGTAACCCAGAAATAACATTTTAATAGAAGTATGAAGTAAAGTTTCTATGTATCCTCAATATAAGCACTTTAAAAAAGAAAGTCATTAATTTTTTTATGGCGCAGCGCGTATAATTTTCAATATGGTATCCAAGTTAGCCACCAAATATTTATAATGCTCATTACTTATTGATTATTCATTCTAGACTAGTTTTCTTAACATTTTACAAAGTCTTACCACTGGAAAGGTACAAAATTCAAGATTGTATCCAAATTGACTATAAGATTTGATGGCTTTATGGAAAAAATAGTTTGCGGTCTAAAACATCATAACAAATGGTTTCTGGATGGTTATAGTATAAGGTGTACAGTGACATATGAAAAGTCTGCCAAAGTCTGAACATTGGGAAGGTATAATTTTCAAAATTGCATGCAAAGGCCTTATTACAGACATATTTCATGAGTAATAGATATTTTCATACAGCAGTACACACTACATTGACAAATCTTGGATCTCTTGATGAAAAACAAATTGTCGGATTTATCCTAAAATTCAATCACTTTTTTTGTACAATATGGCTAATCTTTTCATGGAATTTGATTGACATTCATAGAGAACTTTAGGAAATATCGTATTGAAAGACAGAGGCGAACAACAGCTGTTTGTACTTATTACAGCAGCTGCTCGGAAGGCTCAGCCACCAGCTGTCTTCTTGTTTTTGTTCTTTTGATGTTTTTTCTTAATCCTTACTTACCAACTAGATTCCCAGTTGAGAACAAACAATATAACCTAAGAGTTTGAGGCTGGGGGACCTCTACCAAGCTTTGACTCTGAGCTCACCAGCGACACATTTGATTCATGCTCAGCCACGGTGCATGTGGACTCCAATCTCCACGGCTAAACTGGCAAGAGCCACTATTCAGCCTGCCAACGAGGGTTTTGTCTATTATCTGGCAAACACTGCTCAAAGGAGGTGACTATTATCATTATCCTCATCATTGGGGGGGACAATACTTCTTGAACTTATCTAGTTCATTATGCCGTCTTATATTTTGCCGATCACAGTTTTGCGGATGATCTCTGGGGATCCACGTCTTTAGCCATGTCCATTGGTTGTCTACCATTCTTGTAACATGACCAGCCCATTGCTATTTGAGATTTTTAATGGGTTCTATGATATCCCTGACTCCTGTTTCTATCTAATATACTGCATTTTCTTATGATCTCTCTGTGATGTTGGATATGATTCTCTCATGTGCACGTGGTATGGTTCTTAGTTTGAGTGTCAATCTTTTGGTTAAGTTCCATGTTTCAGCCTGATGGGTGACTATCAGGAGAATGCATGGGTTGTACACCATTCTTTCTAAAACTAATGGGATTTTCTGGTTCTGAAACGTTGGGCTTGTGCTACCAAGAGCTTGCCATTCTAGAAGGATTCTTCACTTGACTTCATGTGTAGTCTTGCTATCTTTCCAGTTTAGGCTTTGGAAGATCATACGAGAGGCAAGCTGTTTGATTGAGCTGGTATCACCTTGTCTTACCCCCTTTTCAAGCTGAAAGGGTTCAGAGACTTTATGTAATAATAATAAATGAACAGCTGTGTTGGTACATATGTTGCAAGACTCAGACAATTACAGGGTATACTCCTTGTATGATAGCATCGATGACCTTGAGGGTTTCCACAGGGTTGAAATCTTGAAATCGACAAATGTTACAGCAAGTGGCATTTTATATCCTGTAGCTTTCTCTTTTAGTTGTTTTTCTGAATGGAGAGGGTCAATGGTTGGGTAGCTTTTTTCTGAAAGTAGCCTGTTCTTGTGATTAGTTTTCATCCTGCGTTTTGGTGATTAGCTTGATAATCATTTTGGTAAAGAATTCTTGATGAGCTTAAGTAGGCTTATTGGCTCATAGTTGTTTAGATCTTCTGGGTTCCCTCTCCTATGTAAAAACATTATGATTGCAGTGTTCCAAGCTTCTTGGACTTCACTCTTTCTTAGGCATTAGTTGATTAGTAAGATAGCTAGTTTCTTTGTGATGACTTTACCAGTTTTTGAGTAGATCAATGGTGATGACTTTACTTATCTTGAAGAGGTCGATGGTGATTTTATCTAGTCCAGAGGCAGTTCCTCTTTTTGTTTGTTTCGTGGCTTGTTTTACCTCCGACGGAGTAAATTCTAGGAATCCTTCAAACTGGTTA
The DNA here is from genome assembly GCA_963457665.1 of Thysanoteuthis rhombus. Classification (NCBI taxonomy): domain Eukaryota; kingdom Metazoa; phylum Mollusca; class Cephalopoda; order Oegopsida; family Thysanoteuthidae; genus Thysanoteuthis; species Thysanoteuthis major. The sequence continues at coordinate 41,256,837 of OY735200.1, read as the reverse complement.
CTCGTAACTTGTATATCCAGATTGTTGTCCTTTGTCCCTCATTTAGAGGATAAGAGCTTTTTTAGAATTCATGAGCATGTTAGACAGTTCAGTCTTTATCAGTTGATAAATCACCTTTTTTTTTTGTGCACAAATTATTTGCATTTTCTTTTACTTCTTGTCTCTTCTTCTATTTTCACTTTGTTTCTTTTAGATGGTTTTGTTTAACACGGTTGCTCCAATCTGTCTCTTGTTGTAGGTGGCTCAAGGTTTCAGCGTTTTCCATGAGATTCTTATTTTTTTCTGAGATTTCACCGATGATTTAATTGCTCTTGGACTTAAACGTATTAGCTTCTATCAGAGAGGTCGTTATTTTGTTGTAGAGCACGTTGATGTTCTCTTCTAATACATTTGATACTGATTGCAGTATTGTACAAAACATTTTCCAGCACTCTTGATATTAATTTGAATTTTACATTCAATCATTCAGTGGTCGCTTCCTACATTGACTTGATCCCGGACCTTAATGCTTTATTCTGTGTTGTTTTTGTCTGTTGAGCTGTAGTAGATTTTGTTTCATAGTAGAGGCTCCTGCAAGTGCATTTTTTGTTGGACTTCTTCTTGAAGAAAGTGTGTCTAATTTTGAAGCCGTTTACTGTTGCAAAATTGACATGATCGTCAACTCTTTCATTTTGTGCTTGACAATGCAGCTTTTATGTTCTTGACCTACCTGGGTGTTAACGTCTCCCATATTAAAGTATGTTTTGGTATCTTGTAGTATGAAGTTCAAGTCATTGTAGAAGTTGTCCATTCATTCCTTTGTTGAAGTGGGAGCGTAGACTTAGATTATGAGTATTTTTAGGTCATGCCCTGTCGCGCTAGCCCATGAAAAGATCAAAAGAGTTATACACCAGTAAGATATATCTCAAAGTCTCACCAGTGGTGATTCTTTTCGGATCTGAAAGGAAAATTGAGGCCAGCCTTACCGCTAGAAATCTTCTACATTCGGAGGTGTTTTTAAGCCACCCAAGTGGCAGAGTTCAGATACGCTAAGGATTCCAAACATTAGGCGATGAAGTTCATGCTTGGTCTTCCCATAAAGGATACTGTAGTATCAGGAGATGGAACATATCCAGCGATTGAAGGCGGTGGACTTTGTTAGCCGGTTCAAGACCGGAATCGTCACTGTGAGTTGAATATTTTTCTCTCACTCTCTATGCAGGAGGACGGCCACACCCTTCTGAAATGTATAGAAGTATCTGATAGTCGTTGATACCGAAGGGCTTCTCGCACTTACCGCCAACTCCAGTTCAGCTTCATCAAGGGTGACCGTTTTGAGCTCACTGTTGATTAGGGAGATGACCGAGCAACATTTACAGGCTTTGATTCTCAGAATATATATATATATATATGTATATATATACATATATATATATATATATATATATGTATGTATATATATATATATGGATATAACCTCAAGCTTAACCCTCAAACTAACTGATCTCGGTGAATAAGGTGAGATCATCGGCATCATAGGTAAGCGAACAGACCGCTTATCCATGGTTCGGACTCGCTATGGATAGTATTTTGACTAGGATCCTAGCCCAGTATCCATTGCAGCTTCCAGGCACAGCTTGATCTGCCAGGTAAGCATTTCTCCAGGTTCTGTGCAGCTGCATCTTCGCTGCATTCTTCTTCTCCGTTTGCATCAGCATCTGTTGGGCCGCGTAGATCGCTCTTCAAATTCCTATTCACCAGCTCATTGTCACCCATGTCCAAAGTATCCTATATGGGAAAACCAAGCATGAACTTCACCGCCTCCAGCTTGGAATCCCTAGCACGTGTGAACTCTGTCAATTCCTATTTTTCCATTTACTCAAAAAGCTCCACAGATATTCTACCAACACTGAGGCTGATGCGCAGCTCGAGGGTTATCTCAAGAAGATCATCCGGAGAAGGCACCACCTCAGAGTCAGTGGTCGCAACGGCAGTCATGGCCAGTGACATTGAATGCGTCAGGTTACTCTCAATCACTTCTTCTCCTCCCTCGTAGAGCTGTCACCTCCGGCCTTCACGAGGTGCAACTTTTGGCAGTTATTCTCATTCTAGTGGAGGCGTCTGGAACCACACATTCTTTGATCGCACAATGTGCATTGAAATGATCTAGGAACATGCGGTGTGCATCATAGCAACTTTACTATGGTTCTCATCCAAGCAGAAGCCCCAGAAGTCTTTGACAACGAGGGCGTGTTGGCAGAGAGGAGCAACAGTCTTAAGGAAAAGTAGCACAAGAGTTATAGCCTGTTAAGCAAACGACAGACATGGACAGGTATTAGCATCTTATGGCTGACCGACCAAATGTCAGCTGTTTCAGGCCATCTAACATTTACGGTCAGGTATCGTTTATTTACATGGATATCTAGCAATTAGATTCATTATAGACGGATAAAGTTCATTGTTCCAATTGAGTGTGTCAGCAGAGGCAGCAACGGCCATTCTAGTCCATCTGGCAAAGTAAAACTGCAATTATGGTCCGTCAGGCAAATGTCAAGCATGATTGGTGTGAATATGTTTTGGCCACCCAGCAAAGTTTTAGCGGTGTTAGCCCATCTGGCAATTTAAATTATGTGGTCAGGTATCGTTTATATACATGGATATCTAGCAGTTAGAGTCAAATATTGACAGAGTACATTTCTTAACGTGAGTGTGTCAGTAGAGGCGAGCAACAGTCGTTCTAGCCAGTAGGCAAAGTAACACTGAATTTCATGCCTGTCAGGCAAACGACAGGCATGGTCAGTTATAAGAATGCTTTGGTCAGCACGCCAGGTGTCAACTGTGTTAGCCTGTCAGTTAATGTAACAAGTATGGTCAGATATCATTTATTTATCAGGATATCTATCCGTTCGAGTAGGATGTAGGCAGAAAGAGTTCTTTTCTCAATGTGAGCTTGTTAGCAGAGTCAGGCAGAGTAAGACGGGATGGCCATGTATAGGAGTGTTTTGGCTGGCTGGCTGGCTGGCTGAATATTTGCAGTCTTAGCCCGTCAGACAATCTAATAAGTACAGTCAGGTATCGTTTATTTACATGGATATCCGTCGGTGGGAGTCGAATATAGACAAATAAGTTTCATTTTTATTGTGAGCTGTTTTAGCCCGTCAGGAAAGCATCAGTTATTACCAGGTATAAACATCTCTTAGCCGATTGTCCGGCACAAAACTGTCTTAACCCGTCATATGAAGTGATATGAATGGCTGATTCCCACATGAAATTATCTTGGTCAGCATCAAATACAGGCAGACAGTGTTTAGTATTTGATACAATCGTATCAGCAGAGTAGAGCATCAATTTTCTTTGTTGTTTGCAAGCCTCAATAAAAAGTACTGCCATTGTACTGACTCAATGATGCTTGATGTAGAAACAACAACGGAAACTGGTCTGAACTGAAAACTCGAGCGTGTGTCTGAAAGTTACATTGAATTCCTTATATATTTTTCGGGGAAAGTTTCTATATTCGCTTCCTCCCAGGCTTCCTCCCAGGCTAGCATATGATTGGTCATTGTTTCGTTTTTGTTTTTATCCTTTAGAATATTTTCTGTTAAGATTCCAGAGGAAAATCCATTTTTTTCACAGTTTTTGATCACTGGGTTTAGGTAATCCTTACAGATGCATATTTTTGATGACTACTGGAATGTTTTATTTGTAATGAAATTGATTCTTTAACTTAAGGATATATATACATATATATGTATATATATGGGTCAGGTGAGAATCTGTAGGGAGTGTTCTGACATTGTAGGTGCTGGTGCATAATGTTATCTTGTTTTGGGGTTTGGGTTTTCTTTGAGTGGTCGCTGTTGGAGCATATAACTCCCACCCTAGGTAAGTGATGCAGCTAGGCCTTTTGGAACCACTGATCCAGCAGGAACGGGCGTTTTCTTGGTGTAGTGTTTGGGTAGTCGCTGTTGGAGTGCATCACCCCCACCCAATACGAGCGATGTGGCTGGGCCCTTTGGGACCGGGGACCCAGCAGGAACGGCCAGTATAACTATCACTGTACGAACCATGGGGAGAGTTGGGTCATGACCTGCCACACTGGCCCATGACGTGTTGAAGGAAGTCTGGTGGATAGGTAACTCCTAGTTCGGTGGCCTCAGAGCTCCACCGACTCTTACCACCCATTTTATCTGCTCTTGATGGGTAAGCAGACAGGCCTGGGTATACGCAGCGCTGTAGATGATAAAGGATTTTTTGTTATTCATGAAATCTATATAATCAGTTTTAGCAAAATGAGAAGAGAAGGAGAAGAACTAACACCTTCTCTACTACTACGAAAGAGAGAAAGTAAAACAAAGTGGAGTAGGCTTCCTCATCAATAAACACCTCAAAGACAACGAGGTAGACTTTAAAGCTATCTCAGCCCGCATAGCTAGTGTCACCATATAACTCTCAAAGAGGTACAAGCTAATTGTTATCCAAGTATACGCTCCCACTTCGCAATCATCCAAAGAATAGATAAACAACTTCTATGATAACTTGAACTCCCTATTACAAGATACCAAAAAATAATTCAATATCATCATGGGAGATTTTAATGCACAGGTAAGACAAGGAGGCGAAAGATGCGTTAAAAATTTGGATACAAAAGATGAAACGAAAGAGATGAAGATCTTGTAAACTCTGCAACTGCAAACAATTTCAAAATCATGAATACATCCTTCAAAAAGAAACCCAAGAGAAAATAGACCTGGAAGAGCCCCAACCATGAAACCAAAAACGAAATAGACTACATCCTAACGAACAAAAGCGACACCATCAAAGATATTAAAATTCTAAACCAAGTAAACAGAGGAAGCAATCATAGAATGGTAAGCTGTAAGATGCAAGTAACCACCAATAAAAGACGTAGTAAATTGTTCCATACCAAACAGCAACCACTGAATGAACCTAGGGAACTCACTCAACCCTTCAAGCTAAAATTGAGGAACAGATTTAAAATCCTTACCGATGAAAATGACACCAACATCAATGAACTCCACGGCAAAATAACAACCTCTCTAATAGAAGCTGCCACGATGTTTAAACCAAGAAACACACAGACCATCAGCAAAATCTTTGACGAAATCAGGAAACTCATTGGAAATCGCAGAAACTTCAAACCACTAACAACCACAAGGGAAAAAAAAGAGGAGGCCGAACTAAAAAAAGCAATCAAAAAGGAAGTAAGAGAAGACAAAAGAAGGTACACGACTGCAATCATCAAAACCACTCTCGAGAAAAGTTGGGGATTTAAAGCAATAAACAAATCTCTCAGTATAAGACAGAAACAAATAATTTGCATACTCCAAGAAAACGGAGACATAACAACAGACAGAGATAGAATTGTCGAATGTGCCCAAAAATTCTACCAAGAACTTCACTCTCCAAGACACGGGCGACAAAACAACGACCAGGATACTCAAGATGCTGACAATCAGTTGGAGGATTTCCCAGAAGTTACACCATGGGAGGTTAAACAAGGCATCAAGCAAACAAAAAAAAGGAAAAGCCCCTGGACCAGATAACATTACCATCGATCTAGTCGAAAAAGTTGGTAAGATCATCAAAGAAAAAACTAGCTATTCCATTCAACTTATGTCTAGAACAGAGTAAAGTCAAAAAAAAAAAACTGGAACACAGTAATCATAATGCTTCTAAATACAAAAGGAAACTCCTAAGACCTACAGGTCTATAAGCCTATTAAACTCCATCTATAAACTTTTCACAAAAATCATCACCAACCGGATCACTAAAATACTGGAGCAGCCTGGATTTAGAAGAAACTACTCGATCATGGGCCACCACCATTCAATAAATGAGCTGAAAGAAAAAATTGCAGAATATAAAATGCCACTCGCTGTAGCATTTAGAGACTTCAGTAATGCACTTGACTCTAGAAATTTCCATGGTCATGAAGCCCATCGCTCTACAAGGTATAGACCTTGTATACGTCCAAGTACCACAACGTATACAATCACAGCTACATAAGGACTCTGAACCCCTCCAGCTCCAAAAAAGAGTAAGACAAGGTGATACCAGCTCACTGAAACTCTTCACAGCCTGCCTCAAGATGGTCTTACAAAATCTGAACTAGGAGAATAGGGGAATCAAAATATTCAAGCAACCTAAGATTTGCAGATAACCTACATGACCTCCAACATGCTAAATTAAGTAAATGAAAAAAGCCAAAAAAAATGGCCTTTGCATGAACTTCAATAAAACGAAAATCATGTGCAATAATCACATTGAGAATAAGGACATAACTGCCAGAATTGGAAATGCAAAACTGGAGAAAGTAGACCACTACACCTATTTAGGACAACGAATCTCCATGAAACCCACGAAAGTGGAAGAGATCTAGCAAAGAGTATGGCAAGCCTTTGGGAGAGCAAGCTCAACTTGATAAAAGATCTCAATAATCCTAAAGAGAATAGTATACAACCAATGCATACTCCTGATAGTCACTCATGAAGCTGAAACATGGAACCTAACCAAGAGACAGACTTGCAAACTGAGAAGCATGTAACAAGTGCATGAGAGAATCATGCTCAACCTCACATGGAGAGATCACAAGACAGGACAGTATATAAGGAAGAAAACGGGAGTCAGAGACATCATAGAATCTATTAGAAAACTTAAATGGCAATTGGCAGGCCATGTTACAAGAATGACAGACTACTGATAGACATTACAACTTACAACATGGATCCCTAGAGATCACATGTGAAAATGAGGCCGACAGAATACAAGATGGAGAGATGAACACAATTTAGAAAATACTGGCTCTGCAACGCCCACAATAGAGAAGTGTGGTGAATCCTGGGGAAGGTCAATGTCCAATGACGGACGTTAAAAGACTGATGATGATGATGATATATATATATATATGTATAAGAATTACAATGACATATACTCTGTGAATGTTAACAGAAACCGGCAGTATGTTGTTTTCCGTTGATTATGAAGATAACCCATCCATTTACAATTGAATAACACTTTCTACACTTATCCAATCAGGTTTGAATGTTTCCTAAAGCCTAAAGGTTCCAACCATATTACTATGCATGTATAAGAATGATCTTATCAGACTTACCTTCCCTTTTCCTAAATTATCAAAAGAAATCTATACGATCATTCACTTTGTAATGTATACAAAACATTCATTCAAGCGGGTTTTCACAGATTTTACCGCCTTATATTACCTCTTCATGCTTGATAAGGCATTTGGTATTTGGGTTCAAAATGTTCTTTAGAAAGTGGTTCATGGAAATTTTCAGCTAAATCTATCTCAGCATATATGTATCAATATGAAAATTATTGAGAAAATTATAAAGAACCCCTGATTCCTTGAGCAAGAGGTCATTCTAAGAACTATTTTGGTTCAATTGTAACTAAAGATAAAAGTTAGTTGCATTTTTACAGATTTTAAATGATTTTTAACAATTTTCAAGATGCAACAAATTATTATTGGCATCAGCTATATTTTCTTGTTTTGTATATTGATATTATTCTAATCGTTAATAAAAATCATACAAAGTGAGAGTTTCTAAAACTGATTAATAAAAGTGATTATTTTGTGAATAAAACATATATGTGGGTTTCTCTTGTGAGGTGTTAAGTCTGGACTTTACTCTCCCCTGCATCGATTTCTTTTAATCAGACCGGTTTTACAATTAACGTGTTGTTGTTTATTTAGCAATATAAACAACCTTATTACGTTTCTACTTTACAGTTCCCCTCTATATTTACAGTACTGATCGTAGTGTTCTCTTAAGAATGGTGATGGTTGGAAACCTAGTTGTTGGTTAATTAGTTAAGCTTTACTGTTTTAATGCAAAGACAGCCCCCTTGGATCGTAGATATCCAAGTTAAGAGAAGTTCTGTTGAGATGTGTTGGTTATGAAGCTGACAGCAATTGAAGAGGTTCGTTTTCTGCTTAGTTTTCCCAGTCTCTATTATTGTGGGGAAGAAGTGATATGTGTCATTCTGTTGCTCTTGAGCCTCCCGTAGTTTCCCATTGCTTTCTATCTTAAGTCAGATGAAATTGTTTTTTTCTCTATTGCCTGATTTATCACACTTGCTTCTTCATTGAGGGTAGTTCTAAGTTATGTATTGTCAGAGATTTGTATTTGCATTTTCACAGTTATTTTAAAACATTGCGGGTTCACTCGACTACAGTCTAGTCTTTAAGATATGGTTATATTATGGTTGATTTAATGTCAAAGTTTACTCAAGCTCAATGGGAATGGATATTGATAAGTCCAACTAATTTAATTACTCTTATCACAACACTATACTTGATGTGACGGAGTAAAATTTTTTATTAAGATGGTTAGCTAAGGATACTCAGATTTTTCATTCAACTCTGATTTAAAATGTTTTCATAGAATAATTAATGTGGGATGATGAATTCTAACACAAATTAATTAGTGTTTGGAATGTAATTTTGGTATAAATCTTTTCTCACTGACTTTCATTTAGCCCTTTTCTTGTGGTGACCTGTATTCAATAATTTGTTTTCAGAATCAAAAGCTTAGATTTAAACTTAATGGAGACTTATACTTTATTTTCACTCTCCAAGTCAGTTCCCTCAATACATGAACAATTATCATAACAATGTAGTATAGTTTATCAGTTGATCTAATTTTATTTTATTTCTCTAATGATTTAGGCCGTTACCAGTTTATCAGCATGCATTATTCATCAGAGGTATTAATTTTTGTACTAATACTTTCCAGGTTTATGCTATAGAAGTTAGTAGGTAATAGAACCCTATTTATTCCAATTCAATTGCAAATATCTATGTTGTTGATATCACTCCAGTCACATTTTCACATAATAGTTTTCAATAACATTCTTATCTGGGGAAAGAGTTTTCCAAACTAAATTTATGCCCAAAGCTTGTAGATGAAATTATGCCTATGACATTAAGAAAAAATGATTTATACCTGTTTTATGTGTATTTGCGGTAGAAGTTCATATTCATCAATATCGATGGGTTTTCTTCTACCTTTTAGCATGGTATCACTTTATCTCAAGAGCTAGAACCACTTATTTCCTTGTGACACATTAAATGCCTTGATTGTAGTAATCAGTTTATTTGAATAATTCTGGGAATTCCTAATTTGGACCAATTCTTCAAGATTAGAACTCACCAATCCTTAACAAAAGATTTGGAGAGCTCATCATACATAGGTTGGGGCAATACCCCTGTACTTTTCAGATTTTTATGTTATTAGGTATTAATTTTTTATTATTACTATCCAGTTCTATACGATGATACTTAATAGACAATACAATGCTATTTATTCCAAGTAAATCACAAATTGTTGTATTCAGTTCGGTTGTGTCAACAGAGATAAGAAACTCAATTTTCAAAAATCTTTCAATAATACTATTTACGTCAGAGAAATTTGAATGGAGGAAAATTAGCTAGATTAATGATTAATTGACTGGATTATACAAAAATATTGCTTACTCATTTCAGCTTTGAAGTATTGGACAAAACTTTGTAATCCAGTGCATTGAGATCTTGCAGTGTCATTTGTTCAGCATTTGGTCAAGCATTATCATGTAATAAAAGTGGTCCTCGTCAATTGACTAAAGCTAGTGTTATTTCTCACAATTTTCTGTGCCCCTCTTCTCATTCTAGACAGTAAAAATTAGCTGTGATATTCCTTCCTTGTGAGAGAAGAATGCAATGGACTATATCTGTTGCTGACTATCATATAATGAACATAGTATCTATCTTTAGTGTCATCATGTTGGATTTGAAAAATGGAGCTTCATTATAGTGAAACCGTTATACAGAGCATTTCCAGTTGACATTCAGAATCCACTTTTCCTTGCAAATGAGAAATTCATCATTCTTCTTTTACAGGAATATTGGCAAATTTTGTAGATTTAAAAAACTGATGACCTTATGTGATCATCACTGGTCATGTCCCTCTATCTTTTCAATTTGCTTCAGATGATCTGGAATTATTGAAACTAAAATCTCTAATTTGGAGACAAATTTTTCAAATGGTTAGGAGAAAAATATTTTCTAGGCACCTTTTCAATTGATCTTTATCAATTGTGGCTGGATGCAATCTGTTCTCATCATCTTTTAGATTTAAATTTCCATTTCCAAACTTCAAAAACCAATGACATACGTCCCGAAGTATCTTTGCTCCGCACTTGATTAATGTTATAGACAGTCTTAGAGACATAACTTTTATGACCATCTATAAAGTTGTGCAAGGAAATTATTTGTGACTCTATAATTTCCAATGCAAGTCCATGGCCATTATATAAAATAGCTACCCTCATTGTGAATAGACATTTAAATACACTGATTGTTAAAGGCTATGAAATGGCTCCCCTGATTGTAAATGGCTATAAAATAGATTCCCTGGTTCTGAATGATTATGAAATAGCCTCCACAATTGTAAATGGTTCTAGAATAGCTTCCCTGATTGTAGATGGCTATAGAATAATATCCCTGTTGCAAATGGTTATAAAATAGCTTCCCTGAATGTAAATGGCTATAGAATAGCTTCCCCTATTGTAAATGGCTTTAAAATAACTTCCCCTATTGTAAATGGCTATAAAATGGCCACCCTGATTGCAAACGGCTATAAAATAGCTCCCCCATTTGTAAATAGCTATAGAATAGCTCCCCTGATAATTATTGGCTATAAAGTAGCTTCCCCAATAGTGAATGGCAATACAAAGGTTTGCCGCATTGTAAATTGTAAATTTTCACACACTCAGTCATTTGATGTTTGAAATAGAGAGCAACTTTTGCACGTCATTTCTAACATCAAGTAAGAGAGTCTGAGGAGGGTGTGGATTTTTTTCCATATATTTTCCACACACTCGTTCATTTGACGTTAAAGACGACGCACAGACATTGAAGATTCTGTCTACTGCAATTAGTGGTTGTTTCACATTATAGTTTGCAGATAACGTAAACCATTACATTCATACATTAGATGGACATGATACATTCCATAGCATGGGAATTATGATTACATCTAATAAATTAGAGGAAAGTTTTGTAATCCAAGATAGACTGAGTGAGAGACCTGATAAAATTAGGAAGGTAAAGGATATGGTTGTGGGAAGAAGAGTCCCAACAAAATGTTACAATTTCCCAAATAGGAATGGATTGAAATTAGGCATTTTTAGAATTATCAATACTATTCTTCTTGAAGAATCAATGCACACACCACTTAGCAGCATTCTTTTAAGTAGCTGGATCATCGTGACCCAACTGATCTGGGCTCATGCAGTCTCTTAGGGAGAGCGTCCTCCTAGATCAATGATCACAATGATTTCTAAATTGATCTAAATCCATTTGAATTCTTGCATCTATTCTGTTCTTGTCTACATAGGAGGTCAAGCAAAGGAGTTAAACATACCAGCAGCCTTCATTGCCAGCCTCTTTATTTTAAGGCAATGGAGATCATTATAGCCAAATCAGAGAATATTGTGTGCAGACTTCAGAGATTTCATACTCTGATTAGATTTTTGGTCATCTTTGGTGACTCAGGGCAGGATTAATCCTTAAAAAGAGCACTGAAAAATGTATATGATAAGAATACAGAGGGACATATTGTGACTGGAGGAGCCATGACAAGATTTCTGAGAGGGCACATCAGTTAATTTAGATTTAGGAGGAAAAAGAAAAACAAAAAATATTTCTGAATCAAAAACAAATTCTTAAACTTGCCGCAAAATGTAATCCCATCTGACCTAATGTGTGTCATACCAATCCAGGAAATTTCATTAAAATTTATTAGGTCATTAGGTCAGATGGGATTACATTTTGCGGCAAGTTTAAGAATTTGTTTTTGATTCAGAAATATTTTTTGTTCTTCTTTTTCCTCCTACATTTGTGTATCCACCCCTAACTGTCCATGTGATATCTCCAAAAGTTCTGAATTAGTGTCAATAAGATTTAATGGAAATATAGACCACAGGGTAAGGGAGGAAATGATTTGTGGATGGATCTAGAGATTTTTTTCATTGAAAGATACTTTTCCGGGTTTCTTTTATAAATTTATGTATTCACTCCTGTCAGTCCACGCAATGTCTCGAAAAGTGTTCAATAAATCCTAATGGAATTCTATCCTTAGCTCCTAATTGGTAGATGAGTTTGGTCATTGGGAAGTGGTTTAAAATCCCTGAAAACCCAATGAAAACTCCATTCTGCCTAGACTTGATAATTTTCTCGAACAATACCAAGGAGGTAATAATGTGGGAGCTCACAGTGCCTTGGGAAGAATTCATTGGATTGGCACATGAAAGAAAACTGGCAAAATAATAACAGATGGCGGAAAAGTGCCAATACAAATGTTTGCGGCTCATTGTGAGCTGATTGAGCTGGGGACGCACTGAAGGCTCGTTGAGAACTCACTGTGCAAAGTGTTAACAAGCATTGGCATAGTCAGATCAGCAACAAGAATCACATGGGTATGATTTCCAGGATGTATGTATTCATCAACATTGATTTTTATCTATATTGGTTTCTCTCCTCTTACCCTCATCATAATTTGAGGGGTAACACTATCAAACCCCGGAAAATATATGATGGGACAGTGTGAACCTGCAGATTACCATCTTTGGCTGTTGTACCACTGGTTTCTAGTCTAGAAAAATATATATTACAAAGTCTTAAACAGAAACCTGTCACTGAAACTTCGATGTGTGTGTGGAAGGGACAACCATAGCCTTCCACTACCAAAATACATTATGGTTGGGTCACCTGGGCTTTTGAGACCTGCCCCCCACACCCAATGAACCCAGGTATATAACATCCAGAAAATGTGTTAAAATGAATGAATTAGTTTATAATCATCAAGTTTAGCCTTTATTTTTTAAATTTATATTTATATGAATTCATGCAAATACTGACAGTAGGTTTCTGTAAATTACCGTGCAGATTTACTATATTTATTCATATACTTCACATAAAGTAATTTCTCATTCAAAGCCAAATCTGAGGTTGTATTATCCACAGGTGTGATATTTGGACAGTTTTGTTTACTTGTGTCAGCTGCAATTATCAATTTTTGGTTCATATTTTGGCTCTTTTGATTTTAGCTGCAATTCATCACATTAGTCAGTCTTCAGCCATGTATTAAACAGTGCAGATTGATTATCAGTGAAACTCAACCTCACATCCTTTTTCCATCAGGAAGCATGTTTTCCATTACATGCTACTGTACCACCTGAGCAACAGGGAATTCACAGTTGACAAAAGATCAAATCTAATGTATGTACTTTGTGTTCACTTTTCCCCAGATCATTAAATTTGATGTTAATGTTTTCACATATTCTATTAGTATTGGTAGTTGCAATATCTTTTTGAATTTTTATCGGATATAGTATTATCAAACAATATCAATTTTTGGCATGTCAAAAAAGATAATAGTTAACTAGTCAAAAATCAATAATGGTTGACAATGCTTCATTTAATGAAAATTCAAGACAGGTATGTTGAATCACTCATGACCAACTTCTGGTAGTTTAAAAAAAAAGGGTGATCAATCAATAACTTACTCCTCTCTCCTTTTGTTTGGTAGTAAATTCTAATGAAGTTTGAATTTTCAAAATACAAGCTTGATGAAAACTACATGACCAATTTTTGATAAATTTATAATGCAAATTGTCATTCCCTTTAAAAACCTAATCAAGGGAAGGGATTTTCAAAAAAACCTGTTTTCTCTAGACATAATATTTGACCTTAAATTCTTTAAATTTTCAGCACTCTGGCCCAATTGGTGTGGCCTTTATGCACATTCCATACATAGCCAGCCTGTCAGACCAATGTGAAAAAGGGAATAAATGTATGTTGAAACTGACAGTTTTGGTTGATGATTTCTAATGCTATGTATAGTAAATGAATGGCAGAAAATCCTTTTGGATGCCCAAAGATATCAAAGTCCAAAGTTTAAAACTAGCTTCTAAAATTGTCTTAACAATAAGATGATGCATTGTACAAACTGAAAAATGATTATTCTATACTCTTCAGGCATCATATTATGCAGAAAAATATGAATACTTTTTATAGAAAAAAATAGATCACAATTTACAAAAATCAAATTCTACATGAATCAATATGGTAACTGCTTAAAAAATCAACCACTTTAACATCAAATGATTTTTTTTTTTTTAAATTCATAAAATTCGTTTTGCTAATACAAAATTATATTATCTTTTTCTTTTTATTTTTTGCTTAAGTTCTTTGGTAACATTTTTTAAAAGTAATTTTCACTTATTTAGATTGCCAAGTCCACTTTCAATACTGGTTGACAAATGGCACAAGCAATGAAAAGGCTTCTTTGACCTCAGATGTGAATAAATTATTAAGCGGCCATCTATCATCATTATGGCCTTTGATTCACATAATGTCTTCAGATGAACAAGAAATTCCGAATAACTATTTATCATAATTGTCAGGACAGAATTTTTTTTGGAATAGATGCAAAGTGGTATGATGTGTGAGAAATTTCATGATTTACCATATTTGACTGGATATATGTCCCCAGCCTTTTGCCCCGACCCCCCAAATGGCTTGAAAGGTGAACATAATCTCCATTGTCCAAGCCTACATTGGCCAGAGCTTGAGGAGGAATTATAAAACTGGAGCATCAATGAATGCAATTCAAAGAAATATATTCTTCTTTATATTCCCTGCTGAAAACAAGGAGGTGATAAAGACTCCAAATTTGACTTGGGAAATAATTCTGTACATATTTTATATATTTTTGATTTATGAAAGGTAGTGCAATTTCTATTTAAAAATTTTTTTATGTAAACAGCCTTGCTTGAATGTTTGTTGAATAATATTAGATTAACAAATTCTCCAACCATTGTTTATAATTGCATATAAATGTGTATGTTGCTGGTAGGAAAATCTATCTATTTATGTATGCGTGTATATTTATATGTAGCAGAATGTGTGTTTGAAGAAACCAACAATTTTGACTTGCCTAGCCAATAAGTGAACTGCTCAAAAGTGTCTTTCTTTCTTCATCGGTTGACTCTCCAAATAATGACACCATGATGCTGCAAGGAAAATTGAATTGCAAAAGTTGTAGTTGAACAGAAACTAATCTGTAGGGCATTTGTTTTTCTGTGTTGTTTTCATCCCTTTTTTGGTGGGGAAGCTGTTCTTGTGAGTTCAATGAACTGTTTAATTCCCAATTCACGGATCTTTGTGTCACGTGAAAATGAGTTTGTATACGTATGTGCAAAACATATGTATATATATATATGTTATCATCATCAGCAACAGTCTTTTAACGTCTGTCGTTGGACATAGACTTCCCCAGGATTTGCCACACTTCTTTATTTTCTAAATTTGTCTAGTTCACCTCTCCATCTTGTATTCTGTCGGCCTTGGTTTTGCATGTGATCTGGTGATCTGGTTGTCTCCCTGGAAAAATATCTATATAATGTTTAAATAAACCTATTCCAAGGAATTACTGAAATATCTTGTACGATTATCTTTCTATATTTTTCATATTGAATTAAGTTATACTTTCAACATTTTAACTTTCTGTTTGTATTTTTTTCAAACTTGACGATATCAATGGTTATTCTCCTTACATTACAATTCATCTTAATGATTCATGTCTGATCAATCAAGCTTGATTTCAGTAGATTACTATAAATACATTTTAGTAGATTACAATTAATACATTTAAATATCCTATTACATTGCAGGATCCACCACATTACTTTATCATGGGCATTGCAGAGCCAGTATTTTCTAAATTCATTTAGTTCATCTCTCCATCTCAGTTTTGCATGTGATATGAGGATGCATTGGTTGTATCTTCTTTTTAGGATTATTGGGATCGACTTGTTTTTGAAAGTTGAGCTTGCTCTGCTAAAAGGCTTGCCATCCTAGGTTGATTCTCTGCTTGATTCCTTTTTTGTGGATTTCATAGAAATTTGTTGTCCTCAGTAGATGTAGCAGTCTACTTTCCTCAGTTTTGCATCCCTGATTTTGACAGTTATATCCTTATTTTCAATGTGATCGTTGCATATGATTTCTGTTTTACTAAAAGTTCATGTGTAGGGCATCTTTGTTGTTTTCTTTATTCAGCTAGCATTAGTTGGAGGTCATGAGCTGATATCACCTTATCTTACTCCTTTTTGGAGTAGGAAGGGTTCAGAGTCCTAATGTAGCCTGAGAAAAGAGTTGCTGTGATTGTATATATGTTGTAGTACTTTGACATATACAGGATCTACAGAGTGATGGCCTTCATGATTTTACTAAGGATCTGTGTGCTTCTTGGTTTAAACATAGTGGCAGCTTCTATCAGAGAGGTTGTTATTTTGCTGTGGACTTCGTAGATGTTGGTGTCGTTTTCATTGGTAAGGATTTGAAATCTGTTCTTTAATTGTAGTTTGAAGGGTTGAGTGAGTTCCTTTGGTACGTTCAATGGTTGTTGTTTGGTGCAGAACAATTTCCAATGTTTTGTATTGGTATTTATCTGCATCTTACATTTTAAGATGGAACTCTTATTAGTTCTGATCCTTTGAATACCAAGTCCATCAATTTGATCCAATCTTGATATCTTGGAAAATATTAAGCAAAAAAATTCTCTGTTTACTGAACTTTGTTTTGTTTTTAAAAAAAAGCAAAAACCTAAACAAAACAAGTTCATAAAATAACTTTGCCAATATTTCTAGGAGCAAGATGCTGATAATTACAATGATTTTAAACATGATGAAAATACCCAAGTTTTTTTCCAAATAATTTTCTTCAGTATAAAATTGGGAAATAGAAAGTTTAATAATTTTGAACCATATTAATGGTTCTTGCAGATTACCAAATGATTTAGAACATGTTTGCGCTTGGGCTCTGATGAATCTGAGGAAATTCACCATTTTCTTTTATCTATAATATTGTATAAATCCTCCACCCTTGTTGCCCCAAAGAAATTTTCAGCCAGAATATAATCAAAATAATATTCAGGTACAAGATGGATATATATCAAGTATTGAACTTGGTCTCAAGATGTCTGAATTTAAGATATGAATTCAAAGCTGGAAAGATAATGGGAAAGAGTGATTCATGAAGAAAGAAAGATGACATGTCATAACTCATTTTTCCAAGTTCTCATAATTTTTTTCCAGAAAGATTGAATTTCTGTTATGAGAAATATAATTTTGTATGATAACAAGTATATATATTGTATTCATTTTTCTTTTCAGTGACAATTCCCTTGCTGCTAAGGATGCCATTAGAACATTTAATATAATAAGAGAACCTTTACACAATACAAAAACATAAAGAATTAAAAAAGGCAGTATCAATGTTCATGATTTTGAGGTATTCATCCAATCATGTTATCTATAATTATAATCAAAATTCCAATTTTCAGTAGCATTTCAATGGCTCAGTGGTCTAGAGCAATCGGCTAGACATCTGTAGATTCTGGAAACAGAATTTTTTTTTTTTCTCATTAAAAAATTTTTTTTTCCTTCTGTAAGGGGTCAAAATGAAAAAGGAATCTCTGTTTCATTGTTACAGATCAAAATCAATAGGGAACTTTTTACTTTTATCTTCAAGGGCTAAATTCAAGTGGGAACATTTTTTCAATTTATGTGTTGAAAGCTAGGGCAAACTTGTTTTTCCTTTCAAGGGTCAAAAGCAATAGGGAACTTTCTTTTACATTTATTTCTTTATCAGGGGGCTAAAGCAATATAAAACAATGTCGTTATATTTGCAGTTATTTGTACCCAGGCAATACCAAGTTCCATTCATAGCAGATTCTAAAGCAGGAAAGAAAAATTTCTTTGTACCAAATCTTTAGATATATTCATACGGTTGAAAAATGCTTTTTGAAATCTAAAATGAACCAGAAGTTCAATGATGTGTCGTCTAACATCCATTTGTCCATAAATGTGATTTCTGATTTTAAAGGGATTCTCTACGTAGGAGTAGCATTACTCACTGTGGTAGTAGCCAGAAGAGGGGGAAGAGAAAGTTTAGGATGTTTCATCTGAAAATCTGACCATTATTAAAAAAATGTAAGCGTACAATTTTTATTATTAATTTGGTTTGGAGACTTAGTGTATGGTTATTTTATTTGATAACTGCTTTAAACTGGTATATATAACATTTTTAGCTGACTTGGCAACATTGTGAAAAAACCCCTTGATATGTCATCTTCTAATGATGTAAAACCTTTTTATGACATCGCACCTCTTATGACTATCATCATTATCATTATCATTATCAGTCTTTTATCATCTATTTTTGGGCTAGAACCTTCCCCAAGATTTGCCAGACTTCTCTAGCATGGGAGTTGTAAAGCCAATACTCTCTGATATTGTCTAGATTGTGTTGCCATTTTGTATTCTGTGAGCCACAGTTTTGCATGTAATCTGTGGGGATCCACATCGTGAGTTGTGATGTCTAGTAGTTGTTTACCATTTATTCAGCATGAGTTTTCTTAAAGATTCTATGATGTCTCAGACTCTTGTTTTTTCCCTAATATATTGTACTGACAAACATACCTACAGACTGACCAACAAATCAAAAACAGTCTAATAGAGATGCGTGGACACATCTAAAAACAAAAATAAGATTAGTTGACATGAAAAAAAAATGTTGAAAGAATTTAATGTCATATTAGTGGGGTGGATAAATCAAAAATTCTTCACGCTAGGTTAAAAGCATTAAACTTTGTACAAAGGACCTTTCTCGGCTGAACTTTATATAAGGGTATGTAGTTCTTTTTATTGGCCCCAGATATTGTCTACATACCTATATTCATAAGATAGCCTATTAGCCAGCTGTCATCCTTGATTGATTTTAAGTGGAAGGTTATACGTGAACATACACACCTCTTGATTACAAAAATATAATGAGCAAATCTCTTAATGAATCTTATTAAGCAAAATTGACCAAAAATCAAAATATTTTTATAAAACCTTGAAGTATTCTTACAGGCACTTCTTACATCATACACAAATGTGCACTGGAGTCCTGTAGACCTGATTCTACTATCTCATTTAAATGGATTGGACATGCCAGATATCCTAGTACCAGCATTGTCAAAGGGAAATAACTCATGACATCATCTTGAAAACTGTTGAAGAAAATTGAGCCAACTAAAGCTTTTATTTCATGGGCTACTTACCATGCCTCAGTGAAGCAAGATTCTATATGCAATGGATGATATTAAAGCTATAACTGAATACCTCAAAACCTCAGTGTTAGTAATTGACCAACCACTTTTCACAAACTTGGCCCAGGAAATGAAATCTCTGGTGGATGTATTTAAAGAGGTGGGAAACCCATTAAAGGAAGGCATTGGTGATCTGCTGACAGTGGATACCAAGATCATTGTGGATTCCAGTATCAACAAGATGGTAGGAAACGTGTAGAAATTGGGAAAACAGCAATATGATCAATTAATCAAAGTGGGGTTTGTTAACAGAACAAAGTTTTATACAGATCCAGTCAAGGACAACAAACAACAGTCATTTTCCACAAAAACAGTCCCCAGAAACAGAAGTCTCACAAATCAGGGGAGGAAATTTTGAAGACTTCTTTAAGTATGAGATGGGAGCCATGGCTCCCAACACTTACAGTACTTACTTGAATCTCTAGCAGAACTACCAGAATCAATCTTATAAGTAACTAGTTTTGGATGGTGCATTCATAGTTCAAATGTTGTCACCAGGAACCTTCCAAACCTTTTATAATTGCTCCAAGATTATGTTCCTACCATGAATACAACATCACCTAAATTTGAGCAGACTCAATATTGTGTGGGATGTTTACAACCAAAACAGCCTGAAGCAACAAGAGAGAAACCTGAGAAGGGAGTAAAGAAGAGAATAGGTCTTTCATCCAAAGTACCAACTAACTGTCAAAAATGTTTGAATGTTAGATTTAATTTGTAACTGTTGTAGATGGAGATACATCTTCAACATATTGAACACCTTTTATGCAACTAGCCTTTTGTGGAAAGTACAAAATACCACTCTTGCATGATGCCAGCTGAGTTGAAGTTCTTTTCGAAACTTATAAATGAACATCAACTGTTCAGCACAATTAAATTTAGTGTAAGGCATGGATGCCTAACACACAGGTTGAAAAATAAGTAAGTTAATTGGAAGATTGATCATTTAGGTTGTAAGAAGGAAGCTTATTATTTTTGATAGCAAAATTTGGAGCAAACAATATACTATAGTAAATTGTTATCTGCCATCATTGATCAGAAAACATTGTGTTAGCCAGATCACTAAGAGAAAAATGTATTGTTTTTTGATAAGTTCTCTCAAAATGAAGTGTAAAAAAATTGGATCATGCTAATATATGTAAACTTGTCATCAATATTTCAATGATATTTTGGCTGGTGTTTAAAGTACTTCAAAAACTTTCAGGAAGATTTATCAGTTTCTTTGATTTTCATTCTATAGAATTAATTTGAATTGGTTAAAGAAACCTTTTGCCAACCTCAACATTTCCATGTGTTCAACTCAATTCGGAAATTCCCTCTACCCTAAACCTAATCGTACGGGGTAAAATTCTTCCAAACTGAACTGCACCGTCTTATTATCTGTTTCATTTGAGATTTCACTTGTATGACAGATCTCCTACAAATTGAAATATTTTGTAATGATCATTTCATTGAAAGTTTTATATTTCATGACTTTCGACTTTCACGAGTCAAGTTTGGTTTTGAACGTTGGTGAAGGAGATATGATGTTTTGCTTGAGATCATACATTTGTTTTTATTGGTTCAGTAAGATGTAGAACCAGCATGAATGCCAACTTAGAAGCATTATCAGCTTTAAGCAGAGAAAGATAATTTGTTAAAACATTCAAGAGAGTATTTAAAAACGCAGTTCTGATAGAAACACAATAAAGCTTTTTACCAATGTAATTAAAAGATGGACTTGAGGTTTACCTGTTAAAGAAATACAATTTTACAGAAATTTCAATAAGATAACAAAACCACTAGATGGTGTACTACCCAAAATTTTAGAGAATTCATCCAGGGTATTTCAAAGTATAAGAGCTGCCTTACCAATGAACAGAATAGGTTCCTGAAGTTTATTTGTAAGTCCAAATGTCTGTAAGTTAGAATAAGGGTTTGAATATTGCTTCACTCACTTTACCTGACACTTCATTGCTGTTCACCACCATCACATTCAAATATCTGAAGAGGGCTTTAGAATGAATTGACCAAAACATCATCTTAGCAACACAAACAATGGGAACAAGTTCAATCATCCAAGAAATTATATGAATATCTTGTCTCTCATCATATTTCTCTTTGATAGTGCTTTTGAAAAAAAAGATAGAAATATATCCTTATCTCGCATAAATGAATCATTGTAGCCTGCATGTGTAACCGGGAAATACAATTGGGAAATGTTGTGTCACTGTTTGATACTATGACTTGAATTTGGAATCTTCTTGCTTATGGTATAATAAAGTGCACATATATTGTATGTTATCCACATTTAACTTTGCATCTACTGTTCTATATTTATCTCATATAATTCTGAACATATTGTATCTGGAGAAATATGGTTCAGTCTTCAATATTGATATGTATTGCATAAAAAATTAAACAATTCCATTATCTATAAAGGTTTATTTCCAAAATCTCTGGCTCAGCCAAGAATAGAAATATAAATAGAGAGTGAGAAATAGGGTCAGTGACTGAGAAAGAGTGACACACAGAAATAGAAACAGAGACAGAGAGGACAGAAAGACTCAAAGTAGCAGAAGAAGAAAAAAATGACTGAGAAACAAAGGTAGAAATTAAACAAAGTTATGAAAGGGAAGAATTGAAACAGAAAATCCTAGAGAGAAGCAAAGATTGTGAGGGACAGAAAGAAACAAAGCCAAAGAAATGACTCAGAGGTAGAGAGTGGGACAGTGTTAATAACAGAAAGACGGATACAGAACAACAAACATTAAAAAAGACGAAAGAGTATCATCATCATCTTCATCATAATCATCAATAGACTTCTAAAATCTGTCATTGGACATAGACCTTCCCAAAGATTTGCCAGATCTATCAATCATGGGTGTTGTGGAGCCAATACATTCTGAACTTGTCTAGTTCATCATACCATCTCATTTTCTGCCAGACACGATTTCACATATGATTTCTTAGGATCCATGTTGTGAATAATAATGTCCAGCGGTTGTCTGACTTTCTTGAATCATTGCCTATCCACTATCATTTGGGTTTTCTAATGGATTCTATGATATCTCTGACTCCTGTTTATTTATGTAATAAACTATGCGGTCTTGTGGTCTCTCCATGTGAAGTTAAGCATGATCGTTTCTTGTGCACATTGCATGGTTCTCAGTTTGAGGGTTAATCTTTTGGTTAGGTTGTATGTTTCAGCTCCATAGGTGACTATTGAGAGGATGCATTGGTTGTAGACCCTTCTTTTCAAAACAAATGGGATCTCTTTGTTCTTAAATGCACAGCATGGTGATTTTGCATTTGATTTTTTCTACTTTTAAGGCTTTCATGGAGATTTTCTGTCCCAGGTAGATGTAATGGTCTATTCTCTTAAGCTCTACTTTTTAGATTTTGATAGAGCCCTCAACATATTTGCTTGAAGACCTACTTTCTTGTTTTCTCCATTCGATTTGTGTAACATTATCTGGATTTCATGAACGTTCTCAGCAAATCTAATATTATTTAGATATTCACAGACAATTCTTATTCTTTTATTTGTCTAGACTGTATTTCAGAAGATTGCTCTAAGACAAGCTGATGTCTTTTGCCATGCCAGATCAAATTTATATGTTCTTTTGACCAAATTGAGTAGCTTAAATATTAAGATAATTAAATAGCTTAAAATCTGTCATCACACTAACTTGGTTGGAGAAATGGACAGAAAGTAGATATTTTTTAAATTTGTATTTATATATTGTAGCATATTATTCATGTGTAAGGGATTGTTATCTTTTGTTAAGTTACCTCATTAACAAATCTTAATTTTAGAAACCAAATAGCTTTGCTCAGTACCGAATTTTCCTAGTTTTGGTCCTGAAAAATACCAAATGGCCACTCTGCTATAAAAGATATATAGTTTGCAAGACAAGTTTCCTATCCATCACACTATGGCAAGAGATCCAAATATTTACTAAGCTTAGCTTCATAAGGAACTATGCAACAGGTATGGGGCACCCAGTGAGAAACTCATTACAAAAGAGTAAGGTCTACTTGACTAGTTTCCAATCTATTCCAGCATAGCAAACCATCAAAGAGGTAGCAGAAAGAATTAACATGAAAACAAAAGGACAGACTGGGAAATTGTAATTGAAATATCTTTCACTTTCTATTACTTCTATGTATACATGCCGTATATACTTGTGTAATAGTCGATCTCATCAAAAGTCTATATTTTTGATTTTTCCATGTATCTCATGTAAAAGTCAACCCTAGTTTTTCACAGACAATGTATCAACATTGGTGATTAAAGGTATTATCCAGATCATGAATGTTATGATAAGAAAAATTAATTTTGCTCTGCTATTGTATTCTGATGTACACCTCAAAACACACATATGTCCTACTAAATACTTCACTGAGAAATCATGAATTACACCAAATCACTATCATGGATACTGGTTGTTACATTTATAATTGACTTGCATTATCTAGCTAAATCTTTGCTCCTGAATCCAGTGGTGTTGTGTATTTCTAGGGAGTTTCATTTCTGTTTTATCTGCTTGTTGGTCATGTAAATATTCATGGGTAGCAACATAGCTAAGCAAAAAATCATTAAAACTATATCATTACTGGGTCAGTATATCATGCCATAATTTTTCATATAAGCTAGTCCAATATGTATTTACCAGTAGTTCACTGTAATTACCATATCTCTGAATGGGTACTTACAGTAATTCTGGTATATATCAGTAACCCAGAATTATGATAATATAAAAATTGGCCTATCATTTGCAGATGTGAACGCAGCTATGGATAGCAACAAAGCTAGGTTGAAATGTATTAATGATCTATTATTACTATCAGTTTTATTTTGTCAATTTTTTTTCTCAATGAAATACTACTGATCTATTTTTTTTCATTATTGTTTTGCTTGTGTTTCAAGGCATAAAAGAATTTTGACAGCAGGATTCGATTGTACATGCAGGTGTTGCTGATTAATCTCGTTTACAGTTATCAGTCAAATATCTGATTATCAAAAGAATAGACAAAGATAAAGAAGTGAAACGGAAGAATTTGGCACAAAAATTCAAAAATGTGTTTTGTTAGTAGGACATAAGTTTTGATGGGTAAGAATATCAGTATTATTGATGCAATTCATTTTTTGTTTTTATTCATTTAGAGACCATCTGGGCTTCATCTTATTGATATGGTATTTTGGATTGTAGCATGACTTTCAGCCCCTTAATAGTAGTATCCATCTAATAGTTGAATCCATCAATTTGACCTAGAAATATAGTAAAAAGAAATAGGCTTTTACATGAGTGTATATGATATATATATATATAGATATGTATGAGAGAGAGAAATAGATAGGAACATAGAATAAGAGAGCAACGATCATCTGATCAGTCAGCAGGCAGAAAGTTACATGACAGATGCATGTTGTGTCCCTAGTTTCTTTGCTCTCCTCCACAAATAAAGCCAGAATTACATCAAGAGTGAATAAAGGATTATAGATTTTTGTGCACTAATATACTTTGAAAAGTCTTTCATTTGGCAACAAACACCTAGTGGGCTAGCAAGAAATGAAGAATGTGTACCATACTCAATACTGGCTGTTTTGTTTCAATTGATATTAAGTCAACTGTTTTTAGTTGAGGTCCAAAGATTATGATACTGTTGTTTGTTGGATATTTCCTGAAATATATGCAGCAAAATGTTCATTCATAAGTTAATAACTGAATTTAGCTTTTGTATTGTTGAAATATTGCTTCTGCTCATGATACTTGGAGGTTGACAGACCTTGCTGATGCAATGTTTACCAAAAAAACCCTATGTGAGACGAATGCTTGGTCATTGTGAATGCAATTATCACATAGTATATTAGCTCATTAATGGCATCTGCCAAATTAGTAACTCTACTATTTTTGAGATATCTGAGATAGATATTTTCTGCAGAAACCTTGTATATGCATCATCATCATCATCATCATCATCATCATCATCATCATCATCATCATCATCATCATCATCATCATCATCATCATCATCATCATAATAATAATAATAATAATAATAATAATAATAAAATCTATCATCTGTCATTGGACATAGACTTTCTCCAGAATTCACCGCACCTCTCTACTATGGGCGTCGTAGGGCCAATATTATCTGAACCTGTCCAGTTTGTCTTAACATCTCATATTCTGCTGGCTTTGGTTCTGCATTTGCTCTCTGGGAATCCATATTGTGGGTCATGATGTTCATCGGTTGTCTGCCATTTTTACAACAAGTCCAGCCTATTGCCATTTGCATTTCCTAATGATTTCTATGATGAGGAAACTTAAATGGCAATGGGCTGGTCATCACAAACAAGGAGAGACTAAAAATATCCCAATCAAAAGAAATTATTGACACTGCCAGACCTTCATGTATTAATCACTGTATTTTAGTTTATTCTCTCATCTGTACAAAGACAGTTGAAGATATAAAAAAATCTAGGATACCCTTATGAGTGATAGAGAAAAAAAAGAGAAAGTGTTTATGTTTTATCTATCTGGCATTCTATATTTTGCTGCTTTCTCCTTGAGTTGGTTTACTGTATGGAGATGGTCAATAATTGAGTAGTTTTTCTGAAGCCAGCTCGTTCCCGTGCTTGGTTTCCATCCAGCGTTTTGCTGACTAGGTTGGTTATCACTTTGGTTAAAAGTTTGTAGACGCAGTTAAGAAGGCTTATTGACACATAGTTAATGAGGCTTTCCGGGTTTCCTTTTTCATATAACAGTATCACAGCACATAT
Organism: Thysanoteuthis rhombus; assembly: GCA_963457665.1. Taxonomy (NCBI): domain Eukaryota; kingdom Metazoa; phylum Mollusca; class Cephalopoda; order Oegopsida; family Thysanoteuthidae; genus Thysanoteuthis; species Thysanoteuthis major. The sequence goes on along the minus strand of OY735200.1, from coordinate 41,230,851 downwards.
TCCTGAATCCAAAAAATAAAAATTTTGAAACATTTCAGGTCCTGGGCATTCCCAATGAAGGATACCCCACCTGTATTAGACCATAACTAATGTCTTGCTAAGTGTTCACGTACTGAAAACTCAACTTGGACAGTAATAAAGTCAGTATCTGCTGTGATGATCAGTGGTCCCTGGTAAAATGTGTTTTTTCATGTGGATGGAAAATACAGTGTGTGCGTGTGTGTGTGTGTGTGTGTGTATGTGTGTGTATAGTTGTCATTGTATGTGTGTGTGTTTATGCATGAATTTGTGTCAACATGCAAACCTATACATACAATTAAGTTTTATAGCTACTTATGCCTTGCTGTCTCTCTTTCACTTTCATTGTATGTAAAACAGTTGGTGAACTCCAAAATAAAGATTAAAATTACAAATATAGTAAGAAATATAACTAAATTACAAGCACCAAAATTTTGCAATTAGAAAAAAATATTGTGGTGCCAACTTCTGAGGTCAATTTAGGGTCATACGTTTTTTTCTGCCCTAATTTTTAAATTTCCTTTTTTAGTTTCAATAATTTCAAATGAATCATCGGTAGCACCAATAGTCCAGTGGTTAAAGTTGCAGAAAATGAAATTTATGGATCATGTTCCAACTCCTAAGGAGGTAATTATAAAATTTCATTTGCTAATATTCCAATATACCTTCAGATCTTCAGAAAATTTGTCTTTTGTTAGAAAAAAATTAGAGTTTTTTTTTCATTTAGAAAATAAATATAATGCTAATTCTTTCAACATTGAAAGAGAAAATTTTCCAAGTTTTCAGAGCTGGTGTTTGAATCAAAATCCCATCCTATAAAGATGATGACTATTCCTCTCCAAGTATATCTTTTATAGACTTGCAAACAGTTGCATCGTACAAGCTTAGAATTTGGTTACAAGGGTTACTTGTCCCCAGGATGAACATAGGATAGGCGCTGCCGACCTCATGACCTTCAAAGATTAATTTTAGTATTTTCAAGTCCATGGAAGACTGCTATGCATTATGGGCAGTGTACAAGGATAACACGACCCTAGGATGAATATAAAATAAAAAACACTGACCTCTGGTAACATCTAAAGGTCACTGTAGGGTCAGGTCAGTTCTGAATTAGGTTTTTGATGAAAGATTTGATGAAATCCGTTTCTACAGGGATAGCATAATCATTTTCTTCCAATCTTTCCAAAAAGGTCTTCTTTGAAATTAAATGAATATATTGAGAGAAATTCTTCAATTTTGTCCTCTTCTGCTATCAAAGATTATCAATCTCTTTAAATCAAAATGTTTTCTTTTCTTAAGTAATAAATCTATTTTTATTGACATTCATCAGGCCAATTTTTTGATTGTTTCACTTTCTGATACTTTTCCTGCCCTTTTGTGAAAGATATATCTTTACTGACAAAAAAAATTGTAGAAATCTCTGCCTGCATGCGCTGCTATTACTCAACAACTGAACTTGTCTACTTTGTAAGTCTATCTTATATTTTGCCCACTCAGTTTTGCATACGATCTCTGGGAATCCATGCTGAGTTGTGATATCCAGCAGTTGTCAGATATTCTTACAATATGACGAGCTCATTGTCATTTAAGTTTTCTCATTGATTCTATGATATTCCTGACATCTGTTTTTTCTTTGATACACTGCACTGTCTTGTGATCTCTCTGTATGTAATGTTGAGCATAATTCTCTCATGTGAATGTTGTATGGTTCATTCTTTTGGTTAGATTTCTTGTTTCAGCTCCATAAGTGACAATCAGGATGATGCATTGATTGTTGACCCTTATTTTTGGAGCCAATTGAGATTTTTTTTGTTCTAAAATTTGAGTTTGCTCTACCAATATCATAGAGTGATTCTTTGCTTGATTTCTTCTTCTTTTGATGGTTTCATAGAAATTTGTTGTCCTCAGTAGATTTAGTGGTCTACTTTTTTCAGATCTGCATTTTCAATTTGTATTTTTGTATCTTTGTTCTCAACATGTTTGCTGTACATAACATTAGTTTTGCTTAAGTTCATTTGTAGTTCAGCTTTCTTGCTCACATTGTTCAGCTTGTCTAGCATTACTTGGAGATCATGAAGTTTTTCAGCAAAGAAGACAATGTCATCAGCAAATCTAAGGTCATTTAGGTATTTGCTGCATGTTCTGATTCCTTCATTTTCCCAGTCTATGTTTCGGAAGATTGTCTCAAAACACTAGTTATTTCGGTTTTCCCTGTCCTGAGAGCCTTTTTAATAGTTTTGAAGCCTTTACTTTTTCAAGAATGTTTTTGTTGACTGCTGTTGTATATATTTCATTTTCTTCTCTTTGTTTCTTTTGGATGGTTTTGTTCAATATGGTTGCTCCAATCTTTTCTCTCATTGTAGTTAGCAGCTTGAGTCTTTAGCATTTTTCCATGAGATTCTTAGTTTCTTCAGAGAGTTTACTGATGATCTGCTTTCTCTGTGACTTAAACATATTGACAGCTTATATCAGAGTTTATTGTTGAGCTCTTTGATGTTCCCTTCTGGTTTGGTGAGAAATTCAAACCTTTTTTTCAGTTCTAGCTTGAAGGGTCGAGTGAGCTCTTTTTGTGCAGTAAGTGGCTGCAGTTGCACCCTCTTATTGTATTGATTTGAATTTTCCATCTCATTATTCTGTGGTCGCTTCCTTCATTGACTCGATTCAGGACCTGAATGTCTTTTACTGCGTCACTTTTATCGGCTAAGATGTTGATTTTGTTCTAGGTTTTGTGATTTGAACTCAACTAAGGTCATTTTTCATTGTGATTTGTGCTTTTGAAGTCATTTGCTGTGGCAAAATTGACAAAATCATCGCCTCTGCCATTTCATGCTTTGTATCTGAACTCGTCAGCTCTCATGTCCGTGTCGTATCTGAGCGTTGAAGTCTCCCATAATGAAGTGGAAGTATGTTTTGGTATCTAGAAGTATGGAGTTGAAATCATCGTAGAAGTCTATTTATTCCTTTGCTGACTGAAGTGGAAGTGTAGACTCGGATAATGTTCAGTTTGTACCTCTTTGAGAGTTACATGGTGACACAACTTTGAATCCTACCACGTTGTCTTTGAGTTCTTTATAGATAAGAAAGCCAACACTACTTAATCTTTTTTAATTTTTTCATTGCAATAAAGAAGATGTTTATTCTTTAGTTCAATTAGCTCCTCTCCAGATCTTTTCATTTCACTAATAACAATAATGTCCCATAAAATAGTCCACTGATAAAATTTTTATATATTTGAACTCTTTTTAACAAAGACTGGCAACTTTTTTCTAAGAAAGGAAATGATGCACTAGAGAAAACACTGTTTGGATGCCTTTCATGTGCAAAAGAATCAGTGCGCATCAATAGAATAGGATCACATATTTGATAAAGAAATATTTCTCTACAATAGGGAAACACTACATTTGGCTTTTAAAGAAGTTCTTGATTAAAAAGAATTCACATGAAATAATTACATGAATCAGTTGATGTATATATATGTCATGTGACCAAGTCTTAATCAATTGCTTTTTACTATTTTATATACATATATATATTCACCATTATTGAAAGGATAGAGAAGATTACACCTCACCAGGCCACAAAAATTCTCGAGAAAGACTACAAAACAATGTACAGGATATGCAAGATGTGAGCAATCAACTCAAGGATTCCCCACAAGTAACCCTGTGGGAGGTGAAACAAGCTATTAAACAGATAAAGAAAGGAACGGTCCCTGGACCAGACAACATCACCATCGACCTACTCCGAAAAGCGGGTAAAATCATCACTTGGAAACTGGCCATCCTTTTCAACTTGTGTCCAAAAATAAAGTCCCAGATGATTGGAACACAGCTATCATAATGCTTTTTCATAAAAAAAGACCTCAACAACTACAGGCTTATAAGCCTACTCAACTGCGTATACAAACTTTTCACAAAGATCATCACCAACTGAATCACAAAAACACTTGATGAAAACCAACCATGAGAGTAACCTGGCTTTAAAAGAAGCTACTCGACCATGGACCACCTGCATTCAATAAATCAACTGAAAGAAAAAGCAGCAGAATGTAAACTACCACTCGCCGTGGCATTTATCGACTTCAAAAATGCGTTTGACTCAGTGGAAATCCCTAAGGTCATGGAGGCCACCAGTCGGCAAGGTGTAGATCCAGTATATGTTGAAATGATGAAACATATATACAATCACAGCAGCTCCTTTATCAGGCTACATAAAGACTCAGACCCCTTTCAGCTCCAGAAAGGAGTAAGACAAGGTGATATTACCTCACCCAAACTCTTTACAGCCTGCCTCGAGATGATCTTCGGAAGACGACTGGGAGAGTGAAGGGATTAGGATAAACGGCGAGTATCTGAGCAACTTCAGATTTGGAGACGACATTGCCCTTTTTGCAGAGAACCCACATGACCTCCAATTGATGACAGATGAACTAAATGAAGAGACCAAGAAAGTTGGCCTACACATGAACTTCAGCAAGACGAAGATCATGTGCAACAACCACATTGGAGATAAAAACACTAAGATCAAAATCGAAGACATAGAACTGGAGAAAGTAGATCACTACATCTACCTAGGACAACAAATCTCCATGAGAAATGAAGAAAGCAAGAGAGTTGGTCTACATATGAACTTCAGTAAAACAAACAAAAATCATGTGCAATGATCACATTGAGAATAAAGACATAACTGTCAAAATTGAAGATGCAAAACTTGGGAAAGTTGGCCACTATATCTACCTAAAACAGCGAATCTGTAAGAAACCACAAGAGGAAGAAATCAAGCAAAGAATCACGCTAGGATGGCAAGCCTTCGGCAGAGCAAGCTCAACCTTCAAAAATAAGAAGATCCCACTAATCCTAAAAAGAAGGGTGTATAACCAATGCATCCTCCCAATAGTCACTTATAGAGCTGAAACATGGAACCTAACCAAGAGACTGATCCGCAAATTGAGAACTATGCAATGTGCACATGAGAGAATTATGTGGGGCCTCACATGGAGAGAGACCACAAGACATCCAGGAAAAGTCAAGAATCAGGGACATCATAGAATCCATCAAAAAAGTCACATGTGGAACCGAGTCCAGCAGAATATTAGATGGAGAGATGAGCTAGACAAATTCAGAAAGTACTGGCTCCATGATAGAGAAGTGTGGAGAATCCTGGGGAAGGTCTATGTCCAATGATGGATGTTGAAAGACTGATGATGATGAAACACCTGAAGTGTAGCAGTCCATGCTAATAAGTTCTGTATCAAAATTTACGATTATTTATTTATGAATTTAGCATTGATTACATTTTTTTGTTGTGGAAACAATTAGTAAAATAATCATGCCAGCTCTATTTTTAGTAAAAATTATCCTGCTATATTTCGGTTGCAGGTTCGATTCCGGCATCAGCCCCACTTCCTTTGAATTGTTTATTCTATTTATGCTGTCTACACCAAATCATACATTCACCGAGTAATAACTCAAGATCATTTAAAAAAGAGTTTCAATGTAATATAACGCATTCATAATTATATGTCCATAGCCAAAGCATGCACCAGAACTGATTGTCTAAAAAAAAGAAATTGAATTTAAAAAAATAAATCTTCCATGAGAAATTAAATTTGAAAAAATAGATCTTTCATGTGAAATTCAATTGGAAATATAGATCTTTCATGTGAAATTGAGTTAAAAAAAATACATCTATTGTGTGAAATTAAATTTAAAAATGTGTGTGTGTGTGTGTGTTTACTTTAATCAGTATTTTATTAGAAAGTGAGTTTTCTCTTCTTGGTCACAAGATTTGATTTTCTGTTCAGAGATTCAATTAATTTATGTCATTTTGAGAAATTAAAAATAAAATCATCCATATACAATGTAGTAAAAATCTCCCAGCAAACACAAGTAAATCAAAGTTGGAATTGGAGTCAGAGTTGAGAAACATTACATTCCCAAATGTCAAGTTGGGCATGGAGAGACTGATGATTAGGAAGGTCTTGATTGTACTTGTCTGTGAACTTTTGGAAGATTTGGCATCATTATGTATGTTGATTTAAATGAGCTGGGAGAATTGACTTGGCACTACATCTTGTCCATTTGTAAATCTTTGTGGAAGCTCCTCAATCATGTGGTCCAAGAATGGTGAAGAGCACTTTCCTCTGTCATACACTGCTGAGGATTCTGCTTCAATGTTGTTACTATCTTTCGGATGTCCACATGGAATTTTGACTTCAACATCCAGTGTCTTGGCAAGTTCTCCAACTTTTGAGAACAACATGGCATAAGTGCCTATCACATTCCCAACATTTTGAATGGTCCCTCGTACTATCTGGATGTCTTTCTAGGCTGGGAGAACTTCCATGCTTAAAGTTGGTTTGTAAGTCCTCTGGCATATGACTGCTCCTCCTTACACACAACCAAGGAGATAAGGGAGTCACTGGGTAAGAACGTTTCATATTAAATCTATCTTGTAATCTTTTGAAAGTTGACCAACTCATAGAAGAACTCAATTGAAAATAAAATTACTTACTTTCCCCCATTTTTGTCACTTTTCACCACCAAAATTAAACAAACTTTGCATGCATTTCAATCCTGAATCCTTTTGTTCATCATTCGTCAGTATTGGTTATTTACTTAGAGACTGTCATCTTCAAACTGACTTTCATATTTCTGTAGCTAAAAATTTATAACTTTCCAGTAATTATCTGAATTTCTTGTGCTGTTAATAAAATTAATCAAAATAATATAAAAGAATAGAACATCAAAATAATATAAAAGAATAGTACGTATACAAATAAATATTTTGTGATAAGTTTTTTCTCTATGTTTTCTTAAACCTCTAATAATTTTTTTCTTGGAACTGACAAAATTTCTGTAAGGTTTGAAGTTTTAATGAACTGGAAGCGCATAAAATTGGAAGAAAACAGAATTTTCTGTATTGAAATTTTAACTAAGTCTGCTGATACCATTTTCCATGCTTTCAACTGCTTCCACTGATTTTTCAGAAATCAATAGATCTCCAAATAGAAACTTACAAATTAGGGCAGAAAAAGTAGTTTTGACCCTAAGTGGTCCTGCAGGGACCTCAGAGATTAGCACCACCTATCATGTTCATCAGACTTATGTATGCAGGCAAACAAATGAACCAACATTTGTGGTTGTTATCGTAATAGATAAATACAAGTACCATACATAGAGCCAAATATGGGTGCACATTACAAAATCTGCAATGCTTGTCGCACTATCATTTAGAAATAACTCGATATTTTGAATTGATCATTGCTTTTTGTATTCTGGTTATTGAAAATTATAAAATCAAAGTTTTAAGGACATGAAATTGATGTGAGAAAAATTACAAGATTAAAACTTGGAAGCACACAGAGGATGCGTATCTCTGCCAACACCATTATCACTACAACAGGGGAGGTAATTGAGCATGGACTCACCCCAAAATTCAATAACTCTCTCCGTAGCCTATTTCCACAAAATTTCATTGAAATTTATTGAGAATTTAGAAATATCGTGTAAACAGATAGACGGATGGAAAAACCAGTGGTCTTACATATACTTCTTCAATTCCATTGGCAGAAGTAAATAATTAATTTGATTATCATTTGGTGAAGTAATAATCAAATATAAATGAACCTTATTTTCAAACTTGCATACAATTAAAAAGTCACCTTCAATCCTATGTTCTAAACTATATTCAGGCCTAAAACAGCTCAATGTTACCAACTGATTTAATCTAGTAAAATGTATGATAGAGTCATGATAAACAAGAGATTGTATTTGGAAATTCAGAAAAATTATGGAAAGATTGACTTTGCTTCAGTGGAAAGGTATGTTCTATCAATAGCTTGTTCATTTCGTTTTGCTTTTTGCTGCTTTTGAGAGCAAATTTGTAGCGTTCAAAATCCATTTGAATATCAGTTTTTAAATAAAAAAGCAAATTTTCTCATCAATGCCCCTTTGATTTGCATTGCTTTAGTCATTGTCAGCATGAACCAAAGGAATATTTTTGGGAATGGGGAAAAATTGCTGATTAAACCCGAGTGGTATTGTGCTGTGAGAATGTATATAAATGGCATTCCCTTACTTTTGGAGGAGAGACAAAAAAAAGAATTTTTGTAGTGTATAGATAGTGAGTAAACACTCACTATGTATACACTACAAAAATTCTTTTTTTTTAGTTTACTGATGATGAAAATTTCTTAGTATATATCCAAATACTCATTCCATGTCCTTAAAATTTCTCTGAACTTGATTAAATTTTCAAATTTTCTCACAATGGTTAAAGTGATCTTCCCTTTTTCCAGTGCAACACCATTGCTAAGCACCACATTTTGTAACTTTTAACCAAAAATTTATCTTAGTAAATGAATTTTTAACCTGCATGTTGTACATTGAAAACCTAGATAAAAAGATTATGGTTAATAGTTGGGAATTACTGAAAGCATTACTGAAAAGATAGATTCTGTCCCTACTTACATGTGTTTGTGTATTCTAACACAGTTTGAAAGACTTGAAAATTGGCATCAATGCTTCACTAGACCCCTCTAAAAATGTTTTTGATTTAGAAGAAAAACAACTTTTTTGATCTTTTTGAGGCCTTATTTTGATAGGTTCAATGATAACATCTAGATTCAGGAGAATCTCAATATTTCTAGATGTTTTTGATCTATTTTAGATGTTTTCCATGATGTCATAAACAGGATTTATTCTGGCCATATTTATCCTTTCATGGAATTTTTTTACATGACTTCAAATTTTGACTTGGATGTTTAATTATTGACTGTGATAACAAGTTATACATACAATTATATATTAATTAAATTTAGATAAACGTATAATTGCCTTTTGATTATTATAAATCATCTTGTAACTCAATTATGATACATGTACTTCATTATTGAAGTATTTATTTTGATTCAACTGAAAAAATCAAGAGCAAATTTTTCTGTGCAAAGTTTAAAAGGTTAGTAACATGATTCTGGCAACAAAAATACATGCTCATGTGTCATTTATTTTAGAGTGAGTTTACTGAGAGAAATTCTGTGATAAGAAAAAAGATGAAGATACTAATCGAATTGATTCCAGGAATCGCTGTAATCATTTTTTTCAGAAACTGATATTTGCAAAATTCTCATCTTAGACAGATAACATGAGTCAGAGTTTATAAAAAGTGAAACAGTAATAAGCGCAACTCTTTCTTTCTTCCAAGTGCATAAATTATAAATTTGCTCAAATTCCATGGGCAAAACAATAACTTTGGAAACTGACAGCAAATCTGTAGATGTCTTGGAAACATCTGCAGTAAAATTCAATCTGCCTTTAATGATGTCAAGATTACTTTTTAATCAAGAAACCCAACCTGAAGCCAAATTGGTAGGTGGTGAAAATTAAAAGTTATCTTTAAACCTTGCACATTGCAAGACAAAAAAAGCAATCAGAAATTCAATTAAATCCTTAAAGTGAAATTTCCCACAAGGCTAATCTATGATCACTTTCACCAACCGGAAAGTTCATGTAAAAACTAGAACATTTACTTGGTTAATGCAGGGAAAATGATGCTGAATGAGAAGAAATAGTACCGATTTCTTCTCGTTTATGTTAAAAATTTATGTATTTATTAATGTATTACTTTTAAATGTAAGAATGCCTGTCTGTTGCAATGCTAATTGACTTTTCAAATAATATGTTTAATTGATTGATTGATTTTGCAAATGCTCCATGAAGAATGGTATGAAGGAACAATAACTGAAGATTGTAGTAAAATGAGGTCACTGAAGTGGCAACAGTATAATGTGAGTTTTCCTAAGGAATAATGTTTAAAAAGGTTACTATCAAATTACTATGACTGCTGTCACTTAATACTGGTAATAAGATTCTTTATGATAAATATCTAGAAAGACAGAGAAGCAAGGGCGTATGGGAACTCTTTGATTATGGATTAAGGTAGATGATTTGATTTTCCCCCAAATTTACTCAAATTAAAAACCTAAGTACAAGTTTCCAATAAAAAAAAGTCTTCTTATCAATCAACGATACACAGTGCAAATCGCACTACATGCAACTTGAATATTTCAGCAGCAAAAATATCATTTGCCCCATTATTTTCTCCTGAATTTGGCATGGCACTTGCCCTCTCAATCCCCTGGCTGGTACGCTAATGCAAAGAAGCATGTGTGAGTTCAATCCAGCCAGGAAAAGTCTTTCTACTGGTTTCATTTGTGGAAACAAGTTAATATTCTATGAAAATGCAAGTACAGTAAACCCACACCACAACAAATGTATTGGCGGGGAGGGTGTTGTCATTAAAAACGAAAGTTTGTGATGGTTGTCCTGCGATTAGTAAATGAGAAGTTTGGTAGTTTGCTATATATCGTCCTTTTCACAGAGAAACTACATGACCTCCAACTAATGCTAGATGAACTAAATGAAGAAAGCAAGAGAGTTGGTCTACATATGAACTTCAGTAAAACAAACAAAAATCATGTACATTGATCACATTGAGAATAAAGACATAACTATCAAAATTGAAGATGCAAAACTTGGGAAAGTTGGCCACTATATCTACCTAAAACAGCGAATCTGTAAGAAACTACAAGAGAAAGAAATCAAGCAAAGAATCACACTAGGATGGCAAGCCTTTGACAGAGTAAGCTCAACCTTCAAAAACAAGTTGATACCAATAATCCTAAAAAGAAGAATATACAACCAATGCATCCTCCCAATAGTCACTTATGGAGCTAAAACATGGAACCTAACCAAGAGACAGACCCGCGAACTGAGAAGCATGCAATGCGCGCATCGGAGAATCATGCTCAACTTCACATGGAGGGATTACAAGACAGCACAGTATATAAGGAGGAAAACGAGAGTCAGAGACATCATAGAATCTATTAGAAAACTTAAATGGCAATGGGCAGGCCACGTTGCAAGAATAACAGACAACCGATTGACATCACGACTCACAACATGGATCCCCAGAGATCACATGTGAAACTGAGGCTGACAAAATACAAGATGGAGAGATGAAGTGGACAAATTTACAAAAAACTGGCTTCACGACGCCTATGATAGAGAAGCATGGCAAATCCTGGGAAAGGTCTATGTCCAACGATGGACGTTAAAAGACTGATGATGATGTTCAGTAAAATCAACTTCCGTTTTTAAACCTTATTATAGTTTTATTTCAGTGATGTCTTTGTGAATAATAAACTTTTCAGTAATAACAATAAATTGATCCAAAACATCTTTTCTTTTTGTCAATTGAGATTCATGTTTATTTTTCATAATTAAACCGAAATTCACAGACAGAAAAAAGTTACGACCACAGATAACGTGCAGTATAAAACAACATCCATATATGATATACTATGATTATACCCTGTATGATATAAAGAACTAAATGCAGTGTATTATGTAACTGACACAAATGTTTGGAAAAAGTTTTAAAATATTTTTATGTATAGCGTTTGAAGCTGCAAACCTTTCTATAATATATATATATATATATATATACATATATATATATATATATATATATATATATATATATATATATATATATACGCACATATACGCACGTGAAAGAATAACGGCAGAAGGACATCAAACTGACAACAAAATCTACGGAATTGAATGGCAAACGGTTAGGTAGAGGAAGTCCGACAGAAGGAAATTCCACCTAGAGTGAAACATAAGCAAACGGGCAGTACAACAAATGGGCAGACTGGTGGAAGGAAATCAACCAGACAACAAAACAAACGTAACAGGACGGCGGGAACAACAAATCGGAAAACTATCTGCATACATTGCCAGTTAGATCAACTTGGAAACTTGAAAAAATCTTGAAAAATCTATGTTGACAGTTTTGGTTGTCGGTTTCTAATTAATAACATTTATTAAGATCTAAGACTGGAATGATGGCACTGAAGTATTTTTGATTGGACTATAGGCTTTCCCTTGCTCCCAAGCTGATAATTTTCTTTACCATAGATTTTCTGAGGAGAATCAAACTTCTGATAAATATCGTCCACCCCTAATTATCTCGAAGTATAAAAATCTTCTTGTTCATATTGTCCAATTGAAGCAAAGAAGATAAGTGGACTGTTAAACTCTACACAAAGTCTACGTTGTATTCGTAAGATGTGTGATCTCCTTGATAGACATCCGTGCAAATATCATTAATTTATTAAAACCACATCGTTCGTTTTGAATGGTATTCTGACGTGTTTTTTTTTTGTTTTTTTTTGTTTTTTTTTTTCATTTTACAAAAGACATGAAACGATTTATATCAATTCAGGTCTTATCCTATGGAAATGTTATGTCACTGTCTCATCTCTGATGCAAATTTTATGTAATGTTTTTTGCAGTTTCTCGGATTACTTTTCCAGTTATTTTCTGATTGACACGAAATATTGCCATTTTTTTTATCTTGCTTACTGATCAGTGAATGAATCATTCCATTAATGAAATAATGTTCAAATCACTATCATTCTCTTTATTATATTGTTGTAACCCTATTTTATTTCAAGTTGGATCAAATATGCAAATAGATGAGCATTAACGTTATATAATCAGCAGCAGCCTGTCAGTGTCCGTCGTTGAACAGAGACCTTCCCCAAGATTGGCCTGACCTCTCTATCATGGGCATTGCAGAGCCAGTAGTTTTTTGTCACTCTATCTTACCTCCTGTCGGCCAGAGTTTCGGATCTGATCTCACGGTATCCACGTTGTGAGTCGTGATGTCCAGCAGTTGAGATTCTTGCAACATCCAACCCATTACCATTTGAGTTTTCTAACAATTTCCTTAGATGGTTAGGACTCCAGTCTTTTCCCAAATATACAGTACAGGCTTGAGATTTTCTTCGAGTTACTTGGTTCCTTCTGCTGAGAGTTCACTGATGGTTTCTTTGCTGTTGGGCTTAAACATATGGGTGACTTCCATTAGAGTGGTTTTCATTTTGCTGTTGAGCTCATTGATCTCTTCTTGTCAGATGTTCATAACTCTTTTCCAGTTCGAACCTGAAGGATCGAGTAAGCTCTTTTGTACGCTAAGTGATTACATTTTAGAGCAGGACATTTTCTTGTGTTCTTTCTGGGTGTTAATTTGAATTTTGCATCTTATCATTTTGTGGTCGCTTCTTACATTTACTTGGTTTAGAACCTGAATATCTTCGACGGTATCACCATTGACTGCAAGGATGTAGTCGATTTTGTTTTGGGTTATGATACTGGGGCTCCTTCGTTTCCATTTCTAGTTGTTTATGATATTAAACCCTTATGATGTTACAAAATTAATAAGATCCCTCCTCGTATTTTATATATGAAATTGCAGACACAACTTTCAGTACCTTGTCCTTCCCGAGCGTATAGTTCCCATAATGATGAAATTATTCTTTGGTATACTGGAGTATGGAATTCAAGTCATCGTAGAACTTGTCTATCTCTTTCTTGTTTTATAATGAAGTAAGAGCGTAAACATGATACTGGCTACGCAATTGAATCTCACAACGTCGTCTTTGAGGGGTTTTTTTTATGTATAAGTGAGCCAACTCCACTTTGTTTTCCTTTTCCTTCTCCGTGACTGAACAGAAGATGTTTGCTCGTGAGTTCGATTAGATCCTCTCCAAGTCTTCTAATTTCAATGATGCTGATGATATCCCGATTAATGTTTTCGATTTAATTTTCAAGATTGGTTAGGTGCATGTCTGATGAAAGTGTTCTGACTTAATAGGTAAGGTACCGATGTAAAGTAAATATTTTCTTGGTTTCGTTCCTGGTGTTTTCTTAGGACTGTTTCCCTTGGAGCACGTCACCACAAATGAAAGTAAGTAATATTATTGGGCCTTTTGAGGTTTCTCCTTGATGACGTTTTTGGTGTTTGGTTAGTCACCCCCATCCATAACAAGTGATAAGGCTGGGCTTTTTGGTCGCAGCAGGAACGACCAGTATATTATAGTAGTACAAACACTGTTGCACTGGCCGATGACGTGTTGAAAAAGGTCTAGTTGTAAACAACTAATGTCAATAAGAGTAATCTTGGAGCTCCACCAGCCTTAACCATCCATTGAATCCCCACTTGCATGGGTATGCGCAGCGTTGTTAAGAATACTAGCAGAATTTTTTTTCTTCATTGTCGTACTGTTGCAGTGGATTTTTAATATGAGGTTATGATTCCCCTCTCTCATAATATGGATACTTATTAAAAATTGGGGTATTATGTCAGTCGGTTTTTGATATGTGACTATGATTCCCCTCTCTTATAATATGAATACCTATTAAAAATTGCAGTATCATGTCAGTAGATTTTTAATATCTGGCCATGATTACCCTCTCTCATAATTGGAAAACCTTTTAAATTTTGCTGTGTCAGTAAATTTTTGATAAGTGGCTATGAAACTACTCTCATAATATGGATACATATTCATTTCACTTGTGAACTTTGTTTCATCTCCGTGTCTATTTTCAAACGTAGTGCGTAGAACTCTCCTCTTCCATAAAGGAAACATAGCTACCAGATATTTAAATCTGAACGAGATGGTGACTTCCGTCTTCCCCTATAACTCCTCTCATGACATCAGCATGTGGCAGTAAACACGAATATGTAGGGCAGACTCCTTTGTCCTCTGCAACTATTAGAACCATCTTTCTACTCGATACTATCATCACCATCATTATTACTACTACTCTGCTCCTTTGTTGGATATTAACACCAACAATTTACTTTCATTTTAATGTCTTTTTTGAGCAATATTGTGGTTAGCATGCCACTCTCAAAAGTCAGTTATAATGCCTTTATTACTAAATAGATGCTCTCCATCAAACTCGTATGTTTATTTTTAAATATATCATTAGATTATTACATTTGAAGGTATACTTTAGCAAGATGTGTTTCCTTAAAAATCTCAGATGGATATTCAAAAACTATTTTGCGTCAATTCTTTGGAACTTTTGTGTAAAATCTTTTCCGAACAAATATCTGACTGTTGATAATTAAAAAAAGTTTTTGTTCAACTGATTTGCTCAGGCACTGAATCTTATGAATACATATTGTTGAAAAATCGTGAATTTCTCTGATAAATCGTTACATATTACTCTTGCAGTGGAAAGATGTACCTTCATCACCTATTTCAGTTTCATAGGTGATAAATTTAGGCCCAAAATTTTGGAAAAAAAATGGTGATCTCAAATTACACTAAAAGTTAATATCAAATAGATTGTGATTTTCACTCTAAAAAGATGTAAACTTATAACAAATTTCGGCATCCTTTTTGGAAAATTGTGGCCTAGAACTGTGAAAATTGTCTCGAAATTACCAAAATCAATTCCTCAATTCAATTTCACCACCTTTGTTTCAAGTTAACCTCAACTCAGTCCACATGTATTATGTTAGGTTGATAAGCCTTGTAGTTTTTGCAGAGAAAAACAAATGAACAGAAGGCTCAAATATCAGTGTATATGTATATACATTTATATATTTGCGGGAATTATTGGCATTGCCCAGGAATCAAATAACTTCTTGTATACCACAGGCCAACACCCATGCACTCCTCACATACAGCTGAGCATTATCTCCTTGCCTATTGTCAAAACTAATGTTTGTTTTTTTTTCTGTCAGTGCTTGGAATCCCTGCTGGTAATTTTATACAAATCTTGTGTAAGTGTGTCATAGAAATCCTGGCATTGCCTGGGGAAGAAATAACTGCACATTTGTTAATGCAGAATTAAACATGTTCTTAGATAAATATCTTCTTACACAACACAACCATGTGGATGGTGGTGGTGTAAGTCAACAAATGGACTGAGTGTATTAAGTGTACCTCCTGGCAGGTTGTGCAATTGAATCTTGGCATAGGTGTCACTCATCCTCATGGAAGGTTTACTCTATCTACCAGGCAGACTGCATTGGACAGGTCATTGTAATCTGTGCAGCTTCTCCTGTGACTGTTATTAAAATGATTAAAACCGGATGTTTGAGCTTAGGATTCCAACAATAAGAAATTTGTAAAAAAATTCTTAAACGATATTTGGCAATCTTTCATTTTGTGAGGGCAAAAATTTCAACCATTGTGGAAATTGATTACGGATGCAGAAAAGGGCAAAAATAAAATGACTGAAAACTTGAAAATGACTAATTGTATTACACCGTGATTGAAAACGGTCAAGTTCCATGCACTTTTTCACTCAATGGTAAAAAAACGACACACTAAATTTGAGAGTCATTTTTAACATTGAGTGAATGGGTGTGTGTAAAATTCACACGAATATTGTGTAGACAACAAAATTTATATACATATATACATATATATATATATATATATATATATATATATATATATATATATATATATATATATAAAAATATACATATATGTATATATATATATATATATATATATGTATATATGTATTAATATCAAAGGATTAATAAATCTTACCTCTGAACACTTTACTCCCGAGTCTGTCCCACTCCTTACAGCTCATATTATACAAATATAAATATATATATATGTACTGTATATTTTGGTAGATAAGGCCACCTCCAAATAAGGTGAAACCAATTTCATCCAGAATTCATAGTTTTAACTTATATTGGTAGTATGAAATGACCCATAAACTACTGAATCAACTGCAGTGAAGTTTAGGTCAGTGACCATCAAATGTTTATTGCGCATTCTTGTTGCCAGAAATGTAAACACAACTTTTATAGGGCCTGAAACACACTGTGAATATGCAAGAGTATGTTTTCTTTTTTATGACTGACTTTATGCTATTTTTTTTTACGATTATAACCCAATTTAAAACTTCAAAGATGATAAGGAATTATTGCAATTGGTTTTAAATTCAAAAGTGCTTCAAAAAGTGCGTGTAGGTAGTCAGTATGGATTTTATTGCAAAATAAGAATCGTGTACACTATTCAAAAGTGAAGAGTCCGGCGACCTTCCCTGCTAAACCATCATTAAAACCATTATGGGATTTTGAGAATATAGTTTTTGTATCAGCAATCTATTTGCAAATGCTCTTGAAATAGACATGCCTGTAATAAGGGGAGGATTTTAAAGATTAACAATGACCAACGGAAAAGTGGTGTTCAATGTAGATGACATGGGCACATTTATCCTTTACAGTGCTCAGCCATCATCTCTGGTAGACTGCCCAACATTTCTGGTAATAATAATCCAATTTTTAAGATGTTCATTAAAGCTTTGTTATAGAATAGGTTACAGAACTAATCAAGCACTATTTTGTGTAGTATTTTAAGATCACTGTTACCTATTGGGTCGCATTTAGGATCTGTCACGTCTTATCTGTTGATATATATGGTATATATGTACATACATATACACATTCATGCACATATATATATATATATATATATATATATATATATGTGCGTATGTATGTATGTATGCATATATATATAGAGAGAGAGACAGAAAGACAGACAGAGAGAAAGAGAAAGAGACTGGAAATTGTGAGGTTGTAAAAATATCTACTTGTTTTTGTGTAATTCAAGTGGTTTCTTCACATTTTCTTACTTTCATTGAGACTTAACCATCAACTACTTCGAGGCTGTTGATACTGTACATAAATGTTTACATCTTATCAATATCATGTGAGATTTTATTAAAAAATGACCTAAATCATCGAAGTGGAAGAGTTCATTTTTCAAATGGTCGGTAGGAAAAACTTTCATCAGCAAATTTATCACCCTTAAGAGAAAGTGTCCATTGTTACAGACAGAGAAATAAACTGAAGACACATTATTCATTATATTCTTATAAAAGAATAAGGTGATTAAGAAAAATATGTTCATTTGATTTACAATTATCCTGAAAACATTATCTCTTCTGCAAATGATGTACATTGGCAAAAATGCAATTAAATATTCAAATAATAGTAAAAGCAATCGCACTTCGTGTTTGTTAATCGCTTTTTCATTAACAAATGATTAACTTTTTGGAGTTGATTTTATCCTTAATGAGTAAAATTTTTTTCTGGATATGTTTTTTGGTGAATAACAATTATTCTGTCAACCAAAAAACTAGTTCATCATAATATAAAAAATTAAGTCGATGATTATTATTATAACTTCAACAACAACAATAGAATTAAGTATTTGTATAATTGATGGAAGTTATTTATTATAATACAAATGTAACAACTTTGTTTGTTATCATTGCTATGTTTTGGACTTCAACTAATAATAACTGAGCTGTGAGTATGATAAGGTTTTGAACATTGTTAATAAATCAACTTGCAGTGTAAATAAAAAAGGAAGATGGTTGAATTCTGACGGTTTTTATGCATTTTCCAAACACAAATAATTTTCTTGGTATTATGCCAATCAAATGATGTTTTCTCTACCCTTCAACCCTGTAATTGAGCAATAATTCAACATTTTCCTTCCTTTCTTGAATAAAGATTATTTTTCATGTTGATCAAACTGATTCCTTGTTCTGTCACCAATATCTAAATAATGACTCATTATTTTCTCAGACATTTCCCTTGGGGAGCAAATGTTCAAATTTTGGTTCTGATCTATCTATAACTCATTACAGTTCAACACATTCTGTCTTAATTCCCATGAGAATCTTTTGCCAACAAATTGGATGACACATATCTCTCTATCAAAGTATTTATCTATCAAGCTATCCTATTTTCTTCATATCTAACAATTGATCTGCCAATCTTCCATGCAAATATATCAATTCATTGACTAATTTATTGTGAAGATCAATATATCTGTCACACCACTGAATCCAATAACTAAATTATTTTGCTGAATTATCTGTTTACTTTGTAAAGTAAAATGTCTACCATATCATTACAATCATACTGGCTCATCTACCTCTTTATCTAATTACCCTAGTCCATGCAGATCTATCTATCTATCTATCTCTCTATCAATCAAATATATGTGATTGAACACAACCCTTCATTTATCCTAATGTATGACTGAACACAAACCTTCATCAAGACCTAACTAATCTGCACAAACATCTTTATGCACACATAATAAATCTGTCTCTATAATACATATAGCCTGTGCACAAATCTATTTAGCTATAATTCTCTTTCAATTTAAATATATAACTTTTAGCTGGCAAATCTTTATATCTCCCGGTGTTCATATGAATTTCACTTTTTCACATACATATTCACACCAAAACACACACACATATATGCTAGTTTCAATGTGTTTGTCTGTAACAGAGAGAGAAATGAGGATTTTTCTTATATTAATGTTTATCTTATTCTGTTCTGAATTCATTTGTTTTGAGCCACATTATTTGATCAATGTGTATTTCTTGATCTATCATTTGAAAAATCTGACACTACATTTGTTCTTTTTCAAGTTTCAAGTTCAATCCTCTTCTCTTTCTTTTATTCAGGTATGAGTTGTTTTTTCCCTTTATTTTTCTCAAGTAACAAGCAAGAAGTGAACGTCTAACTTTGAATAAAGATAATGCAAAGACCCAAGTTCCCTAATTGGTATTCATGCATATCTTTTGGTGTTGAATACTCAACAAATTGGATACGTGCAATCCCATAAGACATAAATTATTGGATCTTAGATCCTTCTTAAGTCACCCATGTATTGGCAGTAATTCATGTTATTCATCTCGCCTTATTTGCTACTGTACCCTCTTTGGAAATGGTAAATAAAGTTCCCAACACTTTTCATTTTATGTCAGCTGTTTGTTATCAGCATAATAAGTTCTTGGATTGGCTCTGTTCGTGAAATGCCAGCAACATGGCCAGAACCACATTCTAGCAAGGAATATTAGTGAATGATTTCTTTTTTAGGTCTTTACTATGTAAAACAAGAATGCAAAATTACCCCAACATTTCTTTGATCAGGTATACATTCATGCAAACAGGAATTTTATGGAAGTTTTCTAATATGATCTCTGGTATTTGATTTGTTTCAAAAAAAGGGGATAGGCTCAAGTAGAAAAATGTTTTATAGAGAAAGGCTGGAATAGTGTCTTTGAATAGAAGAAATACAAGATGGGTGAAAAGAAACTTCTAATGGGAAATTTTAAGTGTGGATCGAGGAATTCATAAGCAAAATAAAGCAATATTCACAAAAATGTTGTATACTTTCTGATAGGGACATCTAGTAGACGTAGAAATAAATTCACTTCCTCTTTATTTCCTTATTTCCTGTTTATTTAATCCATGATATCACAAGTTGGATTTATCAAACAAATACATCAAATGTTTTATTGCCTCAAATAATTACAGATATACGTTTTGAAAAAAATGAACTGACGGTTTTATTTTAGCATTTGAACCTAGAATACAAAGCAAAGGTTCAGTTTTTTCTTATCAATTCCCATTGGTTTTACCACTACTTCAACACTTAGCTTAGTCATTTTATGCACAAATGAACTAAATATTCCTAGCTTTTGGTGATAAAAAACTGAATTTTAGAATTTTTTGTCTGAATTCTTATTTTAGTAAGTTTCAGCACTCAGGAGAAAAAAGATTATCAGTTGTCAAGAATTGAGACAGGTATCAATGGCAGACTGAATAGGGCTATTATATGTGCAATCTTTAGCATTCACGAATTAAAAATTGTTCACTTAAATGAATCACCGCATAATGGTCAGTATCTTCTGTCTGTAATATTTGTCTAGGGGATAACTATTAAATATTAATAATAGAATAATCTCCCTTATTCATTATTTGTAAATGTATGAAAAAATTGAGGTTTGTTCTGGTTGAACATGCAGATCAACATGATTTTTTTGACATTTTTTAAGAACAGCACAATAGTAGAATAATTTGATTACTGCCATCATTTTTTGACTGCCTGCATTAACTAAAAAGTACTCAGAGAGCACATACCCCTGTCAACACCGTTTTCTGGGGAAATAATAATGCATGAATCTGCTACAAAATTTAATCACTTCTTTCATAGTTTATTGCCCAACCTCCCCAAAACTTTCATTGATATATATTCAGAATATTTGGAGATATCAGGTGCACTGAACTAGGCAATATCATGTGGTACTGACATATTACTAAAATGTAAGGGGGATAATTGTGCATGAATCTACCCCCCAAATTAATCACTTTTAGCATAGCCTTTTGTCCACACTTCCACAAAATTTGATAGGAATTCATTGAGAACTTTTGGAGATATCTTGTGGATAGCAATAAGCATAAACATAAATGTATGAAAATAAAAAAAGAAAATATCTCTCAACCAAAAATTGGAGAAATAACTCCTGGATCTTACCTGAAATTTAACCAATTCTCCCTTGTCCCATGACCTACCCTTCCAGAAAAATCCATTTGATTCCATTGAGAACCTTTGAAGATATTGTGAAGAAATATAGCCTGAAGAGTAATGTTCAATCGCTGTATTAAATGCTCCTAACCCAAACTTCTTTTATCCATTCATTGTTCTATAAGTTGATGATGTTTTGTGAAAGTAAATCATTATTTAAATAAATCATCTAAGGGTAAAATCTAAAATTTTATCTTTGAATACAAAAAACTTCTTTTTATATGTGATGACAACTTTGTCATTACTTTTGTGAAACATATGTATGATCAATTTTTCATTGTTTTATTTGTTCAATGAATTGTATTGGCATAAATAGATTTCAATTCTATTGCAGATAGGTTTTAAGAAATGATCTGATCAAGATGCCACCTGTACAGCTATATACATAGATGTATTTGTGTAAGTGGGAGTTGAATTTATTCATACATACAGTGGCCAGGGTGCTTCTCTTTCAACTCATTGAACATTAGACCTCACTGGGTGCTCAAGAAATCCAGCCAAATCAAAGTCAGCCTTGATCCATAAAAGGAGGGCATCTCTTAGTAGGATCTGCAAGCAATTGGTTGTCAGTTAGTATGTTAGCTGTTGCTCCATAAACACACACTCTCTCTCTCCTCTCTCCTTCTCTCTCTCTCCCTCTCAATATATATATATATATATATATATCTATATATATATATAGAGAGAGAGAGAGATATTATGAGTATTGGAATCTATGTATCACTTTGCAACAACTTAGCTGTGGTTGGACTTTCTGATGAACTTTCGGCAGGTTTTTTTTTCCCTAGAAGTACAGATTAAAAGTTTCATCTTTAATTCCATGGTGGGACCACTTCATTTCAGTTTATCATAGTTTTGTTAAATTCTCAGATTTGATTCACTTGGCAGATTCATGTACATTCCCTGAATATCTAATGAATGAATCTGACTTGAACTTCCTCGTCAGATAGGCCAACCAGGTTCAAGTCAGTATTTGGTCATTCTGATAGGATATATTTGTTTTTACGGCCCTGATTCCAATGTTCATGATACTGTGTTCTGTCCATTTCTGTAGGGACACGAAATTTGGGTTCAGAAAAAGTTCTGGCCAATGTACTCATACAGGATTTTGCTGTGATGCCTTTGATTCTTTTTGTATCGAGTTCTAAAATCCCCTCGGAAATATAGTGACACAAAGCTCCTCAAGTAAATGTTAGGTTAAAAAAGTTAGTATCTAATCATTGAATTCTTATGTGTTTCCTTCAATGACTTCTACGGGTGCTGTCTTGTGTTACATGAATGGTTATTACTATTATTCTCTGTTATAATATAAAGTTTAATTAAAAAATATAGTTCCACTGTTTTAAAAAGATCCAAATTTCCTTCTCAGCTTGACTTAGTAGATTATGATTTTTGGGATTGAACAATGAACATAATGATCTCCTACTATCAGAAATTTTAAGAGCAAATGATATCATCATTCTATCTGTTTCACTGATGTGGTTTTAGTCCAAGAAACTTGCTTGAAAATGGGGGTCAACCACACAAAAATTGTGACAAAAAAAAAACAACAGATTTTGTATCCTCAAAATATTCTGAATGATCAAAAAAATTGTATGAAGAGAAAATCCTGAAATTCAAAATGGCTACCAACCTTCAATTAATCATTGGGGGAAAAAGTCTAATGTGCTGTCCATTACAAATCACTATCCAAATAAAAAAGTCCATAACCTGTTTCTGATTTGGGATAAACTATGCTACTGTATGACACTCATAATTTTTTTGTTGCTATTGCAGGAGAGCTCATTCAAAATCAGAGCCAAAATTACATCTGCAAAATTGTTTGCCTGTGATTCAGAAAGTGATTAAGTAACTCAAGAATCACGCAACATATCCCCATGAAATTTTTTTTGTGTACAACAGGGAACCCCAGACATGTTTTCAGCAGGTTTGTCTTTGGGAATTCATAATAGAAATGTCAATAATGATAGTTTAGGATCATCATTTATGCTCACAACCATAAAGACCAGTAAAATTTTAAGCAAAATAAGGTATAAAAAAAGTAAATAAATTGACACAACATTCGTTGGAAAGAAATTTCATCAGCTTTCAAAATACCCAATTTGTATCTAGTAGGCATGAAAAGTTTTTGCCAACAATGTGAAGCTAGGTATTTTGCATTTTATTAGGACCTTTCAGTACCTATGTACTTCGTAGTTGACAGTGTATGGATTATAAATTTATCTTTAGTTAGAAAGAAATTTAAGTATATGTGCATTTCAAAATCCACTGTCTGTAGATTCTTGATGGAGATATATATACATCAATATTGTTGTAAAGTATATTTCCTCAGCTTTCCAACAGCATGTCAGTCTTGTATCTGTGGTGCATAAAAAGTTACAGTTCAAAAGATGAAACTAGGTTCTATGCATTCATGGAAATTTTGAGTATGAGCATATTTCTTTACAACAATATTGATGGACATTTTATCAGCTTTCCAATAGTGTATTTTGCCAGTTTTCTATCTAGAAATTTTATCTAGGAAATTTGTAAAGAACTAATTGATTTTGAATGAGCTCTCCTGAAATAATAATAAAAATGATGAATGTCAAACAGCAGATTTGTTATCAGCATCCTTCAATTATTTTATTTTGGTTTCATGACAAATCTTATTCTAAAATACCTTGACCTATAGAGTTTATCCAAAATCAGAACCGAACTATGAATGACTTTGTTTTCTGATTTGTGAGGGATAGCATGTAGGACTTTTTTCTCTGCTCATTGATTGCAGCTTTCTCAAGAATTGCTCATCCCAACAATTTGACACTTCATTATCCACTGAGCAATATAACTGCAATATACTCCAACTTGATACTATGCCTGGTTCTCAAAATAGATTATTGTCTCTAGAGCGAGGGCATTTTGAATCTCAGAATTTTCCCTATATGTGACTCTTGTAGACTTTTTTTCTCTTATCCAGAATAAATTGGGGATGCAAAATCCATTGGATTTTTTCCCTTGCAATTAGTGATTTGTCAAGTTACATTTTTACTGGACTATTTATATAGAACACTGCTTGGGAGTTGTGTAGCTTATTGGAAAACATTGTTATCACTGACATAACTGAAGACATATGAATAAATGCTCATGAGTATTTTGATCCTTCCTGTATAGAATTTGGCTTTTAAAAAGACCGAATGAATGTTTCTACTGTTCCTATATGACAAGCCCTTCCTTATCGGTTTAAGGATCTGGAATATAGAAACAATGTTTATCTTGATTGTAAAGCAATATTGATAGTTTAGTTGTTTCTATGAATGGAAAGCTTTGTGGAAACTTTATTACTTTATATAATTCATAGAGATTTATTCATTTGGAATAATATCCTCTCCATAAGGAACTGTCAGTATCTACACCATTGACAGTTTGCAGTTTTTATAAGCAAAAATATAATTATGATAATGAATTCAATATGTTTTTTATCAAAATTATCTAAGAAAAAATTGATTCTCATCAACTGGTTTTTTTAAAGAAAAGAGGCAAAAAATATATACATTAACCATAAAAGACAGAGATCAAAAGTTTCTATATAATATAACGCAATTTATTATCATTCTGCTGGATCTCATACATCCATTTCTTAATACATAACTGCATGAAGTGAAGAGACTGGACCTCCAGTTTCTGTTTCAAATGGGAAAACATAATGACATGTTATAACACTAATTCCAATCACAAATAAACTTTAAATGAATTTTTTTCACATGACTCCATATTGTGACAACATATCTAATTCTCTGTTTTGTTTTTACATGTTAATAACTCTTATGGAACATTTTATGCTTCAGAAACAAGAAACTTGGAGAATGGAAGGTACGCAGATTATATTTTCACTTTTAGAGTTGAGAATCAAAGTGATTTTTCTTTCAATTTTAGGGCTCAAAATTTAGGTAGAATTATTCTTTTTCACTTTAAAGGGCTCTTAGTCAAGGCAAATATTTTGCATAAATTTAGGTGTCATTTTTTGATTTTATTTCATTTTAACTTTTAAAGATCAAAATCAAAGCAAAGATATTTTTCTTCAATTTTAGGTGTTGGATCAGCAGGGAAAGTTATTTTTTGCATAGTTGTGTTCAAAATTGAGGAGAATTTTTAACCAATTTTTGGGGACAAAATTGAAGGAAAACTTTCATTAGCACTGCTAAAAACCCCCCAAATGACACCAGAATTTTTCCCACCCTCGAATCCTGAACGCACCAGGGTTACATTGAATAATTATCTCCGGCTGCAATACAGCGTTTGGGAGGAGAGGGTGAAAATAGTTATAATCTTTTGCAAATACAAGTATAGATTCATGAAAATACTTACAAACTAACAAACTATAGATGAAAATCAGCTGGCTTCAAGGGTAGCTATTCAACAATTGACCACTTTCATGCAATAAATCAACTAATCAAAAAGTTTTTAGAATACAACAAACCACTCTGTGTGTCCTTTGTAGATTATAAGAAAGCATTTGACTCTGTAGAACATACGACAGTCCTCAAAATCAAGAAGATTTTTTTTTCAATTTTAGGATTGACCCCTAGAATTGAAGAGAGGATATTCCTCTTGATTTTGAACCTAGAAAATGTAAAAAGATTCCCCCTTAGATTTTGACCACTAATATTGGGAAAAAAAATTTCCACCCAGTTGAGAAGAAAATTTTTTGTTCAGTTTTAGATATCAAAATCTGGGGTCGGGGGAATTTTTGCCCTTCTAGGTGTCAAAATCAAGGGGGGGATGATTTTTCTTTCCACTTTTAGTGATCTAAATCAAGGATTAGACTTTTTTCTATCTTAAGGGAAAAAAAGCGAAGTGGGTTTTTTTTTCCATTTTCATAGATCAAAATCAAAGTAGGAATCATTTTCACTTTTAAGGGTTAAAATTCAGGGTAAGCTTATTTTCTGTTTTAGGTGTCAATATTGAAGGAGAATTTTCTTTACTTTTAATGATTGAAATTGAGAGGGAACTTTTTTTTATGTTTAGAGGTCAAAATCAAGGCGGAGATTGTTTTCTTTTTTAGGTTTCAAAATTGAGGGATGATTTCATTTTCACTTTTAAGAATCAAAAACTAGAGGAACTTTTTTTTCAGTGATAGGATGAGGGAATTCTTTCTTTCTCCTTTACAGGTGAAAATAGTGGGAGTCATTTCTTTTCACTCCCAGGGGGCAAATTTAAGTGGGAATTTTTTTCACTACTAAGTGTCAAAAACAAGAGAGAACTTTTTCTCCCTCTTAGTGGTCAAAAGTGAGGGGAAACTTTTCCTACCGCTTAAAGGTCAAAAGTGAGAAAAAATTTTTTTTTTAAGGGTTTTAATCAAAAGGAAACAGTTCAGTCAGGCCATGCCAAGTATTTTGCTAGAGGTTTATAAGAACTTGGATAACTCTTCCTAGAGGTTTTGAGGTACCTTTCTTCCGTGTATGCACTATATGTGTAGCTATGCCAGTCCTTTGTGAGAGACCTCTCCCGCATCTCTCAAAAGATCTGTTATTATGCCATCTTCACCTGGTGCTATTCTGCACCTCATATTCTGTGGTGCAAACAATATCTTTTTTTCTTGTCTATATACTTATGAGCAGAACTTTTCTTCATAGATAAATCATTATTTTATTACTCAAAAGTATTTGAACAAGCAGAAAGTCTGTTTTTAATGCTTAAGCTTGTAGGAACCATTAATGATTTTTAGCAGAGAGGCATCCAAGTTACTTACTAGTTTGGCTACTCTTCCATAAAGCAATGTGAGTTTGTTTTTTTAATCTTTTGAGTGATAGAGAAAAAACTCACTTTATTTTATCTAACACTCTAATTCTCTGAAAAATCATTTTCAAAAAGTTCAGCATTGTAGTGGTCTACTTCTTTAAGCTCTGCATTTTTCTTGTCCTCAATGTATTTGTTGCATATAATGTTGGTCTTACTGAAGTCCATGTGAAGATTTAATTTCTTGCTTTCTTCATTCAATTTGTTTTACATTATCCAGAGTTCAACTAGCATCATCTTGTGTAACTTCTCTTTTGAGCTGGAAGAGCTAAGAGGCTTTGTAGCCTGATAGAGGAACTGATAAGTTGGTAGATATGTTGTAAAACTGATACTACTCATTGCATAATTGCATCAATGGCTTTAAAGACTTACACAGAGTCAAAAGCATTCTTGAAGTCAACAAAGCAAGTTAGTTACTGAGAGGATAGCAAAAATTTTTCCTATGAATCTAATCAATATTAGGATATTTAAATAGAATCATGACCTGCAATAAAGATTGGAAGGGATAGGGGAGACAATGAAGAGATTCAGGCAAATATTGAGAGAAATGCAGAGGCAAGAGATGATGAATAATCTTGATTATCAATAACTGAGGAATTTTCCCTTGGTCAGCTAGGATATATAAATGTCAGAACACATGAACACAGCAAAAGTGTGTCAATAGGATTGTTCCGGATAGCGGTGATAAATATCATTAGCAACAATAAAAACTACATGCGTAACAGATAATAAATGAAAAAGTGTTTTTCTCAAGTTTTCGTCAGAAAGTTGTGTTGGGGTTACTCAAAGAAAAACATGGAAAAAGGGGTAATGAAAGAATAAGATACTTATGTCACATTCTGTTAAAAAGACCAAATTTTAAAAAAATATGCATGGATTCAAATTAAAAGATGAATTAATCTTTGACTGACATTGAAAATTGAACCTCCACTAAGGAGAATTTGCAAAAAACGAAGGCATTTCCCTTACTCAGTGAAGCAAGAGTGTGTGTAAAATTTCAAGATCAATGTAAATGTCAAAGCATACAAGTAACCTAAAAAGCAGAAACAGTTTCTAAACCAGTGTTGTGGGTAGCAGTGATAAATATATGCAGACAAATTATACACGTATAAAGATATACATAAACAAATCAATGTTTCATGGTGACTCAGCGTAAAACTCGAAATCACTATGAAGCATTGAATTGCTCAACCCTGATACCAAGCTCTTTTCACTTATAGATAATTTGACCCTGAAAAATGATAACAATATATACATATTGTATATGTGAATGTGTGTCTGAGCAATAAAAAAAATGATAGACAAGGAATACTTTCTTAACTTCTTAGTTGATTAGGCTAAGGGTGTTTTGACTGTTTTAAAAACTCTCCCTACAAAGAATTTCCTTTGTCCACCACTGACCATGTGACCTCATGCACCAAGGGCTAATGCCATATTTAAAGTGGATAACATTCAAGATTGTTGAAACATCCGAGTTTTTCATTGATCTTGGAAATGTTAAGAAAATTAATTTTGGTTACCAGAGCTGGAACTATAATGTTCAAAGCAACGTTTGTTGCCTTTCTTTGTGGTCTAACATTGCACACTATAAAATCACTTTGGTGTTAACATTCTAAGGAGAATGTATCTTTTTCTCTTGGATAAAACTTCAGTTCTAAGTGAGTGTTTAAAGTCATTCATGTATTTTTATTCATTACATATATATC
This sequence comes from Thysanoteuthis rhombus, assembly GCA_963457665.1. Classification (NCBI taxonomy): domain Eukaryota; kingdom Metazoa; phylum Mollusca; class Cephalopoda; order Oegopsida; family Thysanoteuthidae; genus Thysanoteuthis; species Thysanoteuthis major. The sequence goes on along the minus strand of OY735200.1, from coordinate 41,202,054 downwards.
TATATCATACAGTTCAGCATTATCTCCTTGATGATATCAATGAATTTGAGATTTGTTTTTCTCTGTCAATGCCGAGATTCCTTGCCAGTATTTCTATATGAATATTTGCTGCTGAATTGCAGCAGGACTCTAAGCTGAGTGAAATAGAGAGGCCTGCACTGAGTGCTGTAAGATAAAAATTTCAAAGTATGTATGATTTTTTTTTATATATTTGGTATTTTCCTATATATACATATGCATATATATGATTTTATACAACTGCTATTGTTTAAATAGTAGCCACACCTCTAATAAAGCCTTCATGATCAGCCTAGGGTCAAGCATAGTTTCATGGCTGAAACATCATTACCATCAGCTTGCTTACCATTACTCTACATTGACTTTGTGAAAACATAAGATATTAATCTTTCCATCAAGCTGGAAAATGTATAAAATCTACTGTTGATTACCAGTAAATATAAAAAGGACATTTTGGAGTTTTTATGTGTATATAGCAAGAACATTCTTTTTGAAATTGCCTTTCATAACAATCAAAATCATTGATATTTATCAGGTATTAAAGGTTCCTTGAAGTTAGATTACCTCTGCCTACAAAGTTAAAGAGGTATTCATATTTTGTCATGTCTTTTTGGCTATCAGTCTATCTGTTTTTCCATCCATCTGTCCACAAGATCTCTCCAATCAATCAATTTCAATGAAATTTTATGGAAGGCAAAGCAATGGGGTAAGGAAGATTTGGTTGAATTTGCAGGAGATTTAGGAATTTTCATTTGATTGAGAGATTTTTTTTCATTCATTCACATGGATGCTCATGACTGTCCATATAATATAACCAGAAGTTTCCAATGATTTCCTATTAAATTGTGGATGGGTGTTTTATATACTACAGAAGAAGTGATTAAATTTGGGGGTTGATTCAGGAATTCTTCTCTGATTGAGAGATATTTCTTTCCATATGATGACTCATGTCCGTCCAGACGATATCTCTCCAAAAGTTCTCAATGAATATCAATGTCATTTGCGGAAGAGTGGGCAAAGGGGCCATACGAGAAGTGATTAAATGTACAATTACTTTCCATGACAATAGCGTTGGCTGAGGTATACACTCTCAGAATGCTTTCTAGTTACTCCTTGTGATTTAAGTATACTTAGTCATAGGAATGATTAGAAAAAAAAATTCAGCAGATAATGAATACCTAATGAAGAAACAACTTGTATACAAGATTTTCACTTGCTAACTGATCAAATTACTGTCAAGCATCTATTATGGCACATTGATGTCTTCTGGCCAATAAAAGCAAACAAGAAACCTTGTCTTAGAAACAGTTCCATTCAATTTATCAGTTAATGAAAAATTATTTTTTGTTTCTTCAGACCAAAATTCAGGCTCTCTTTCTTTCTAGCAAAGTCAAGAAAAACTATCGGATGAAATTTTTAAATACTAATTATTTTAATTTTTAAGATATGGTGTCAATATCTGCTAGATTGTTTCTAAAGAATCATTTGCAAGATTTCATTTTATATTATTTGTTCTATCTGTTCCTACGATTTTGTCTAAGATAGAGGATAAAATTATTTTGAGAGATTTTGTTGTTTTTGTTTAACCCTTGAATGGTCAATGGATAAAAGACAACAACGTGGAAGAAGATCAAAGTAAAAATTAAAAGATGACATAAAATATACTTTAAATCAATAAATGTTTGATTTTTTCAGTATATTTTTTGCAATATTAAATATTCATATTTTGAAATGATAAGCATGCACATTCATAAGTTAAAAAAAACATTAAAAATATCCTTTCAACAAAAAAAATTTTCAATGAAACAATTGCATGACAAAATGGTTGTTGGCTAACTGTGTGTGTCAGCAAAATGTCATTCAGCAAAAAGTCCAAGGGCTATGATAATACACTCTTACGTTAATGTATCAATTTAATCACCTCCCTCTCTGTCTATCTCTCTCTATATGCATACATAAACACACATGTATATCTATGTTTGTACATATGAATATATGTAATAAGATATAGAATCACTTAAGGAAACCAATATCGAATTGATCCCTAAGAACATAGGCATAAAATCCAAATGTTTGAACTAGTTGTCAGAGAAGACATCAGTAATTACATCAATAACCATAATGGACTAACCCAACCATATGATAACTTAATGACTCAACAAAGAGAATCCCTTTATAAACTTTCAGGAACTAATGACTTGATTTATCGCCTGTGCTGATAAAGGTAGAGCTTCAGATATCTTGGGTCTAGAGGTATAGATCAAAGAAGCAAACTCCTATCTAAAAGGTACTGAGTTTTACAAACTTCCTAATGACCCCTTTACAGACTGTCAGAATACCAAAACTACCTCCCTAACAGAAATGCATCAGAACAGTCTAATTGACAACAAAACATTCATAACTTTCCAAATTGACTCCCTAAAATACACAAGATACACAGGTAGACTCGTCATTTTTTCAACGGACTATTGCACAACAATATCGAAATATGTCAACCACTATATTTAATTCCTAACTATGCAAGTAAAATCCTATATGAGACACTACAGACCTCATTATTAAAACCAAGCAATTAAAACTAAACCAGAAAATACTATTCTAGTTAACATGAACGTTAAATCCTTATATTCTAATATTCAATGATGAAGGAATTATAGCCCTAAAGGAAAGCCTAGATAATAGAATTACAGAAGGAACTTGAACAGAAACCATAACCACTCTCATGCCCCACATACTTACTCATAATAGCTTTCACTTTAATAATAGACACTTCCTCCAAATTTAAAGTTGTGATGTGGGCACAGTCACAGCACCATCATATAAGAACATCTCCATAGGAAAATACAAGGAAACTTACATAGATCTATAGATTAACAATGACAGTCTATTTTGTGTTAGATATATTGACAATTTATTCATATACACAGGTGGAGAAGCTTAACCAAATAACTTCCTAAAACACTTTAACTCCAGACATGGCTCCATTAGATTTGACAATGAAAAATCATCATATTCCAATGCCTTCTCAGACATACTTACATACATAGATAACAACAGACATCTCTGAATAAACCCACTGATACCTACAACTACCTACACTCAAAATCAGCTCCCCACAAACATCTTAAGGAAAACTTATCTTTCTCACAGATGCTAGAAGAATCTGCTCGGAAGACAACCTTATATAGCATCTCATAACAAGAGGATACTTACACATCCTCCTAGAAAATCAAGTCATTAAAGCTACCTCAATATCAGGAATAACATCCTCAAATTAACTAACAAAAACAAATCAGATTGCATACTCTTTAGAATTACATTTTATGATACATTCCCTTCACTTTCACAAATTATCAAGAACAAGTAGGACATCCTGACAATGAAACCAGAATTTAAAGAAGTCTTCCACAAACCAGCATTCTTTCCTACCATAGACCAAAGAATACCAAAGATATGATAAGCAGTAACACCATAATCAGTAATAAAGTATCCCACTGGAAAGGCACCCTTAAAACAATCAAATTATTCCAACAATGCTGCAGCAAAAACAGCCTATGCTGCAACCACCTCAAACATATCCATATCTTCACCAGTTCCATTACCAAAAAGTCATATGATATCTACCATAGTTCTAACTGCAAAAGTAAGAATATCATCTATCTCCTTGAATGTGCACAATGTAAAGTAAAGTACATAGGAAAATCTGGATGGCTGTTTGATATCTGACTCAACAATTACAGACAGAATGAAATCACCCAACTACAATAATTAAACATGACTTTTGCCTACCTGACCATAATTCTAGCACAGATGCAAAATTAAGTCACTAAAATTTTTTAATCCAGTAAAAATATGTGGATGTCATGCGTCAAAACACTTTCCCCTAATGGATCAAATATCATATTAATCGACCAAAATTATCAAAAAAAGAAAATAGGTATCCAAGTAAACAATCCCAATAAGACCAGTCTGTTACACTGATATTCCTGTAAAAAACCCTAACAGTAATGTTTAAACATCCCCACTTATCCAAACACACATCCAAGCTACATAATATGTCAACTTGACTCCCTTATTTCAATCTTGACCAAAGTACAAAAAGTACTATCCGATCGAAATTCCATAAAATGTCACCATGACCCTTCAGGTTCCAACAAAACTTTCTATGGTTTTCTTCGGTTGTTTTGGATTTTCTATCTCTTAACCAATCAACATCATTAAGATTGTTGATTTTACATTTTCCTTTTGTTTTTTCACATAAATACATATGATCCTTTCATCCCTTTCACTGATAATCTTCCAATGCTCCAACACATGAACTATAGAATGACCTAGATTATCAAGCTGCAACAACTTTGCCTGACAGGGAATGATTTCTATGGTCACCTACATTTTTGACCCCAGATTCTACGACTTACTCTTCAGTTTAGTAGGTACATGCACACATGAAGGATGGAACATGTATACACTTCCATCCGCAACAACTGACTGTAACATGATGGTTCTGATATCAGAAAAAGTGCACACATCTGTACCTGCATCATTCAACAATTGAAGTTCACATGAGCATGAAACCACTGATGATGGAGTTGAACTATGGAGTATGTCTTGTGATGAAAATAAAAATTTTGTATACATTGCATACTCCTGTTTTATCTTTATTTTAATAAGACATATATATATATATATATATATATATATATATATATATATATATATATATATATATGTGTGTGTGCGTGTGTGTGTGTGTGCGTGTGTCTTCTTTCAATAAAAATAACAGACAAAGAGCATCTTTTTAATCTTTTAGTAATTTTTTCATGTTTCCATACAAGAAAGTGGATCATCGGTTTCAATGAATATAAATAAACTCTGATTGGAAATGGAAAATAGTGCTACCAAAAGCACTTAATCTTTAGGACGATATTTACATAAAGAAAAATTTGCTTCCAAAGTTTATATACACACACACACACACACACACACACATATATATATATATATATATATATGTGTGTGTGTGTGTGTGTGTGTGTGTGTGTGTAAGTCGTTATATATGTACATATTACATAGGTTCATTAATAAGCCTGTAGTTTAATTATGAAAAAAGCACTTGTTTTACACAGAAAATATATCTTTTTCAATATAATGTTTTCCTACTGTTAATGTACTTAATTCAGTAATGAATATTAATCACATAGATCAAAAATTTTACTGTATAAATTTCAGATGAAAATACTAGGCTCAGCAAATTCAGGCACAATGACCCTAGAGTGAGGCACCCAGTAAAGATAAAATTCAGAACCTTCTTAACTATTGCTTTACAACAGTGAACATTTAAAAATGTATTTTAGCATTGTGTATGTATTAGATCACATGACTATGGATACAGTGGTTTGAAAGTGTAATTTTAGAAGGAAAAGTAGAAAATGTGCATTTCTTTGCTTGACAGTTTGAGTGTATATATTTCTATAGATATATTTGTGTCCATGAATTTATTCATATGTCCATATTGAACATCATATTAGATAATTTGATAAAAATACATCTTTTCCCTGACACCAAGAGTATTTGAAAATATAAAATTTAGCAAGACTTGTATATATGCACATCTGGGAGAGAACAAATGACAGAAAAGAATAGGGAGAAGTGGAAATAAATAGAAATAACTCTCTATGTAGGTAGATGTGTGCATGTGTACTGCAACAGAGAAGAACAAAACAGTTGCTGTTGCCTGTTGTAGTGAATATCTCCTTTTAAAGTTTATTTGAGGTGACAAAGCTAGAGAAACAAAGGCAGAGAAAAAAATGGCTCTTCACAAAAAAAAGATGCTCGATTTGTGGAGGCAGAAAGTTTGACAGGAGATTAAAAAATGTACAAAAATATATATGAGCAAAATATGTAAGCAAAATGAATTTAAAAAAAGATTTCTTTAGTTGAATAATGCTTTATTCTTTCGAATTACTTTGGAAATTCCAAATGATGATAAATATATACATACTAGAATAGATTGATTAAATTGCAGTCATCTTAGAGATCTGTAACATTTAAGTGTTAAGGAACTCTGTGTATTGAAATATAAATAACTACAAGTATGGATTGCCACAAAATTTAGTTTTCAGTCATCAATTTTCTCTCCAGCACCAAACATATTCAATTAGTAAAGAAAAGTAGAGGAGAGATAGAGTAGTGGTAAAGTCAATAAGCAACATTGAGAAAAAACAAAACTTCTCCTGTGTATATCAGTTTCAAATGCAGTCAGTGCTAAAACAAGATGATGATTTTTATTTCATTTTTTCCTCTCCAACCATAATTTGCTTTATCACTGTATTTGTTATCATTACAGTGAAATATATTATTCCTGTGATATTACTGTTTACATAAACAGCAAGTCAATTATAGATCTGGCTAGTCACTCAATAGAAGCTGTCATGACCAATGTCTTTTGGCAGCATACTATGTGATCAATCAAAGAATTGGGAAATATTACTTCTCTTACCTTTAGTTGAGCAGAGATCAACAAAAAAAGTCTGAATTTAAAAAAAAAACAAACACTGACCGACAAAAACTACCCCCTACTTTAAAGTTATTTTGGCGGGGAATTTTCAAAAAACGGAAAATTTTTTCTCAATATGATAAGGAGTAAATGTTTGAATTTTTTGCCATCTAACTCCATTGGTACTGCCTGTACATGCAACACATATGCGGATAGCCAACCAGCCAGCCAGATCCACTTAAAAACTGAAAAACCTTTGTTGACAGTTTTGGTGACAGTTTTGGTTGACGGTTTCTAACATAAGTTGCTAGAAGACTTTTAGTCAAAGTCCAGTCTAAATGTGGAGTTAACTTTGTTTTTCTACCACAGCTACAAGAACAAGAACAATCCTTCATTGTTTGTCTGTACTGTCACGTTAAATCAAGCTGACACATAAAATTCATATTTCCCTACTTTGATTTGAAATCACAAGCAAGTGATGAACATTTGGCTCTCTTACTACTGAGCCAAACTGACCAAATCAGTTTTTGAAAATTTGTCCAGAAGTATTATGATAAATTGGTCCCTTATTTTGTGTCAGTCAGAATTTACACTTCCCTTGATATTTACTATTACTTTAATTCACCAAATACTTGTCTGTATGTCTATGTTGGCATTACTTAAAGACCGTTAGAAATGGCTACCAAATTTTTCATGGTAACATGGTAGCCAGAGGTATAGCATTAGGGTTCCCCTAAAAAAGTTTTGGTCTCTCATTAGAGCCAAAAGTTCCACTTAATCCTCGCACAGGAACTTGGGGGAACTTAAGGTGGGTATTTCAGCCAATAATCAAGATACATTAGTGGTTGTTTTCAGTACCCAGTTTTTAAAAAGAATATCGGAAATAATTTATAGAAGTTTTTTTTAGTTAAACTCTAAAAGAAAAGAGGCCAAATTAACATCCAGTTCAAGGTGGCTCCAGTTGGAGTACAGAGTGCTCAAAAACAGGATTTTTTTCTTCAAAAGACATAAATCAGTTTTTTGATAGATAAAAGAATCAATGGATTTTAAATCTGCCCTTGGGCAGAATGTTTCACCTGTTAGCCCTTCTTTAGTTTGTCAGGGAATTTTCATACCATGAAGGATTTGATGGCAGAAAGAGCATTTGTTAAAAATCCATGATTTAAAACTATAAATACATGCCAATGAATTTCATTAATAATAAGTACATAGGCTTATAAATGTTCAGATTATTACCAAGAAATAAACGATTTCTAAGCTCATATCTGAGTATAATGTTTAAGAAACACCTTACATTATTCTTTCCAATCTACATAGCTATTTAATGTCTTATATCCCTGATGAGATGGAACTTTGTAAAGTAGATATATTGCTCTGTTTAAATGTAAAATATTTCATGAAGAGATTAATTCAGTTTGTATGAATATACTTGTATATATATATGCCCATTCATGGAGAGAATTAGTGAAAAAATTGTGATAGCAGAAAGAGCATAAATCTTGTTCATATCTTGTGAACAATATAAATCTCTTCTTCAATCTCTCATTTTGCTTCAGTTCATCTTGATTCTTATTCAAATATTGATAAAATATAACATGTTTTTAGGTAAATGCAGAAGTATATTTAAGAAATGACAGTCTGTTTTGAGTATCTCTATGGATATGGTCAATTCTAGTTGACTATGTGCTATGCTTTAATTCATCAAATTGTTTGCATGGAGCTTTTCAAATGCTTAGTTTAATCTTTGACAACTCTGAATCATATCCAATTCACAGGAGATATTTTATGTCTGTTTTTCATTCTCTTCCTTGACATTTCTATGTTCAGTTTAATACCCGCCATCCTTGAATTCAGTAAATCTGTAACTTCTTGTGCAGAGCTTGATTTTCAAATGTTTAATCTTCCATAGCTTTGAGCAAAACACAATCCACTTAGGAATTCACAGAAAATCTTAGCTGAAAACTCTTCTTACTTTAGACACCCAGCAAAAACTTTGAATATCAGAATTCTTCTACACCTTAAAATGAATCAAAGAAAAATAATAATTTGGAATATACAATAATTTTTCCACATTATAAGAATTAATATTCAGCCATATTATGAGAACAAATGTAAATATTGATAACAAGTATACAGCAAAATGAGATTAAAGATGAAATTACTGTACATTAATATCTTTAATGTTAGAATTGTATTGTGTTGTGTTGCCTATATGTGTTTTCATTGAGACATAATGATATGCCAAGTATTTTCTGCCTCAGTATTTTACAAATGAGAGCATTAGTTTAGATTTACAACTTAAAAAAATCTTTTGATGAACGATAATACATGTATATAGTATTCAAAAGACTTCTTGAAATCTTTATTTTTGCATACTTTTAGATATTGTGGATTTTTAGAATTGCAATGTCCTGCACTTCATATGAATTGAAATGCCAATAAATAACAACATGGCTGAACATCAGGTATTTTCAAACAATTGATCATTATTTCTCAAAGTATGTGAAAATTCGTATTTGTTGGTAGGAAAGTAGCAATAGAATTTTGAAGTTTTTTAACTTAAAATCTCGATTAAGTGAATATAAATCATATACATACAGATTGTATGCAGACGCAAGAGAAGTTTCATGAAAGGTAGTATTGTAGCTTTTTGTATAAATCTTTTAACCCCTAAACATGCTAAGTAAAACTAAATCATCATCACCATTATCATCAGTCTTTTAACATCCGTCGTTGGACATAGACCTTCCCCAGGATTTGCCACAATTCTCTATCATGGGCGTCGCAGAGCCAGTATTTCCTGAATTTGTCTAGTTCATCTCTCCATCTTGTGTTCTGTTGGCCTCAGTTTCTCATGTGATCTCTGGGGATGCACTCATCATGACGTAATCATACATGCTTTTAGTTTTTCTGAACTGTTGCATGAGAGTAAATTGAACCCTATTTTATGACAACAACTTATGAAAGAAGCCAACCTTTGTTATTATGTTGTGCATAGGCAAAAAAGAAAGCATAGTGAATAATACAGTTTTTTTGCTTGCATTCTGTCTCTAATTAGGAAAACCAATTCAGAAACATCTTTTGCCGTTTTCAGACACGTCTAATAACTTATAGAATTCAGAACATTGTCATGAAAATTATTAGGAATTAAGTTTTGTTTGTTTTTTAAACTTTGCAATGTTTGACTTGTCAGTATTTTGAAATTCTCAAAAAATTAATCAAAATTTTAAAAAAATCTCAATAGCATTCTGAAAGTGAATTTGGAGTCTAACAAACAAAGAAAAAGGATGCAATTTCCAAAGCTCTGAGAAAACTGCAGTTTTGAAGAGATGTAATCAAAATATGATTTTGTTTATCTATCTATAATTTATTTGGACTCAATCAGAAAAAACAAACATCATTTTTGGCACTCTGAGAAAACAATTTTTTTTGTTTTTTTTTAAAATCTAGTGAAAAAGCTTCTGTGCAATAGAGAAGTCAAGCATTGCACTGAGTAAGTTCTATGTTGTTGAAGAAGCAAAGACTTAGCTGCCAGATTAAGATCTGTCAAAACTGAGTAAAGTTCATCTTTCTCCGTTTCTTACATTTGCAACAACGGACCTCGGGAAGGTTTATGTTCAACAATGGACTTTAAAGGCTGATTATGAGGGTGATGATTCTAATATTTGCTGTTCTCATCCCAACTAATTCAAATTTCCTTCAAGACAAAACCACAAGATGTTGGTACCCATTGACAGTTTGCTTCAATCTCTAGAGCAATGAGGTCAGACTTTTAGTTGGATAGTTTCCTGCTGCATGTCCATAGAGACAACAAAGGAATTAACCACCTCATGGTGAGAACAGTTCAACCTTGTAAAAAGATCATGAGATTAAAGTTGGCAAGACAAGCTATGATCGATGCTGACTATGACAGAACACATGATGAGAACTACATAGCACTGCAGGGAAAATAAAGAGTTCCATTCAAAACCCCTGAAGATTATGACACACTGGAAGAAAGGTGAAAAGTACATTGATAGAAATGTAATAAAAATAAACATTCAAATATCAAACTGAAAAATCAATAAATTTCTTACAAGGAATTTCCGAAACTTAGATTGGTAATGTCTTGGAGGTTGTCTACTTCAGCTTTTAATCAGAGAATAAATGTAAAATTGATAATGTATTGATGCCACAAGTCTAGACACTTCTAAAACGTTTTTAATAAGCTGTTTTTTCTTGAAAAAAAATTAAAAGCAGAAGCCTTACAGTTTCTCAGACAAATAAAACACTGTTTTTGATTGGAGGAAGTTTGATAAATCACCAAGTGATAGTTCTTGAGTACTATTACTGATATTTAATGTCATTTTATTTATGGAAGACATTCCATGATTTATGAAAAGATGTCTCAAATTTAAATTTATTCAAGTCAGGATAAAATCTGTAGAGAAACTACATATTGACATTTATTCTGTGTTAGCAGAGAAAAAGAAAAGTCCTTTACTCTGTATTTATGATTGCAAGCTGAACTTTGTGTCCATAATTCTTTACACAACTCAACTTTAAGATAATCTTCAACAACTTTATTGACTTACAACTATGGTCTACCAGTCTTGTACGGGGAAAAGTGATGTGGGGAGAATTAAGCTCCAAGTTCACATTGTCTTTTATTTCCAGAAAACACTTTCCAAAGATGTCTACTGAAGGAATTTGTCTTTAGAAGCAGAGTCATGATGAATTGTTTGAAGAATAGATTAAGTAGCACTTTTTGCTAACCCAAATTTAAAGTCAGTTGCAGTGGGGAAACCACACAAGTGAACATTTAATTCAATCATGTACAAACTGTGTTCAAAAGCTTTTGAACTTTTCATGCAAAAATCTCAAGGCATAACTTTTTTTGTCCTTGAAGATATATATTAAATAAGAAAAACAATTCTTTCCCTCAAATTGATTAACTAATTCTATAGATTTTTTTGTAATCTTTGAAAAAAAACTATTGTTGAGGTGTAATAATATAAAGCATTTGGTTTATTTGACGTATTCATACAATAGATAATAAAAATATTATCATCATCATATACAACACAAAATGCATATATATATATATATATATATATATATATATATGTATATATATATATATATATATATATATACACACAGTATATATATGGTACAAATCAGGCTAGCAGTATAACATAATATAATAATATATCAATAATATAAAGCCACTTCTGAAATGCAATGGATTTATTCCATAGAGTGCTCGATACATACAACATTTTACTCATGGAGTTAAGTGTTTCAGAGTAGAGCTGGAAATAAATAGTAGATTGTGGATTTGCTACACAAACTAGCTAATGTTTCTATCCTCTTAGGGCCTCATCAGGCGATGAAGCCCCTAAGAGGGCAGAAACATGAGCTAGTTTGTGTAGCGAATCCACAATCTACAATTTATATATATATATATATATATATATATATATATATATATATATATATATATATTTGTGTATGTAATATTTTTCATTGAGCCAACAGATTCTACACACTGATCCTAAGCAGAAGTGCCAGGGAGCAGCACTGATCCTCAGCAGAGTGCACAAATTTTACACTGATCCTTGGTGGAGAGCTAGGGAATCCATTTAGATCCAAGACAGAGTTCATAGATACTAGACTGATCCTAGAAGGTGGGTTGGGAAATGGCACTTTGATCCTTAGCAGAATACACAGATACTCTAATTCTAGGCAGAGGTGATGATCCAAATGTGAATAATCCCATCACAAGTACTTAGCTAGCTATCATATGATATTATTGTCCTTTCATCTAAAATTCTTAAAGATGATTTGATGAAATTAGATTAGTTTGGCTCAAGACTATACAAAAGACAGCTGAGGAAGCATTGAAGTCACAATTAGTGATTTCAGTGACCAGTATACCTCCCTCTACCAAAGAAGTGCATCTTTTCTCTTTATCATCAAAGTTTATGTTTTGTTGATGGGGTCTATTTTATATACAAATGTGATTTACATTTCGATCAGTAGTTCAGTATCGGTGTATGTACTCTATATATCTTAGAACAGAAAAACTGAATCATTTTTATTTTATTTAGCATATTGATTGATGTATATATTTTATAAGAAGCAGTATAAATATTTTTCATAATTTCAATTTGGACATTTGGATACTTTAATATCATAATTGAAAGTTATATTGAAGAAAGTAGAATGATTTAGATAAGTGCAGAGTGAAGAAACTCACTTGAGCAAATGAAAAGTAATGGACAATATTGTATGTAGTTTGTTTGGAATTTTTTCTTGTCTCTGTCTTTATTTTAAGGACAACAATTAAGCCAGGTACCATCTGGTCTTACTTGGGTCTCTATTGTATTTCAAAAGGTGTACCAAATCTTACTCCAAGGGATTATGCAAATCATGTCCTTTTTCTGTGTCTGGGTCACTGCATATATGCTTAGCTCAGTCTTCAAAGCAGTGAATGATTACTGTTTTTATATTGTATAGGTGGTTAAAAGCTTTGTCCAATGGATGTTGTTTTTTGTTTATCTATGTCCTGGATCCATGTTCTGTTGGGGTAATTGATAATATGCCTTCAATTTTTGTGTTCACTGGTGTAATGCCAGGAAATAAAAATTTTCTGTGTAGTTTTAAGATATCAATTCAAACAAATTATCTGCTCTTTTCATATTTTCTGTATTTGACTTTTAATAGTTGAATGCTGATGAAACTTTATAAAATAATAATTGTTTATAATTTTCCAGCAGTTTTAACTTGGACACAGAGGCATAGTGAAAGGGTGCAAGAGAGGGTATTTGCCCCTTGGAGCAAAATTTTCTGTGGCCTATAATGGTTAATTAATAATCAAACCCTCCCTTAGGATATCGGGCAACTGGCCTCAGGTGCTCTCTGTGCCTCCTGTGTGCTTTGAACCCTTGCTACACCACTACCTGGACAATGCTTGGTTATCATGTCAGTAAAAAGCTATCCTTGAACTTTCTAAAAAGTATTTATCCTAAATGAGAATGAATGTCCAATAAAAAAAACGTTGTTTTCATAGACAATGAAGAGGAGAAGAGATTTTCCATCTTAATATTTTGACATCCATCTGCTTGCGGTAATACTTGAGGACATCTACTGAATCATACAGGTGTATAAAACTTGAGATATTACATAGAACCATATGCAATGAAATAGATGAAACAAAAAAAGCAAATGTCTTATATTTGATCATCTAAATGGATCCACTATTTGCTTTTATAACCTGTCGAATTATACATTTGGCTCATCCAATCTTCAGAAAAAAACTAATCAGTCATCTCTTCCTGCTTTCTACTCCACCTATGTCAGAATTCATCTTCATTTTTATCTGTATCTTGCCGTGAAATTACAAGATTATGAATTGATACTTGTTAAGAAAAATAGATCTGAAAGCCAAGTACATTTTCCCTGCCTGATAGAATAAATATTAATGTAGAATGAGAGTCTTTAGTTTCTGTTTCGAGAATTTTTTCATAAATAAGAAAATCAAACAGATAATCGATTGAAAGAAAACTTGTTGCCATAGAAAATAATAATCTTAATCCACTATGGATATATAATAGCTTTATGGTTAAATAAAATATCTGAGGCAACTTAAAGTTGCTACCTTGCAAGCTTTGCACTTGTTGGCCACTTTCTATCATATCTTAAGGAGCTGAAAGTAAAGCAGGATGATGTAGTAACAAATTTGCTTTTACCAGTCCATCATATATATGATCATCAATAAATCTACTGCATTTTGATGGAAAGAGCATTTATTTTGCACAACAAAGATTTAATTTTCAACATAATATCCTTTTTTGTCAATGCTAAATCAATTGATAAATGTTAATCATATCAATTGAATAGCATCCAGTGAAAATTCCTAATAAAAATTCTGCTAATAACTATTCATTAGGCTACAGACTTTTTGATCCACACTTGTGTACATATATTTTTATTTTGTGCATTTATGTTGTTAATTTTTTCCACTCTCTTGTCACTGCCTGAGAAGATAATGAAGTTATTGGAGAGTATTTGGTCCCCGTGCACCCCCCCCACTTTTTCTCTCTATTTCTTCAATCATTATGACATTCAAATGACTAGATCTGGCAGCAGAAAGGGGTGCAGGGAGGAGTGGATTCATGTCTTTCCCAAGTGAATTCAGATTACATTCATTCATTTATCGATCTATTCATGCCCCTTTGTCCTTTTCTGAAAGATGATTTTTTATGGGGCTTGATACGATCTAGTGATATATCTCCTTTGGTTTTGCCTGTGAAAATGTAAACTCTAAGGTTCAGTGGGTCGAAATGATTTCTTTCCATTTCCATCTTAAATCCTGTTCAAAGATTCCTTGCATTTTATTAAAGAAGCACTCTTTATCTGGGAGATCTTATTCCTTGGTAATGTCAATGTTTTCTATTTTACTTGGTATGTGGTTTTATTTTAGTACATTGCAGGTGTAATAGGGGTTTACCATTGTCTCCTGTCACCAAATAGACTCTGTTCCCACTTAAAATAGCCCTCTCCATTTTCAAATTGAGAGATCTTTTTTTTAAAGATTTTCCCCTATGGTTCTGTCAAACTTATGAATAAATAAATTTGATTCTACTTTTCAAAAGTTGTTTGGACAATTGAACTTACTATCTACTTTGTTTTTGTTGTTACCACAGTGTTTCAGCTGATGTATTCTACAGCCTTTGTCAGGTATAGAATATATAAGGAAAGAAAGAAGTTTCTTTTTCCTAAAAATGGTGGCAAAGAGAAAAGAAAAGAAAAAATGACAAATCTACCAATCGGTTAGCTCATTCCCAATAATGTGTGCCACACAAGCAATTCCATTCTCAGAAACCAGTGTTAACAGGTGATTCTATATTTTTTCAAATAATGGACAGTGAGAAAATTGAAGGATATCAACCCAAGGTGTATGTCAAAGTATGGATTTCAGGAATCAGAGGAATTTTTGCTGAGCAAAGGAACAATAGGAGAGCATCTCCTCGTTTGAAAATGTGCAATAATATGATGCTGAGAATAGAATCAGCTGTGTGGTTCATGTTACTTGGAATGAACTGAACTGGTTGGCATTGTTCCCATCAATTCTTTTCTATTTGCCATCATTTTCTGGAAAAAGAGACTCCTGCCTTTCAGTATGACATGTGCACTTGAGCTATGGAAAAGATTGGCTAAAATGCTGTGGTAAAAACAGCAAAACAATATAAAGAATTATTTGTAACTCACTTATTTTTCCACATGAAGTAATCAACTTTTGCATATGATTAGTTCACTACTTTGTCTAAATCAGCCATTCTCAATGAGGGCTATACAGCCTTCTTGGTAGCCTTGGCACAAGGTTGCGAATGGCTGGTCTAAATGACATATATATTCAGAATGAACTGCAATATCACATCTTAATCCAAACCTCAGAATTAACAGTTGAAGAGTATAACATTGGTTCCATCCCTTCCACTTCAAATTTTCTCCATATATACTATCATTTTTGAATGAAAACTTTATGTGCAAATAGCAGATCCATCACAAAGACTACCATGAAAATAGTAGAAAAATTATCTTACATTCAGAAACATTACTGAAAGAAATGAAAACTTTTTGATTGCTTGATGAATACATAATAGTGATTTTAAAACAATGGAAATCAAGCTCTGCTTCCCCTTGTTGTAAATCTCAGCAATCAATTGGAAGAAAAGCAAAAAAATATTTTTGTACTCAGATCAGAAAGATAGAAAATGATAAGAAAAAATGATCTATTCTGATGATAACTAATTGAAAAGTTTAATTTTTTATCAAGTTGCCTTTCGTAAAGCAAGTAATGATTTAAATGATAATTCAGAAAGGAAGGAAAAAATCAGAATTCAACACATCTTAAGATGTGATAATTTGATTATTGTACATCATTGCAAATTGGTGATAAAGAGGAAAAAAACAAAAGAAATACCTACCTTTTTTCCCTTATGTTTCACTAAAAAAGAGTGTTAAGCTATTGATTGATTAGATCAGAACAGACTGGGTTCAATGATTTTGTCTGCAACAAGTACGTCAATATAGATAATGAGAAACTGATACATTTAAAGTGTCTTTTTCTAATGAAAAATATAGACTATGTCTGGAAAGTAATCAGCCATTTTGAATATCTCAAGAACCAGTTGCATGGATTTGATGTAACTCAGCAACCAATCAGAGGGAACATTATTGCACATGTTAGAACAAATGCTCTTTCATGGGGTTACTTTGTTTGTAGCAATAGCCATTGAGTGCACTTGTGCGCTGTGTGACTGTTGCATTCAAAATGACAAAGCAGGATATTCTTCAAGTCTTATGCGGAGTTTTTAGTTAGAACATTTCTCACCAGGTCTTTCAGCCCCCCCCCCTCCTACCGTCCAGGTAAGGCTCATTGTTATTTCTGGCTTTTCTTTCAGGCTATGGATGAAGAGAATATAATGAGCTAACTGATGGTAAACCTAAAAGAGGTCTTTACAGACTTTTGAAAAAATTAAATGACCGGGATAAGAGTATGAGATTACATGAAGAGTTGTTTTAAGGAACTGAAGCATTGTTGCCCTATGTAAGCTATTTCTTCATTAATATTAGATGGCTGGATACTTACCAGACAATTGTTGTGAGAAGTTTTTTATTTTCAGGGCTGAGTGATATGGACAAAAATCCAAGTTTGTCAGGAAAACACATGCAATTTCATAGAAACTTTCATCAAAACAAACTGAGTTCAAAATTACCATAAACAAAATAAATTTAAAAATAAGCATATCTTTTAGAATGCTTCTTTTTTAACTATAACTTGAAAACAGAATACTCTGACTTTAAGAAACTAAAACTAAAAATGTAAATTGAATAAAAGACAATTTTTGTAGTGAGATTGACTATTCTTCATCAGGCTCCTACGTTATGTTGATAGTTGAAGGAACTATGACAAAAACATGGATGGGTTTCACATGCACGTGCAGAGTGTGAGTGGGGACGGGATTGAGCAGACAATTAGAAAGGGAGACAGGTGAGCCTCCCCACTGTCAAAAATAGCTAGATCTAGCTCCAAAATAGCTAAAATTGCAACATTGTGGCTATATTGGTGTAATCTGTATGGCTGAAAATAAAAATCATGTAAAGTCAATGTACTGCCCCAGCCTAATAGTCATTATTCAATCTAATCGGTGAACAATTCTTATTGTTATTATGATGATGCCTATGCTCTATCCTTTTCTTTTCATCTCATAACAGTTATTGATACTTTCTCAGCTTAGCCTAGTATGACACTTAGTCAAATATCAATGTTGCAAAAATGTCAGACAGCTACTGAACATCACAACCCACAATGTAGATCCTCAGAGATCATATGCGAAACTGTGGCCAGCAAAAAAGAAAAGATGGCAGGACAAAAAAGTTCAGGTATTGGCTCCATGACATCATGAAAAAGACGTCTGATGAATTTTAGGGAAAGTCCATGTCCAAGACCAGATGCTTAAAAGCAGATGATGATGATGATGATGATGGTGGTGGTGGTGGTGGTCGATAAATGCACAATTTGCAAAATATTCCCAAAAGCTTTAATCTCATGCATTATTTCCTTTATGAAGTAGCATGGATTGAGTTTTTCCACATTAACAATATCATTAATGAATCTACAGCTAGTATGATAAATTATAAAATAGCAGTTTATGTTTTGGGGGGGTATATTGGTAGTCTTATGTATGCAATAAATAGGTAGTAAGTGGCCAGTTACATGCAGATAATTTAAAAATCAATAAAAACATTATTGGCATAAATGTGGAACTAGTGTAGTCAGAGACTTATAATTTGGGACTTTTTACAAGGATCTAATAAAAAATTTGAACAGGTGTCTCCATCTTTGCTGTTCTTTTTAACACCTTATTTTGGCCAATGCTTTTTTACATCTCATTCAAGCAAGGACATCATCATCATCATCGTTGTCGTTGTCGTCGTCGTCGTCATCATCATCATCATCATCAGTCTTTTATCATACGTTGTAGAACATAGATCTTCCCCAGAATTTACCACAGTTCTCATTGTGGGCATCACAGAACCAGTACTTTATGAATTTTTCTAGTTTGTCTCTCCATCTTGAATATTGCCGGCCTCCATTGTACATGTGATCTCTGGGGATCTGTATTGTATGCAGTGATGTCCATCGGTTGTCTACCATTCTTGCAACATGGCCAACCCATTACCATATAAGTTTTCTAGTAGATTCTATGATATACTGTGCTGTCTTGTAATATCTCTCATGCACACATTGCATGCTTCCCAGTCTGCAGGTCAGTCTCTGGGGTTAAGTTACATATTCCAGTTCCCTATGTGACTATCAGAAGGATGCATTGGCCGTATACTCTTATTTTCAGGATTAATGGGATTTTCTTGTCTTTGAAGGTTGAGCTTACTCTACCAAAGGCTTGATACCTGAGAGTGATTCTTTGCTTTATTTCTCCTTGCTTTGTGAGTTTCATCAAGATTCTTTGTCTTAAGTAAATGTAGTGGTCTACTTTCTCCAGTTCTGCATCTTTGATTTTGATAGTTGTATTCTGATTTCTGATGTGGTTGTTGTACATGACCTTTGTTTTGCTGAAGTCCACGTGTTGGCCGACTTTCTTGCTTTCTTGCTTTCTTCATTTTATCATCTGGCATTAGTTGGAGGCTATGTTTGTTCTCTACAAAAAGGGTGATGTTGTCTGCAAATCTGAGATTGCTCAGATATTTGGCGTCTATTTTGATTCTTCTATTCTCCAAGTCTAGGTTTTGGAAGATCATCTCGCAGGCTTTGGAGAGTTTTGATGAGCAGGTATCACCTTTTCTCACTCTTTTTTTGAGCTGGAAGAATCTTTAAGTTGCCTGATAAAGGAGCTACTGCAACGATATGTATGTTGCTGTACTCTGACACATATAGGGTCTACACTTTGTAGAGTGACGGCCTTCATGACTAAAGAAATTTCCACTGAGTCAAAAGCCCTCTTGAAGTCTATAAATGCTACAGAGAGTGTCATTTTGTATTCTGTTACTTTTCTTTTCAACTAATTTATTGAATGGAGATGGTCCATGGTTGGATAGCTTCTTCTAAAGCCAGTTTGTTCCTGTGTTTGGTTTTATCTAGTGTTTTTCTGATTTGGTTGGTGATGATTTCTGTGAAAAGTTTGTTTATGCATTTGAGTAGGCTTATAGGTCAGTTCCTCTTTGATGTAGAAGCATTATGATTGCCATGTTCCAGTATCAACTCTCATCTACTTATAACAAACATTATCTTAAAAAAATAAGAAATGATCATGTTAAAACAATGTGTTAAAAAAAAAAAAAGAAAAGGTGGAAAGTTACATGATTGACATTCTGAAATCAGAAACTTTTTCAGATCCTAAATTTATCAATGCCCAAAACAGTTTAAGAGTAGGATCATATTAGGCGTGCGATCTTTCCTCATTCATCTTATGCAGGGATTTTATTTATTGCCACCTAATTTCAAACATCAATATAATGCATACATTTCCCTCATCCTTGCCACCTGTAATGCCCTTGCATGCTGTTTGCATTGAACTGTATTCAAATTTTTGTTTTCTCCTCTTTATATTGTATTTGGTCTTTTCTTTTAAGATTCATTTACATAAGGAATAAAAGTTGGTTCAGCTTCCATTCTTACTGGTAAAGACTCCAATTGATGTTTATAATCTGGGTCTTTCTTGTATCACTTGTATTTCATGCTTGTTCAGTGATTTCTTTGAGCATTTGTGGAAACAAAGCTTAAAATTAAGGAATTTTTCATCATGTTCAGTTCTTTGCTGAATAATTTTTTGACACTATGAAGCCTTGAAAAATCTGTGATGATTGTTCGTGCGGACTTTTGAAGAGTTTAAAAAATTCTTTCCAGATGAAGGTTTCAAAATTTTGAGACCTAAATGGAGGATATGACTGGGAAAAATATGGATTTATTGTAACAAATCCTACTTATGTGTGATTTTGTACTTAGAATACCAACTGACCCTGACAGTAATAACAATAATGTATAAAATGAAATCTCAAGCAAGATTCAAGAGTCCACGCTCTTGGCATTAAGAAAGAATAATTTTGTATTAGTTTATCTATTTTAAGCATATGTCTTTGCAATATTCACATCATTGTTTTAATATTATTAGTTTTATCACTTCATGTAGACTGAAAATTTACATCAAAGGTTTCTATTGAATAAAATTTAAAATTTCAAAATCAATATGATTTTATTGTTTTGAACAATCGCCATTTTTCAATGCTGCTTTCATTTACAAATTATTTTTTTAATGCCTTTTTTGAAAAACTCCCAACTTCTTGAAACTATTACCATTTGCGTAGTAAACCCAATGGCTGCAGGAATTGGGGAATGTTTTCTATTATGCAAAAAGATGAACTTGTGTAAGCAGGAGGAATCAATGAAAAAAGGCTTAAGAGAAATTATGACATGAAAAAAGAAGTTCAATGAAAATGAAATATATATGAACTATGTTACAGAGAGGCACCTGGAAAAATCAAGTAATTCTAAGGAGGTTTGGTGTTGCTTAACCTTCCATTTTTTTCAGTAGAGAATTGTCATGCGCAGAAATATACAAGAATTATAATGACAATGGTAAACATAATAATTGTATTGATAAAGATGAGGATGATGAAGGGAAGTACAAAGAGTGGATATAGTGATGGTATTGTTGATTTTAAATATAGTAATAATTAATGTTTCTCCTCTTAGTCTACCCATATTTTTTAACTGTATTTTCTTGGTCAGAAAGAATCTTCATAAAATATACATCAAAAATATTATTCCAATAGTTACTCAAATCAAAGATAGAAAGCTCAAAAGATCCAGGGATAAAATGGAAGAAATTGATATCGACCAAAGAAAATATAAAATCCAAAAGACATTTTTATCATATGAAGCCAAATCCACAGAAAATCTATTGAGATTTACAGAGACTACTTGGAGAATTTTAGAAAAGAACAACCTTTGTCAAAAAATAAGTTACATTGATAAACAAATACTATTATCACTGATAAAAATTGTAAAAGCAGTGATGGTAGGTATTCAAACCTAGACTAGAAATAACAAAAGCCTAAACAAGATAGGGTTGGAATAGCAAAAACAGTGATAAGAAAATACATAACTAGTTTACTATCAAACTAGGAAATGGTTTGAATGAAAATTGGATACTTTTCTACTGGATGATAGAAAAATTGGCATCCCCATCATGGTTGGGATACTTTCAAAGGCTCTGAAGTCTATCAAAGGCTAAAAATGGATAAGCAAAAAATATTGTTATTTTTCATACTTCAAAATGGCTGCTACACCAGCTGCAGGGTCACTGTCCTTTGGAGTTAGTATTTTTATGGTTCTTGTTGTGGTTATCGTCTTTGTAATGAAAAAGGTCACAATTGCTGAAAATAGAAATGAAAAAAAGAAATAGCATCGAAGAATTTGGAATTGATGGAAACAATAAGTAAACAACTAGAAAAAACACAGAGAAAATTTTTTTTAAATTAGTGACTTTTGACTTTTAACAGTATTCACTAAATAAGGTTCATTTTAGGGGTTTAGCTATTTTACAGCTATATACTATCAGGATAGACATTTTACTGCCATTTACATTCTGTGTAGCAATTTTACAGCCATTTACAATCAGGGTAGCCATTCTACAGCTATTTACTATAATGGTAGATATTTTACAGCCATTTACATTCAGGGTAGCCATTTTACAGCTGTTTACTGTCAGGATAAACATTTGACAACCATTTACATTCAGGGTAGCCATGGTACAGCCATCTACAATCAGGGTAGCTATTTTACAGCTATTTATTATCAGGGAAGCCATGTTATTGCCATTTACAATCAGGGCGGCTATCTCGTAGCTATTTACTATCAGGGTAGAAATTTTGCAGCCATTTACCTCCAAGGTAGCCATTCTACAGCTATTTACAATCAGGGTAGCTATTTTACCGCCATTTTCTATCAGGGTAGCCATTTTACAGCTGTTTACTATCAGAGTAGTCATTTTACAGTCATTCACTATCAACGTGACCGTTTTATAGCCATTTACAATCAGTGTAGCCATTTTCATCATCATCAGTCTTTTAACGTCCCCAGTGTCCACCATGTTTCTCTATCATGGGCTTTGCAGAGTCAGTATTTTCTGAATTTATCTAGTTTATCTCTCCACCTTGTATTTTGTCAGCCTTGGTTTTGCATGTGATCTCTGAGGATCATGTTGGAAGACATGATGTCCATCTGTAATCTGCCATTCTTGCAACATGACCAGCCCATTGCCATTTAAGTTTTCTAATAGATTCTATAATGTGTCTAACCCCTGTTTTCTTCCTGATCTATTATGCTGTCTTGTGATCTCTCCATATGAGGTTGAGCGTGATTCTCTCATGCGCATGCTGCATGCTTCTCAGTTTGTGGGTCTGTCTCTTATCTCATGTTCCATAAGCGACTATCAAGAAGATGCATTAATTGTATACTCTTTATAGGATTAATGGGATCATCTTGTTTTTGAAGGTTGAGCTTGCTCTGCCAAAGGTTTGCCATCCTAGGGTGATTATCCACTTGATTTCTTCTTCTTTTGTAGGCTTCATGGAGATTTGTTGTCCTAGGTAGATGTATTGGTCTACTTTCCCCAGTTTTGCATCTTTGATTTTGACAGTTATGTCATTATTCTCAATGTGATTGTTGCACATGACTTTTGATTTACTGAAGTTCATATGTAGGCCAACTCTTTTGCTTTCTTCATTTAGTTCATCTGGCATTAGTTGAAGGTCATGTAGGTTTTCTGCAAAAAGTACAATGTCCTCTGCAAATCTGAGGTTTCTCAGATATTTGCCATCTATTTTGATTCCTCTATTCTCCCAGTGTAAGTTATGGAAGATCATCTCAAGGCAGGCAGTGAAGAATTCAGGTGAGCTGGTATTACCTTTTCTCACTCCTTTTTGGAGCCATTTACAATCAGTGTAGCCATTTTACAGCTATTTAACTTCAGGGTAGCACTTTTACAGCCATTTACAATCAGAGTCACCATTTTATTGCCATACTGATTCAGGTATCCATTTTAAAGCCATTTACAATCAGGGTATCCATTTTATTGCCATTTACAATCGGGGAAGCCATTTTAGCCATCGCAGAAAACTTACATGACCTCTAACTGATGATAAATGAAGTAGATGAATAATGAATTTCAATAAAGGTCATGTGCAATAATCATGATCAAAATTAAAGATTCAGAACTGGAGAAAGTAAACCTCTACATCTAGCAAGGACAACAAATATCCATGAAATCCCCCCAAAAAGAAGAAATCAAGCAAAGAATCCTTCAAGGATGCCAAGACTTCAGCAGAGCAATGTTAACCTTCAAGAAGATCCCTTAAAAAATGGGTCTAAAATCAATGCAACCTCCCGATATCCACCTATGGAGCTGAACTAAGAGACTGACCCACAGCAGGAAATATGCACATGAAAGAATCGTGCTCCTCACACGAAGAGATAAAAAAACAGCACAGTATTTCAGGGAGAAACAGGAGTCCAAGAAATCATAGAATCCATTAGAAAACTCAAATGGCAATGAACTGGTCATGATGCAAGAATGACTAACAACCGATGGACATCAGGACTCACAACATGGCTCCCAAGAGATCACTTGTGCAACCAAAGATGACAGAATACAAGATTGAGAGACAAACTAGATAAATTTAGAAAGTATTGGCTCCAATGGAGAGGTCTGGTGATTCCTGGGGAAGCTCTATGTCCTACGGTGGAGGTTGAAAGACTGATGATGATGATGATGATGATGATGATGATGATGATGATTTGTTTTAGAATTGAATTAATATATGATAGAGGATGTTTGTGCAGTTCTTTTACTTCCTAGTCAAAAAACAAATTACAGATATGATACAAAATCTTTATTTAATAGCTGATCATTCTGGCTACAAGAAATACAACTCTAACAAAGTAGATTAAGATATCTAAATTACTGGTTTATCATTTTCCAGATTTAGTAGAAGAAAACAATAAGGAACTATTAAAGAAAAAATTATGGAATCATCAACAGCGAAAATCATGATTGATACTTTTTTGCTCCTCTTTTGAGCTCTTATGATGGTCTGGATTCCTCGAGGCATGAACTTTGCAAACAGAAAACTATATTCTCCATCAAATTGGTTCCAACTTTTTTGAATAGTGGTTGACAGATCAGCTTAGCTAAATGGAGCCTTATCAGGGACCATTGTTTAAAATTTTCCACCATAAATTGTCAGACTGTTTGCTGGCCATATCGTTGAGTTGATGTATCTTGCTATGTCGCAAGATGCATTATCATCTTGGAGAATGACTTCATCATCACTAAGCCTATTAGCCATCAATGGAATGAGAAAAAAGTCCAAAATATCAATGTACACAAGTGCATTGACCATAGGAGTAATGTTTGCTATCTCCCCTGGTCTTTTATTTGACATGCGACCTTATATCATCTTTAAACCTTTCATTGGACTGGCACCAGACAAAAGTTGCAGCAAGGCAAGGGACTTGACCAGATTCGGGATTCATCACTGAGTAACACTTTCATCCAATCATCCACACTCCATTGTTGCTTATCTTTAGCCCATTCTAACCTAGTTTTTTCTGCTTAGGTGTTGTTGCTGACTTTCATTTGGGTTCTTCTCTATTGTTATTTGATTTCATGCAACCAATTTCTTACAATTCAATCACAAACACTGACTACTGTTTCTGTCCACTTGTTTTTCATCTATTTTGTTTTGCAATTTTTATTTCCAAATCAAATTGCTCCAAGTTTTCTATCTAGATGCCTTAAACTTCTCCACAGACAAAATTAATTACGGTTGCAAACAAAACAACGGCTATGACTGATAAATAAAGAAATAAGTCTCCAGTGGAAGTCAAACCCATACACTTTTCTACTTTGTATTTCAATCTTTGCTTACCGTAAGAGTTCCCAAACTGTCATTCTTTATTCACTATGTTAAATATTAATATCTATTACTCATTAAAATTATTGTTCCCTAATATGATCCGATATACATTCAGATGCATATTTTAGACGATATGATTTTATTTATACATTTACTGCTATCACATTGATAGTGCTCTTTGTTCTATTGAATGACTATGAAATCATATACACATAGATATGTGAAAGAATGTATGTAAGTATACATAAATACACTACATGTAGTTCCCAAATAAGGATACTGAGTTTCATGGGGCAACAAGCATTCTTTCAAAATGAATTTAAATTATGAATCTATCAATCATTTCTTTGTTGTCATCCTTTTCTCTTCCTCTGCTCATTTCTATGTTTATTCATTCTCATTCAATTGCTATGTTGTTTTTTTTTCTCTTTTTCATTGTTATGTCCAGGAAAAATAAGCTTACACACTTCTCAACATACATTTCCTCTTCATCTGTAGCCAAAGTAAACCACTTCAAATCCTTTTGATTCAAGGCTCTGTTCTTTCCAGTAGGAGTCTTACGTTCAACACATGCATAAGTATGGTGATTATGTCATATCTGAAGTAGAAAAAAACTCTCATCTTGCCATGATACAGGAAATAGTCTCTTCATATGATGACCATCTGGATGAGACAGATAATTGGATATCATGATAATCCCACCTCAGTTCCATCAATCATGGACAAGTCTCCTTTGAAAGATATTGGTTTTAGGAAGTGTTATTTTTATCTGTTGAAAGAAACCAAGAAAAAGAGTTCTACCATTTGTTCTGGGAGGAACTTTTCAGAAACGACTTTTGTGACCCAAAAACTTTGTTAGGCAAGAACTAAGATAATATTCCAAACTAACTGGTAATATAAACCTGGTATAACCAGTAGGAATGTGTGTATACATACATCTGTGTGTGTGCATGTATCTATAGATTATGAACTTATTACTTGTATGAAGATAATGTTCAGACCTCATACTGAATATGACCATGGTTTCAATTATGATTGGTGAAGCGACTGTGATGAATTCAGAGATGGCTGATTAGATCAGTTCTGGCTCTGAAGTCTCTACCCCAAACGGCATGCATAATTGTAGACTGTGTATAGAGTAGTGGCAGTTTTGGGCAAAGGTCTGCACAGAGGTGACATCAATGTCTAGATTTTTTAAGAAGATCTTCAGACATTCCTTGAAGCATTTTTCTGCCCATTTGCCAGGGAAGTTGTCATAAAACTTGTAAGAATAAAGTCCTGACCTTAACCAGACTTGAAACATGCAAGAATAACTAAGCTGATGCATGCAAAGAAAAACAAGACTTTATCACT
Organism: Thysanoteuthis rhombus; assembly: GCA_963457665.1. NCBI lineage: Eukaryota > Metazoa > Mollusca > Cephalopoda > Oegopsida > Thysanoteuthidae > Thysanoteuthis > Thysanoteuthis major. Next base: position 41,175,200 of record OY735200.1, on the reverse strand, counting down.
GGCCGTTCATACTTCAATGAGGTCTCTTAAGAGATAGATGCTGTGCCTGACTAAACTAATTTAATATCTCAATATTTGTAGGTGTAAATGTTGTTTGTTGTGTGGAATTGAGTATAAGACAAAATATTATCCTGTATGGCTCTAAAAGAAACATGATTTTACAAGTTTGTCAAGGCATCGGTCAATGAGAATAGACGAGTATTATATAAAAACAAAAGAACTTCATGAGAAAACTAAAAAAAATTGGAGTGAGTAATCACTTGTGTATGTATGTATACATACATATGTATATGTATTTATATATACATATATATATGTGCGTGTGTACATTTATATAAAAAGCTGTTGATGAATAAGAATTCTTGGTGCTGGCAAACATTTCTTGAAAAGTATGGAGAGAATTAGTGATTTGATTTTTTTTCCTTTCTGTTCGCCTTTGAACACTGCTTCCAGCAAGAGCACCATTTTTTTTTTCATTCTTTTTCATTTTGTACGAATTCTCAACAATGCTTTTCATTGTTCAGAGCTGTCCACAGACCTTTGTTCCCTGGATGACAATTACTTGGAATGTGGGGCTTTGCCAAAACAATTTCTTCTCAAAGAACAACTGATTGCATAAAACATTTGTACTCTTTTATATGTAACCATACAGATATAAAAAATATAATACAAAATATAGCATCAGCACAGTTTCAATCATAAGATCAATATTACAGATAAAATACTGTATTAAAAATTTACCGTGTCTGAATTTTGATTTTGTTGGCTGTTTTTTTTTTTTTTTATATCAGTTATTCCTAGCTAGAATATACCAGTACAAAATGACAGTGCTATTTATGTATGGATTGCCACTATAAATCGCTATTAGATGCCACTGCATTATAAATTTTTGTCTATTTTCAGTAACATAACTAAGATAAAAATATCTTAATGCTGTGGCAAAATTATACTTTGTAAAATAAGATTGTTTAATTTTGCCACTGCATTAATATATTATTTATCTTTCTATATTAAAATATTTTTGTTAATGTTTTTTAAAACTTTTTATAATTATATTGTTCAGGTACATATTTTTCTTACTGGTATGTTATACAATTATTTTTCAGCCTAAACTATAATCAAACTTTTTTATTAATTAAATTACCCATTACAGTGGCTTTTAATTCTCTACTATCAATCTAAACATAAATAACACTGTCATTTTTGAGGGATATATATATATATATATATATATATATATATATATAGTTATTAATTATGATAATTAACGCTCCCTCATTCAGGGTTGAGCACTTTTTAAGTGAGGCTATTTATTCATTACAAGCAATGCTCTTCCAACTTAGGAATGAGGCACTCTGGTTGATGGGGAATTGTGCGCAAGTACATACATTGCTTGAATTCAATCTTACTGACCATCCAGTTCTGCTTAGGATAGGGGTAAAATGTCAGTCTCTGGGTCTGAAGCGAAGTTTTTAATCCTGCCTCTTGGTACTGGATGGGATAATTAATAGTCTGCAGCCACACTGAAGAGTTGTAATACAACAAAACAGCAGTCAGTGGATGATTCAATTATTGATTATCGTAATATATATACATGAAGTGTGTGTGTTTCTATGATGGTAATTTTTAAATGGTATAAAAAAAAAAATTTTGATTTTTTGAAAATCCAACCCCACAATGTTTTTATCCTAAAACAATGCTAAAAAAATCCAAAAAAAAATTCATAAAAGAAATTCCTAATTAATCTACATGTCCAAAAAATATATCCAATGAAGTTATATTGTAATTATAACCCTCATCCTAAAACTTTCATAATTGATGAATTCTCTGAAAAAATAAAAAGTTCTGTTGGATTGTTAGCAGAAAAATTACTCAAAAAATTTTCAAGCTATTTTTTTTGTTCTTGTTCAGCAGTGTCTATTTTTCAAAGAATTCATTACGTAACGTGAATGAAATATACAAAACTGGTTAGATGCTTTTCAATGCTCCCCACAGCTATAACTCATTGTTTGTAAAAAAAAAAAGTTGCTCCTCAAATGGATTTGAACTGTTTCTCAGTTTCAATTCCTCAGTTTCAAAACAAATACCTTAACTGTCTGTCCCATCAAAACATGAACACTTTTCACAAGATTGTCAAACTCCTGGAGTTGACTTGATTATTGTGAATTAATCAGGCTTTTTTTTTTACTATCAAACCAATGTATCTAAATTTGAAAATGTTTTCCATTACCAATAGTAAAACTCATGTTAAGGTTTATAAATTAAAGGAATGAAAAATTTGCAGTGTCAAGAAAAATGTGTCTGAAACGTTATGTGTAATCTAGTTCAGAGGTTTAAAAGTGTTTTTCATTGTATGAAATTTGAAGTAAAATCCCCTAAAACTCTACATGTATTGAATTTCAGAACAATTTTTATAATTATTTAAAATAAAGTTACTCATAATAAAGCTCTCTACAAGATGACATAGATTTGTGATATATGCTTGTAATATAATATATTTCAGTTGAAGAATTTGTGACATTTATAGTTCCATATTCTTTTGAAAGAAGTAGCTTGTGACTGAATATATGTATTAATTTTTTCTATATCGGTAGAATTGCACCTTGAATAAAAATTGTGTCCATAAGTATCAAGTCAAAGTGTAAAATATATATATATATATATATATATATATATATATATATATATATATATATATATATATTTGATAATCATTTTTGGCAGGATTGAGAGAGTTTGCAGGTGTGCTATTGATTAACTGCTTTTGAATTTAGTATGTTTGCTATGATTGGTTGAGTAGTCCTTCCAGTTTCAACAGGTGAAAATACCTTAGTAAGTCAATAGTGCGATATTCTAAAGACTTGAAATGTTTTGGTTGCAGCTGAATTATTACACAATGTTCAAATCATTAGATGAAAAAATTTGGCCAATTTTAATCCAGTCACGCCCATAATCTATATGATATACAAGATCAATGAAAAAAATCATCTTTTGTCCAAACATGATCATTTTTCCCCAGCCAATTTGGCCAGAAAGCTGAACAAAATCTTCAGCAAAAGATTTATCTAGCCTTCTATTTATTGGGATATGAGGAAATGGATTTGTGGCCATTTTTGCAAACTTTTATTTAATCAGATAATGGTTTTAGAAGGAAAGCTCAGAATACTTATCCTCGGTCAGTTAATCATTTAATATATAGCTTCAATGCAGTGAAGGTCACTCTAAAAGGATTTCTGGATTTAATTAATTCCTCTTTAGCTCTCAGCACATTCTTCCATATGTCATCAAAATTCATTGAGAACTACTGGAGATACAGCAGCTGGGGAGGTAACTGTAAAAGTTTCCTGGATCCACCTCTTCCAAAGTCAATTAATTCTTAGTTAGCCAATGGCATACCATTCTACAAAATGATTTGAAATTGATTGGGAACTTTTGAAGTTATTGTATAGACGAATGTGAGTGAATAAATGAATGTATGAAAAAGTATTTTTCAATTTCAATTGAAATTTCTAGATCCTTCCTGAAATTTTTCTCTAATTCTCCTAACCTTATGGCTTCCACTTTCTGAAAATTTCATCATCATCATCAACATCATCAGTCTTTCAATGTCCGTCATTGGACATTGACCTTCCTTAGGATGCGCCACACTTCACTATCATGGGTGTCACGGAGCCAGTACTTTCTGAATTTGTCTAGCTTGCCTCTCCATCTAATATTCTGCCAGCTTTGGTTGTGCATGTGATCTTGGGGGATCCATGTTGTGAGTCATGATGTCCATTGTTTGTCTTTTATTCTTGCAACATGGCCAGCCCATTGTCATTTGAGATTTTTAATGGATTCTATGATGTCCCTGACTCTTGTCTTTTCCCAGATGTACTGTGCTGTCTTGTAATATCTCCATGTGAGGTTGAGCACGATTCTCTCATGCACACATTGCATGCTTCCCAGTCTGCAGGTCAGTCTCTGGGGTTAAGTTACATATTCCAGTCCCCTATGTGACTATCAGGAGGATGCATTGGTTATACACCCTTCTTTTTAGGATTAATGGGATCTTCTTATTTTTGAAGATTGGGCTTGCTCTGCCAAAGGCTTGCCATCCTAGTGTGATTCTTCGCTTGATTTCTTCTTCTATTGAGGATCTCATTGAGATTCATTGTCCTGGGTAGATGCAGTGATCTACTTCCTCCAGTTGTGTGTCCTCGATTTTGATCTTAGTGTTTTTATCTCCGATGTGGCTGTTGCACATGATCTTCGTCTCGCTGAAGTTCATGTGTAGGCCAACTTTTTTGCTCTCTTCATTTAGTTCATCTATCATTACTTGGAGGTCATGTAGGTTCCCTGCAAAAAGGGCAATGTCGTCTGCAAATCCGAGGTTGCTCAGATACTCACTGTCTGTTTTAATTCTTTTATTCTGTCAATCTAGTCTTCTGAAGGTCATCTCAAGGTAGGCTGTGAAGAGTTTGAGTGAGCTGGTATCACCTTGTCTTACCCCTTTTGGGAGCTGAAAGCACTCTAAGTCTTTATGTAGCCTAATAAAGGAGCTGCTGTGATTGTATATATGTTTAAGCACTTTGACATATACTGGATCTACACCTTGTCGAGTGATGGCGTCCATGACCTTTGGGATTTTTACTGAGTCGAACGCTTTTTTGAAGTCGATAAATGCCACAGTGAGTGGTAGTTTATATTCTGCTGCTTTTTCTTTCAGTTGATTTATCAAATGCAGGTGGTCCATGGTCGAGTTGCTTCTTCAAAAACCAGGTAGCTCTCGTGGTTGGTTTTCATCAAGTGTTTTTGTGATTCGGTTGGTGATGATCTTTGTGAAAAGTTTGTTTACACAGTTGAGTAGGCTTATAGGCCTATAGTTGTTGAGGTCTTTCGGGTTTCCTTTTTTATATAAAAGCATTATGATAGCAGTGTTCCAATCGTCTGGGACTTTACTGTGTTTTAGACACAAGTTGAATAGGACGGCCAGTTTCCTAGTGATGATTTTACCCGCTTCTTGGAGTATGTCAATGATGATGTTGTCTGGTCCAGGGGCCGTTCCTTTCTTTGTCTGTTTGTTGGCTTGTTTCACCTCCTACGGGGTTACTTGCGAGAAGTCTTCGAGTTGATTGCTCATGTCTTGCGTATCTTGCTCATTGTTTTGTAGTCCTTGTTTGGACGAATAAAGTTTTTGGTAGAATTCTTTGGCTCGTTCGACAATCCTGTCACTGTCTGTTGTTAGGTTTCCATTTTCCTCGAGTATGCTGGTTATTTGCTTTTGTCCTAAGTTAAGGCCTTTGTTTATAGCTTCAAAGCCCTAACATCTTTCAAGAGTTGATTCAATGACTGCTGTTGTATATTTTCTTCTGTCTTCCCTTCATTTTTTTGTGGTTAATGTACTTAGTTTGGTCTCTTGAATTTCTCTCTTGTTGTAGTTGCTGGTAGCTTGAGGCTTCTGCATTTTTCCATGAGATTTCTGGTTTCATCCGAGATTTTACTAATGGGTTGTGTGGACATTGGTCTGAATATTGTGGCGACTTGTATAATAGATCCTGCCATTTTGTTGCTAAGTTGATGCTGGTTTCATCATCTTCAGTAAGAATTCTACATCTGTTTTTCAGTTTGAGTTTGAAAAATCGTGTGTGCTCTTTTGGTATGTTTAGCGGTTGCAGTTTTGTATGGAACATTTTCCTGTGTTCTTTGTTGGTGTTTTTTTGTACTTTACATCGTACCATTCTGTGGTTGCTGCCTACATTGTTTTTGTCCATTAAGATGTAGTCTATTTTGTTTTTTGTTTTGTGATTGGCACTCTTCAAAGTCCATTCCTTATTGGGTCCATTCTTGAAGAAGATTTTGAATCTGTCAGCCGTTGCAAAGTTTACAAGATCTTCTCCTCTCTCGTTCCACACTTTGTATCCAAATTTGTTGACGCAAACTTCATTCCCTTGTCCTACCTGTGCTCTCATAATGACATTGAAGTGTTTTCTTGTGTCTGGGAGTAGGGAGTTCAGGTCATCATAGAAGTTGTCTATTTCCTCTTGGGTTGATTGCGAAGTGGGAGCGTAGACTTGGATTACATTGAGTTCGTATTGTTTTGAAAGTTGTATTGTGACGCTAGCTACTCGGTCAGAGATGGCTTCGAAGCCGGTTAAATTGTCTTTGAGGTTCTTATTGATGAAATAGAATACTCCACTTCCTCTCTCTGTTCCGTAGCTACAAAGAAAATGTCAGCTCCTCAGTTCGATTAGTTCTTCTCTTGGGTCTTCTTTCCTTGATAGTGCCTATGATGTCCCACTTGACATTTTTGATTTAACTTTCTAGATCGGTTAGGTGCATGTTAGTTGACAGTGTTTTGACGTTGTAGGTGCCTATGTATTATGCTGTCCTTCTGGTGACAGTTTTAGAGCTCTGTTTAAATGGTCACTGTTGGACTGATGACTCAGTGGGAACAGGTGCTTTCTTGGTGAAGGGTTTGGGTAGTTGCCTTTGGAGCACATCAACCCCACCCAAAGCAAGTGATGTGGCTGGGCCTTTTGGTACCGAAGATCCAGCAGAAATGACCAGTGTAATTTTCAATGTGCAAACCATTGGGAGTAATAAGCCATGCCCTGCCATGCTAGCCCATGACATGTTGAAAGGGGGTCTGGAGGATTGTCCACTGCTGATGTGGGTCAGTGGCCTTTGAGCTCCACCAGCTCTTAGCACCTATCCCATCTGTTTTTGTAAGTTAGTAATGGGTGTTCCCAGCACAGCAGAAAAAAAATTTGTTCATCATAATTCTCCCTTATTTTTTGAAGTTTTGAACTTATATAAAGTCCCTGGGTTAGACTTTTGAGAAATTCAGTTCTAGCCTTACCAACCTTGTCTGGTGAGGGGACAGAGAGAGAGAGAGATTTTCACCCATGGAATCTACATTAAAAATTCTAGCAAAATATAGAAAATATAATTTGAAATAAAATCGAGATCAATTACTACCTATCTGTGGTCAGACTAGACTTTTTGGTTGAAAGTTGAGTGATTTTTCATACAACAGTCACGGTTTGAAGTTTTTAGAATTCAAACATTTGTTATTTTGTTGGGAAGTCTCGCTTCCTTTTCAACCTTACTTGGATATTGAAATTAATTCAGAACTTTTGGAGAAACTGTGTGGTCATATTGCTAGGATACAGGAGAAGTATTTGTAAAAATTCTCAAATCAATCAAAAAATTTCATCAACTCTTCCTTAGCCTATGGCCCACCCTTCAATAAAATCTAACTGAAATTCTAGAAAAACTTCTGGAGATATTGTATGGACAGACAGCTGTATAGATAGACATGAGTAAATATACAGATCACTTCAATCTGGCAGTGGCAAATGATTTGGTATTGCAGCTTATGAGAATAAAGGGAAGCTATATATTGCAAGTGTCAAATAGAAGATACAGGATTCAATTTAACTCTTCCATGAATTAAGATATACACCATTTTGCATGCTTTTGTTACATATCAAATGTCAAAAAGGTCATTCTTATTAACTTCCAAATTTTTAAAAATAATAAATACTTAAATAAAGCTACCACCAAAACAACTCAAAATTAATGTTAACACTAACTACATGAAAAAGCAAGAAAACCTGTCTTGTTTTCACCTCAGCTTTGAAAAAGTAGGGATAAGTTAAGCCCTCACCACTGGACAACAAATTTGTGGTAGAATATTTTAAATTCATCATTTTAGCTTGTACTGTATAAGTTTGTTACATCTAAAAATCTTTCGCAGGTTGCATTGTGTAACCTGCTTACATGTAAAAATCCTTCGCAGTTTGTACTGTAAAACCTTGTTACGTCTACAAATCTTTTGCAGTTTGTATTATGTTACCTTGTTACGTCTACAAATCCTTTGCAGTTTGTATAGAGTAACTTTGTTGTGTGTACAAACTTTCTACAGTGTGTATTGTGTAACTTTGTGACTTGTACAAATCTCCTCCAGTTTGTATGGTGTAACCTTGTTACATGTATGGTTCAATTGCATTTTGTATTGTGTGACCTTGTTGCGTGCACAAACTTTTGCAGCTGGTATCATGCAGCCTTGTTACATGCACAACTCTTTTTTAGATTGTATAATGCCACTTTATTACACGTATAAATCTTTTGTAGTTTGTATTGTGCAACCATGTCATGTGTACTATACTTCTGTGGTTTGCTTTGTGTGACACTACATATACAAATCTACAGCAGTTTGTATTGTGCAAACTTGCTGCATGTACAAATCCTTTGCAGTTTGTATTGTGTAATGTTGTTCCATCCACAAAATTTTAGCAGTTTTTGAGTAGCCTTGTTACATGTGCATGATTCGCAGTTTGTATTGTGTAGCTTTGTTATGTGTACAAATCTTCAGCAGTTTGTATTGTGCAACCCTGTTACAAGTACCTATTTTCTGCATATCATATCGTGTAACCTTGTCATGTAAACTAATCTTTTGCAGTTTGTATTTTGTAACTGTGTTATGTGAGTAAACCCTTTGCAATTTGTGTTGTGTAACCTTATTACATGTACAAAATTTTCTAGTTTGAATTGTGTAGCCTTGTTACATCCACACATCTCTTGCATTTTGTATTATGCAACCATTTCACATGTGCTAAATTATTGCAGTATGTATTGAGTAACTTCCTTACATGTACAAATCTTTTGCAATTTGTATTATGTAATACTGTATGTGTACAAATCTTTTGCAATTTGTATTATGTAATACTGTATGTGTACAAATCTTTTGCAATTTGTATTATGTAATACTGTATGTGTACAAATCTTTTGCAATTTGTATTATGTAATACTGTATGTGTACAAATCTTTTGCAATTTGTATTATGTAATACTGTATGTGTACAAATCTTTTGCAATTTGTATTATGTAATACTGTATGTGTACAAATTTTCTGCAAATCGTATTTTGCAATGTTGATACATGCAAAAATCTTTTGAAGTTTAAATTATGCAACATTGTTCGTACAAAACTTTAGAAGTTTGTGTAACTTTGTAGGGTGTACAAATCTTTTGTAGTTTGTATTGTGTAACCCTTTATGTGTATATATCTCTTGGAGTTTTTATTGTGCCATATTGTCACATGTACAAATTTCTTGCAGTTTTGTGAGCAAATCTTTTGTAATGTGTTTTGTATAGTCTTGTTACATGTACAAATCTCATGCACTTTGTATTATTCACCTTTGTAACATGTACATATTTTTGCAGTTTGTTATGCGTAACCTATTATGGGTGCAAATGCTTTGCAATATGTCTTGTTTAACTTTTAGGTGTAGAAATCTATTGTAGTTTGTACTGCGTAACTTTTTTGTGTGTTCAAATCTTTTACAGTTGTTTCCGTGTGACCTTGAAACATGTACAAATCTGTGGCAGTTTTCATCGTCCCACTTTGTTACATGTGCAAATCTTTTCCAGTTTGTATTGTGTAATGCTGTGACATGTAAAAATCACTTGTAATCTGTATTGTGTACCTTTGTTACACATACAAATGTTTAATAGAATGTATTTTGTAAACCTCTAACATGCAAACATCTTTTGCATTTTGTATTGTGCAACTTCATTATGTGTACAAATTTTTTGCAGTTTGTATTGTGCTACCTCGTTACGTGTAAAAATGTTTTTCAGCTTAAATCATGCAACATTATTATATCTACAAAATTTTTACAGTTTGTTCCTACAGATAAACATCCTTTGTGGTTTGTATCATGTAACCTTGATACATGGATAAATCTTTTGCAGTTTGTATTGTGCAACCTTGTACAAATCTTTTGTGGTTTGTATCAAGTAACTTTTTACATGTAAATATTTACAATATGTATAAACCTTTTGTAGTGTGTATTGGGTAACTCTATACGTGTACAAATCTCTTGCAGTTTGTATATGCAAGTTTGTTATATATACACATTTTTTGCAGTTTGTAATGTGTAACCTTGTTATGTGTTAAGTGTACAAATCTTTTGCAATTTAGTGTGTACAACTTTATCACATGCACAAATCATTTCCCGTTTGTATCATGTAACTCTGTCACGTGTGTAAATCTGTAGCAGTTTGTAGTATGTAACCACTTTACATGTACAAATATTTTGCTGTTTTTATTGAGTAACCTAGGTTTGTGTACCAATCTTTTGCAGTTTGTATTGTGTGACTTCATTACATGTTTTGGGAGTCTAGTTATATTAGCTCCCAAAATGATAAATTATCAGAATTGATCTATGAAGATAAATTCTGGACTCACTAATTAAATACAAAAGAAAGGTTAGTACACAGTTAGTTTGATTGTTATCAAATGCAGAAAAAGGACAAATGAATAGGTTAACAACATTAATAACTTTTAATTCTTAAATGAATAAAAAGGAAGAAAGGACTGGAGTTTTCTGCCGACACAAATATGTTTGGAGAGATATACCGCAATAAGGATGAGGAGAAATGAAGAATGAAGGGAAAGGAACGTCACTTACTAAATGCAAGATAGAGTCTTTAGATTGTCCGTCAGTTTTGGTCATCTAAATTATAGCCACTATAATGTTATCTTCGGAAATGCGACTAAAGTACGTTAAGAGTGCTTAACTTAGGTAGGATGTGTTCTTTGAGATGAAAGAAGAATGGATTATTTTTTCATATGTAAGATTGTGTGAGTAAAAACTATATAAACTATCACAACTAAAGCGATAGCAATAAAACGAGCTTACCTTGAGGCCGTCAGAATAGAGAGAGAGATAGTTTTACTGCCACAGTTTAAATACCATAAAGATAACGATTGGTTATCTTATTGGTAGTTCTGTGTGATGTCAAAGAGGAAGCGACCAAGAATTTACCTTTTCTAAAGAGATTTACAACTGTGTAAGGAATTGCAAGTAGATCCCTTCCAAGGGCAGATAACTCCATGAATGTGTATTTTTTTTGTCGTAGAAGGTAGGCACAACACGTGCACAAACCTTTACAGTTTGTGTTGTGTAACCTTGCTACGTGTATAACTCTTTTGCAGTTTATATTGTGTAACCTTGTTACCTGTACAAATTTTTTGTATTCTTATTATGACACCTTGTCACATGTGCAAATCTCTCTCATTCATAAAATGAAAAAACAAACAACAAAAACTACCAGAACTTTAAAATTCTTTTTACAGCTGAAATATTAAAAACTTTTATGGGAAATTCTCTTGATGGTTTATCCATAAATTTTCATGTCGACTTCAATGCAAATAATTCTTACCAGTAAGTTTACTTGGTTAATGATCAATTATCAAGTTTGTGTATATCCACCACCTACTATCCCCAAAACTTGAATTGTACAGATAGGAATTTAGAATGATGAATACCAGAGTTTAATGCAACTCAAATGCTAATAATGATATTTCTCTATGTTTTTGTTCAAATAGACATTGAGCTGTTTAAATTATCTATTATTACTAAATTCTCCTTTGTTAATGTTCTGCAATATTTGTTCTTTTCACAAATAACCATTTTCTTTAGATGGCTAAATCAACATGGCCACTAGCTAACACTTGAATTTACCACCACAAATGCGTAAAGGATGATAAAGTAATGTATTTCTTCTGTTCATTGAGAGTACTTTTTATGCTTAACATTACCTATGAATGAGCTACAACAACTTCTTCCCCAAAACTTATATTCCTTAAGATATTCACCTTAAATTGGAGTCAAATCGTGCTACACCTTGAATGTCTAAGTGGTGTTTTAGATAAAGCTGAGCACTAAAATTAATTCTAATTTCTTTGAAGCCAGTTTAATTATATTCATTTATTATTTAGATGATTCCCTGCCTCATATATCAACTCAAACCTAACCATATCTAATACTAAAATACACCACATAATTCTGAGGGAGATGTTTTCATATAAAATGACAATTAATTCCTATAATGATAAACTGACACAGCTGAGAGGTTACCAAAGATGCCTTGACAACTAATAGAATTATAGGATTTAAAAGGTTATCAGAGAAGGCAATCTCTAAGGAGTCCATGAATTAAGCCAACACGAACAGTAATATGGTAAATATCAGATTTGATTTTTTGAAAATCTAGTCTTTTGGAGGAAGGTAATTCCCTGGAATTCCTTCTACAAGTCTTTCGTATAGATTATGGGAAGTATCTAGCAAAACATTCTGGGAGTGGGCATTTTCACCCTATTTGCAATACAGAACCTGTCATGTGACGATGAAAAGATTCAAATGAAAGCCAGAAGCCAATGCTATCAACTTTCGCTTTCATTTTTCTAACTTATGGTCTTTCTTCCCTTCACTACTTGTGGCTGATTTTTTTGATATTTTGCCTCAAGTGAGTAATTCTGGATATTCCTCTACCTTCCTTAACAATATGAATTCCTTTTCAGTGATGTATACAATTATATTAATAGACTTGAATATCATCTAATGAGGACTTGTAAAAGGAAAGGTTTTGATTTTCTTTTGCCTTTGACTATCAAAAGTTTTTTTTGTTATAACTTAGGCAAATTAGAAGAGTAGCTAGCACTTAAGATGGCAACAATCCTAAAAGATTTGCTGAAGTATGAATCAAAGATAGAAGTGATGGTAATTTAAAATAATAAAACGTAATTCAGTTCTGTTCATTTCTGTTGACATCTCTGATCATTATCCTACCTAAGTGTGAATTGAAAATAATTCTTTCATAAATAAACTTCTACTGCAACCAAATTGTACTGTATTATGATTCCAAACCTTCCATACATTTTCCGTTTCCTTGTTATAATGATTCTGAGGCAAGTGTATGTAACTAACACTGCTGCTGATATGTAATGTCTGTTGCCGATATGGGAAAACCGCTACTGATTTAGGATTGCTGCTGATATTAGCTGAAACCATGTGTGGACGTTTTTCTGATGAGTGTTCAATTCATACAAATGGATATTTTGTTGGAAACCTTTTCGTCAAAATTCTTTCAAATTTCTCAAAATCATAATTAGCTGACAGATGTTTGGATTTTACTCATGAATCTCTGTTTATTTCCTCGAAATAATTCTATTTCATATTGAAAAAAAAAAACTAATCATGTATCAATTTAAAGTGAATTTATGCTTTTTTTATTTTGGTTTATTTTGAATCAGCATATTTATTGCCACAAAATATTCATACTTCGTATTGTAAAGAAATAAGATCTGATCACAAGTTGATTTATCGGAATGAAAAAAAAATTTTTTTAAAAAGTATCGATTCCATTTAAAAATAAACTGTTTGTGATGAAAACAATGTCAGCAAAATGTATGTCATAGGTGATGTTCATGATTTACTTCAATGTGAAGTGTTTTTATTTGTTTGTGAAGAAAGTAATGTGAAAGAATAAACCTAAGAATTACATAATTATTTTTAGTTACAGATCAAAGATTGTTTGCATTAGAATTGATTTATGTTAACTGAAATAAAACATTGGAAAAACTCCTGAGTCAATGATATTTTTTTATTTTCGTGCTTGATAATCTCTTGTATATTATGTTCATTTCAAAAAGACATATATGGATATTCCTCACCTTTGAAGATTTTGCTCTACACCATTTCGATAATGTAGCTTTCCCACCTATCCATAATAGCATATAGCAAAGATGCAATTACCATTAGTTTATATGGGAAAATCTTTTGAGTGTCCCCAGCCAACAAAATGATCTTTTCTATGTCTGCCTGCCCTCAAGACTGAGGTTTGTGTCCTTTCAAAATTGAATCATCATCTCACTGTCAATCATGGCAAAAATTGCACGGAAGTTCATTTTCAGGTTTTTTTTAATCATTTTTGTTTTTTAAGGTTATTTTATAAATCAGGGGTAATGGCTTCTTTGCTTCACCTCTTTTGGGATAAAGGAAGATTTCATAGGAATGTTCTTCTTTTGAATAGCAAAGAAAACCTTTTATAAATCAGGGGTAAAAGCTTCTTTGCTTTACCTCTTTTGGGATAAAGGAAGATTTCATAAGAGTGTTCTTCTTTTGGATAGCAAAGAAAACCTTTTATAGAACAGGAGTAATTGCTTCTTCGCTTTTCATCTTTGGGACTAATGGGAAATTTCATAGGAATGGTCTTTCGGATAACAAATCAAACCTTTTATATGCATTTTTGAGTGAGATTATCGAAACATTTCTGCAATATTTGGAATTTAAACACTTGGTCTTGGATATATAGCTTCCCACTTACTGACTAGTCACTCAATGAAGACCATCATGTGACCATTAACTTCTGGCAGTGTGCAATGATCAATTGAAAGATCAGAAAAAGAGATGATCACTGAATAAATTACTTTCCTTGACTTTTGTTGGAGGTGGAAGAGGTTATCAGCCAAAAAGACAATGTTCTCTGCAAATGTGAGGTTGCTCAGATATTTGTTGACAATTCTGATTCCATTTTTTTCCCAGGCTAGGTTTCTGAAGATCATCTCGAGGCAAGCTGTGAAGTGTTGAATGAGCTGGTATCACCTTTTCATATTACTTTTTGGATCTGAAAGGGCTCTAAATCTTCATGTAGCCTGATGAAGGAGCTGTTGTAACAGTATGTGTGTTGCAGTACACTGATGCATACAGGGTTTACACCTTGTAGAGTGATAACCTCGATGACCTTTGGGATTTTCACAGTCAAACTCCTTTTTGAAATCAATAAATGCTACAGTGAGTGGCATTTTATATTCTGCTGCTTTCTCTTTTACTTGATTTATCAAATGGAGATCGTCCATGGTTGAGTAAATTCTTCTAAAGTCAGCTTTTTCCAATGGTTGGTTTTTGTCTAGAGTTTTGGTAATTTGGTTGATGATAACTTTGATGAAAAGTTTGTAGATGCAGTTGAGCAGATTCATTGATTTGTAGTTGTTAAGGTCTTTTTGGTTTCCTTCTCTATCTAACAGCATTATAAATAAAGTGTTCCAGTCTTCTGGGATTTTACTTTGTTTTAAGCATAAGTCGAATAGAATAGCCAGTTTCCTAGAGATGATCTTACCAGCTTTTTTGAGTTGGTCAATGGTGATGATATCTGGTCCAGAGGATTTTTCCTTTTTTTGTTTATTTGATGGCTTGTTCTACTTCCCCTGGCATAACTTCTGGGAAATCCCCAAACTGATTGCTTGTGTCTTGCACATCCTGTTCGTTGTTTTGAGGTCCTTGTTTGGAGGGATTGAGTTTTAGGTAGAATTCTTGGGCACGTTTGACTATCTGGTCTCTCTCTGTTGTTAGGTCTCCATTTTCTTTGAGTAATCTAGTTATTTGTTTTCATCTGGTATTGACAACATTATTAATAGCTTTGAAGCCCCAAACTTTTTGAAAAATTGTTTCAATGGTTGTTGTGTATTTTTTTGTTTTCTCTTCGCATATTTTAAATTTCTTTTTTTTTTTGGCTTGGTTGCTTCAAATTTTTCTCTTGTTTATGACTTCAGAATTTTGTGTTTTTCCATGAGATTTTTGGTTTCATCAGAGATCTTTTTGATAGGTTATGTGTGCTTCGGTTTAAACATAGTGGCAACTTCAATCAGAAAGGCTGTTTGTGGATGTGTGCAACCACAAACAGGTTCAAAATCATGAAAACTTTCCTCAAGAAGAAAGCCAATAAAAAATGGATTTGGAAGAGCCTCAAACATGGAACCAAGGAAAAAATAGATAACATCCAAGCAGACAAGAGTGACACCATCAGAGAAATCCACGTCCTAAATCAAGTCAATGTGGGAGCAACCTCAAAATGATAAAATGTAATATGCAAACTAATGCCAAGAAAGAATGTAGGAAAATGTTCCACACCAAACTGCAACCACTAAACGTACCAAAAACTTGAGGAGGAGGAGATTCACATCATCCTCAAAAGAAATAGTGATATGAGAATGTAAATAGCCTAAGCAAAAATTGAAATTGGGTTCACCGATTCTTTTTACTGTGTTGATAAATGTTATGCCACCCCATATCGCAGATTCAAATTATCCATACATCAACATGCTTGCTCAAATCTACTTATCTACAGTTTATGAACCCTGCTGTCATTTATTATCAATTTTTATCTCAATCCAAATTTTTAACTCACTTTTTATTGCAACTTCTACTCAGGCTGGTTTCCCTTCACCAATGAGTAAATAGTGTCAATTGGAAATAAATAAGATTTAGGTCAGATCAAACACACATCTCTGACTGGTAGGAAACTGGTCTCAGTAAATGTTGCAATAAAAAGAACTGAAAAATAAACATGAAACTGAAAAGTAGTCCTAAAAATCAAATAATTATTTTGATATGTTTCATCTGATAAAAAAATAAAAACTGCAGTCATTTATTTCATGAAGTTTTGATGTAAAAAATTTTCATCATACTATTTTTCAGATGTCAATATACGTCAAGACATTGCACTAAAAACTAACACAACATATATTCTTTACCCTTCCTTGTGTGTATTTTGCATCCAGTGTTATTTAGAAGTTGTTTGGTAAAAGCATATATTAAAGTTCTATTTAAGGAATGATATCTAAAACATAGATCATTCTTTAATGTGGGAAAATACACAAAAACGTAGTGTATGTCATTAGACTAGTCTGTTTATGTGCAACTGAATGAGATAATTTTAGAGACATTGTTTTAGAAAATGTATTTCATGCAGCAGCAGAATCAACCGAGGAGCAAATCATAGAGTCAACCATGTAAATGAATTAAGAAATGAACGCCACCATTTCTTTATTCATTTACATGATCAGCTCTTATACATATATAAATATATAAATATATATATATATATATATATATATATATATATATATATATATATATATATATATATATATATATATATATATATATATATAACAGCAAAGTATAAATCTGTAATATACGATGTTTGCTGTGTTTATTTCATAAAATTGTTTGATACAAAAACATTTTTATGATTGCTTTTTACTCTCATGTTAATTCTTTAGTTCTTTTTATCTCAACTTTCACTCAGGCCAGTTTCCTCCCAGTCAGAGGTATGAGTTCAATCTGATCTAAGACTTATTCTTAATTTCTGCTCAAAACTGTTTACTCACTGATTTAGAGCTTTGAATATGATGAAATAATAGATTTGCTAACCAGGCACGCTTATGTTTCTGCCCTTAAGCGTATCCATATAGCAAATATATTATTCCATCTATCTTATTGATTATGCAATTTCAAATATCTCTAAACAAAACCAAAAGCAATGGAACTGCCTTTGGATTTGCTAGGAGATGTCTGTTTAATGCAAAGGAGTGAATTTACTTCTTTTTTACCCAACTAGAGGTAGTTATTGGATAAAACAAACTTTCAGCTTTGACAACAAACTCTTCCCTCAATTAGTTTACCATACATATACATGTGTATGCGTGTGAGAGTGTGTGAACAAAAATGGTGAAGATAGTTTTGCTAACAATTCTTCCTAATGTCTTGATTCTATTGTCAATATTCACTAATAATGAATTGTTATTAATTCCATTTGATCAGGAAAAAAAAAAGTTTGTTATTCAAGACAATAAATAATGTCCAAGTTTAATGTTTTAACAAAGATACCATAACATCGGCATAGCAAGTATTTAGCCATTTTTGCAACAAAGTTTTTCTATCATTGACAGAGAATCATCATCATCATCATCATCATCATCATCATCATCATCATCATCATCATCATCATCATCATCAGTCTCTTAACATTTGTCATTGGACATAGACCTTCCCCAGGATTTGCCACACTTCTCTATTGTGAATGTTGCGGAGCCAGTACTTTCTAAATTTGTCAAATTCATCTCTCCATCTCATACGCTGCCAGCTTTGGTCTCACATGTGATCTCTGGGAATCCATATTGTGAGTCATGATGTCCATTGGTTATCAGCTTTGCAACATGGCCAGCCCAGCGCCATTTGAGTTTTTTTAATGGATTCTATGATGTCTCTGACTCCCGTTCTCTTCCAGATATATTGTGCTATCTTGTGGTCTCCATGTAGGGTTGAGAATGATTCTTTCATGTGCACATTGCATGGTTTCCAGGTCTGTCATATGGTTAGGTTCTATGTTTCAGCTCCATAAGTGACTATTAGGAGAATGCATTGGTTGTATAGCCCTCTTTTTAGGGAATAATGGGATCTTCTTGTTTTTGAATTTGAGCTTGCTCTGCCAAAGGCTTGCCATTTTCTTTGCTTGATTTCTCCTTCATTTGAGGATTTCATGGAGATTTGTTGTCCTAGGTAGATGTAGTTGTCTATTTTCTCCAGTTCTACGTCTTTGATTTTTAATTTTTGTGTTCTTATCTCCAACAGGATTGTTGGACAATGTTTGTTTTGCTGAAGTTCATGTGTAGGCTGACTTTCTTGCTTTCTTTGTTCAGTTCATCCAGCATTAGTTGGCGGTCATGTAGGTTCTGTGCAAAAAAGGCAATGTTGTCTACAAATCTGAGGTTGATCAGATATTTGCCGTCTATTTTGATTCTTTTATTCTCCCAGTTTAGTCTTCTGAAGATCATCTCACAGCAGACTGAGAAGAGTTTGGATGAGCTGATTTCACCTGATCTTACCCCTTTTTTGATCGGAAAGGACTGTTGTTACTGTATATATATTGCAGCACTCTGACATATACCGGATTTACATCTCATAGAGTGATCGCTTTCATGACCATAGGGATATCCACTGAGTCAAAGGCCTTTTTGAAGTTAATAAATACGAAAGTGAGTGTTAGTTTATATTCTACGACTTTATCTTTCAGCTGATTTATTGAATGCAGGTGATCCATGGTCAAGTAGCTTCTTCTAAATCCAGCTTGCTCCTATGATTGGTTTTTATCTTGTTTTTGTGGTTAGGTTGGTAATGATTTTTCTGGAAAGTTTGCATATGCAGTTGAGTAGGCTTAAGGGTCTGAGATATTTCAGGTTTCCTTTTTTATATAAAAGCATTATGATTGCTGTGTTCCAATCATCTGGGACTTTACTTTGTTTTAGACACAAGTTGAATAAGATGGCCAGTTTCCTAGTGATGATTTTTGGAGTAAATCAATTGTGATGTTGTCAGGTCCAAGGGTCTTTCCTTTCTTTGTTTCCTTGATGGCTTGTTTCACCTCCTACGAGGTTATTTCTGAGAAACCTTCAAGCTAATTGCTCACATCTTGTATATCCTGTTCATTGCTTTGTGGTCCTTGTTTGGAGGAATAGAGTTTGTGGTTGAAATCTTGGGTACGTTTGACAATATCCTGTCTCCATCTGTTGTTAGGTCTCCATTTTGGATATCGTTGATGATATCGCTTTTGTCTGTTAGGATGTAGTTTATTTCGTTCTTTGTTTTGTGGTTGGGGCTTTTCAAAATGGGTCCCTTCTTGAAAAAGTTGTTCATAATTTGGGACCCATTAGCCTTTACGAAGTTTACAAGATCTTCTCTCTCATTCCGTACTTTATATCTGAATTTGTCAATGCAATTTTCATTTCCTTGACCTAATTGAGTGCTGTAGTCTCCCATGATGATATTTAAGTAGTTTCTTGTGTCTTGGAGTAGGGAGTTCAAGTCACCATAGAAGTTGTCAATTTCCTCTTGGGTTGATTGCGAAGTTGGAGCGTAGACTTGGATGATATTCATTTTGTACCTCTTTGAAAGTTGTATTGTGACACTGGCTATTTGGTCAGAGATGGCTTTGAAGCCTGTTACATTGTCTTTGAGGTCCTTATTGATAAGAGAGTCTACTCTACTTTGTTTTACTTTCTTTTTTCTATAGTTGTAATGAAGATTCTTGCTCTTTAATTTGATTAATTCTTCTGTGGGTCTTCTCATCTCATCATCCTATAATGTTCCATGTGAGGTTTTTGATTTCATTTTGTTGATCGGTTAGGTGCATGTTAGTTGAGAGTGTTCTGACATTGTAAGTGCAAATGTATTACATTGTTCTTTTAATGCTGGTTTTTGGGCTATGCTTGGGTAGTTGCTGTTGGGTCAACGACCCGGCAGGAGTGGATGTTTTTTTGGTGAAGTATTTATGTAGTCCCTTTTGGAGCACATCACTCCCGCCAAAGGCAAGTGATGTGGGTGGGCCTTTCGGAGCTGATGACCCAGCAGGAACGGGGGTTCTCTTAGTGAAGTGTTAGAGTAGTTGCCGCTGAGCCATGCCCTGCCATGCTGGCCCATGATGTGTTGAGGGGGTCTGCTGGATTGGTCACTGCTGATGTTGTTCTGAGGAGCCTTAGAACTCCACCGGCTCTTAGCACCCTTCCTATCTGTTCTTGGAAGGTATATATGGATGTTCACACCACTGAAGAGGAAAGAGATATTGAATATGATACGTTTTTTGTTTTTTTTGGTGAGGGATTTTCTTACTGGTCCTATGCACCTGTACTATGTGTACTTAGATGGTTAGTTTCTGTTTGATCAAACCTCTCCCTTATTTTTTAAAACTTTTTACCTTGTTCAAGTCAAGTAGTTGCATTTTGAAGAAATTTAAAAATTTAATCTTGCAGATCTTTTGGGGTATATGTTTAAAAAAAAAAGAGAGGAAGAGGGGAAGAGAAATCGAAGACAGAAGGACAACAAGAGATCGTTACCCACAGAATTTAGAGTGAAATTTCAGGAAAATTCAGCGAAATAAAAACTTGAAAAATAAAAACAAGACCAAGCAGTACTTATCTAAGTCTGACTGAAGTGGGGTGGGAAGGATTTTTAACAGTCACATTTCAAAGTTTTAAAGAACTCAACCATTCGTAATTTTGCCTCGTCCTTCTACTCTGTCCACTTGTTCTGGGGGGTTTGTTGTTTTATTAGCTATCTGTAGATATTTATCAATGAGGTCATCTATCCTTGGAGTGGGGAGGGGCACATTGTTAGGCTCGGAATATATTTTCTTGCCTTTCTTTTTTTTTTTAAGTTACAGGTTTGTAAAATTATTAAAAAAAATAAGATTACAATCAAATTAGATATACAATGAGAACACATCCTAAGAGGTTGGCAAGATCAAATCTCAAAAAACACAATACAAAATATATTTATCGATAGAGAAACAAAATACAAGACCAATTTAGTGTCAACGTCTAAGAAATCATATTCTGATTATCCTGAATATTTAGCATGTCACTCACTAATATATCTTTTATTATCAAACTGGGTGGTGATAAAACATTTCTTGTTCTCTAGAATGAAAGATTCCATACTTGAAATAAGATTAAAGATAGTAAAAAGCTTTTTCCCTTTTATATGAAAAAATGAAAAATAATTTAAAGGTTAACATTCAAGAATTGAAGGTGCTGAAGAGAAAGTAACTAAATTTCTATGTTTAAAGAAAGCAGCTACTTTCTTTTTTTTTCTTTTTTTTTTTTACAAAGTGACTTTCCTGGAAATAGCTTTGATATAACATATTTTCTTGAAATAGAGAAAAGATCGACATTACAAGCAGGGTAGCAACACAAAATTATCTACTAAGAAGGCCCATATACAGCACATTCAATTGGCTGATTGTTATATTCAGGATAACACAGTTTATAAGTAATAATAAAAAATTATTATGGATTTTGTTCTTGAAAAAGAACATATTCTGATGATATAGGATTAATAGCCAGATTTTTTTATCTACTTATGAATACAACATGCCTGAGTACAGAACAAATCACTGACCTCTAAAAGCCCATTATAATTTGTTACTTGATGGTCATCCAAAAGAAACAAAGGGAAGACAAAATGGAAGACACAAAACAGCATTCATCAAAAATATTCTTGAAAAAGGTTTAGTCTTCAAAGCTATTAACAAAACTCTCAATGCAGGATGAAAACAAATAACTAGTTTACTCAAAGAAAATGGAGACCTAACAACAAAAAGAGACTGGATAGTCAAACGTGCCCAAGAATTTTACCAAGAACTCAATTCCCCCAAAAAAGGACCACAAAACAACGAACAGGATATGCAAGACACAAGCAATCAGTTTGGGGATTTCCCAGAAATTATGCCAGGGGAAGTGAAACAAGCCATCAAATAAACAAAAAAAGGAAAAATCCTCTGGACCAGATATCATCACCATTGACCAACTCAAAAAAACTGGTAAGATCATCACTAGGAAACTAGCCATTTTATTTAACAAGCCTAAAAAGAAAGTAAAGTCAGGAAAATCGGAACACAGCAATCATAATACTGTTAGATAAAAAAGGAAACCTAAAAGACCTTAACAATGACAAATCAATGAATCTGCTCAACTGCATCTACAAACTTTTCATCAAAGTTATCACTAACCGTATTACCAAAACACTTGACAAAAACCAACCATGGGAAAAAGCTGACTTTAGAAGAATTTACCCAACCATGGACCATCTCAATTTGATAAATCAAGTAAAAGAGAAAGCAGCAGAATATAAAATGCCACTTGTGGTAGCATTTATAGACTTCTGGACTTTGTGGAAATTCTCAAGGGAAGACTATTGGGAACTCAGGCATAAGTCAATGATTTTGAGTGGTTGATTTCATGCCCTGTTACAATTACAGAAATGATCTCAGGTGAGATCTAATGACCTCCAGAATCAACCTCACATTGCTTATAACTTTTGCCGTGTAAAGATTTACCCATATGCAGTATTTCTACATCCTAGGAGCAATATCATGGCTAGTAACTTTAAAAATGGTTAGAAATGACCAGAAATGACGTATGGTGACCTTGAAAGACCCAGATGTGAAAATCACATTTCTAAATATTTTGGCTTTTAGAGAATCAACCTTGCCAAATTTAAGTTTCATAGGTACAAAATTGTACTTGACAATTTGGCTACTAATGACAAAAAATAACTTTGGTTGATCTCAAATGCGGTCAATCGCATATTGCAAATGATCTTTGCCAAGAAAAGTTTCACTCCTATACCAAATTTTAGGTGCAAAATTATGACCCCAAACTTGAAATATTGAATAGAAATGACCAGAAATTACCTACATTGATGTTGAATGACCTCTGAGGTCTGCCTTGCTCAGCCTGTTACCTTTGCTGTGAAAATACAAATCCATATGCTAAATTTCAGAATCCTTGGCCCACAACTCTGAGAGTTGGCTAGAAATGACCCAAGAGGTCAACTCCACATTGCATATGTCCTTTGCCATGGTAAGATGTACCCCTTTAAGACTCGTAGGAGTTAAATTGTGGCTAAAAACTTGGAGAATTGTTTTAAAATCCTTGAATGACCCCAGAAATCAATGTCACATAGATTGCAATATTTTCTATCAAAAGGTATATCCATATGCAAAATTTTAGAATCTCTGGTCCAAAATTGTGGCCCACAGAAAAATTGGCTAGAAATAACCTCTGGTGACTTCAAATGACTTCTGAGGTCAACTTTACATAGCCTGTGTAAGTTGACCTTTCTTCAGTTTACATGAAGAATGGGCCTTATAGTTGAGTGGAGAAGAAGCATGAATGAACCAACAAAAGTAAATCTATAAAGAGAGAGACAGAGACAGAGAGAGATAGACGGAGTTTTGTTGTTAGTGATCAGTTTTGTGACATTGAAATCAATGGGCAACTGTTTTTTTCTGTTTTCATTCTGCCTATATTTGTATCTAGAGTTTTATATTTCATGGGGTATTTTATATTTTTTTTCGTGTTTTTTGTTCCTGTGTATGTACGTTGGTCAGGGATATTGTTATTTTTGGTCAGGTTAATGCTTAATTGGCTTCTGTGTGGTAATCAAGATTGATTAGCATTTTCCTTGAGTATGCTGTTGGAGCAATATTATTTTGAGGGGAAGTTGGGGTGGCTGTCCAGTTGGCTTTGTTTGGATTTTTTCATAGATTGGTTTTCCGGTTTGTGTGTAAAGTTGTTTTCCATGATGTGAGTGGGAAAGTAAATGAATTTCTGAATAAATTAAGTTTAAAATTCATCATCATCATCAGCATCATCAGTCTTTTAACGTCCGTCGTTGGACATAGACCTTCCCCAGGATTTGCCATACTTCCCTATCATGGGCGTCACGGAGCCAGTACTTCTTGAACTTGTCTAGCTCGTCCCTCCATCTAACATTTTGCCAGCCTCAGTTGCGCATGTGGTCTCGGGGGATCCATGTTGTGAGTCGCAATGTCCATCGATTGTCTACCATTCTTGCAACATGGCCAGCCAACTGCCATTAGAGATTTTTAATGGATTCTATGATGTCCTTAAGTCTTGTCTTTTCTCGGATGTACTGTGCTGTTTTGTGGTCTCTCCATGTGAGGCCCAGCATTATTCTTTCATGTGCACGTTGCATGGTTCTCAATTTACGGGCCTGTCTCTTGGTTAGGTTTTATGTTTCAGCTCAATAAGTGACTATTGGGAGGATGCATTGGTTATACGCCCTTCTCTTTAGGATTAATGGGATCTTATTTTTGAAGGTTGAGCTAGCTCTGCCAAAGGTTTGCCATCCTAGTGAGATTCTTTGCTTGATTTCTTCTTCCTTTGAGGGTCTCATGGAGATTCGTTGCCCTAGGTAGATGTAGTGGTCTACTTTCTCGAGTTCTGTGTCCTCGATTTTGATCTTAGTGTTTTTATCCCCGATGTGGTTGTTGCACATGATTTTCGTCTTGCTTAAGTTCACGTGTAGGTCGACTTTCTTACTCTCTTCATTCAGTTCATCTATCATTACTTGGAGGTCGTGTAGGTTCTCTGCAAAAAGGGCTATGTCGTCTACAAATCTGAGGTTGCTCAGATACTCGCCGTCTATCCTAATCCCTTTGCTCTCCCAGTCTAGCCTTCTGAAGATCATCTCGAGGCAGTCTGTGAAGAGTTTAGGTGAGCTGGTATCACCTAGTCTTACTCCTTTCTGGAGCTGAAAGGGGTCTGAGTCTTTATGTAGCCTGATAAAGGAGCTGCCGTGATTGTATATATGTTTCAACACTTCAACATATACTGGATCTATACCTTCCCGACTGATGGCCTCCATGACCTTAGGGATTTCTACTGAGTCGAACGCCTTTTTGAAGTCGATAAATGCTACGGCGAGTGGTAGTTTATACTCAGCTGCTTTTCCTTTCAGCTGATTTATCGAGTGCAGGTGGTCCATGGTCGAGTAGCTTCTTCTAAAGCCAGCTTGTTCACGTGGCTGGTTTCCATCGAGTGTTTTTGTGATTCGGTTGGTGATGATCTTTGTGAAAAGTTTGTATACACAGTTGAGTAGGCTTATAGGCCTGTAGTTGTTGAGGTCTATCAGGTTTCCTTTTTTATATAAAAGCATTATGATAGCAGTGTTCCAATCGTCCGGGACTTTACTGTGTTTTAGACACAGGTTGAAGAGGACAGCCAGTTTCCTAGTGATGATTTTACCCGCTTTTCGGAGTAGGTCGATGGTGATGTTGTCTGGTCCAAGGGCAGTTCCTTTCTTCGTCTGTTTAATAGCTTCTTCCACCTCCCACGAGGTTACTTTTCGGAAGTCCTTGAGTTGATTGCTTACGTCTTGCGTATCCCGCTCATCGTTTTGTAGTCCTTGTTTGGACGAATAAAGATTTTGGTAGAATTCTTTGGCACGTTCGACAATCCTGTCTCTGTCTGTTGTTAGGTTTCCATTTTCCCCAAGTATGCTAGTTATTTGCCTTCGTCTCGAGTTGAGGAGTTTCTTTATAGCTTTGAAGCCCCGACCTTTTCCAAGAGTCGATTCGATGACTGCCATCGTGTATCTCCTTCCGTCTTCCCTTCGTTTTTTCTTGATCAATTTGTTTAGTTTGGCCTCTTCAATTTTCTCTCTCGTTGTTGTCGGTGGCTTGAGGTTTCTGCATTTTTCCATGAGATTTCTAGTTTCATTCGAGATTTTGCTAATGGGTTGTCTGCTCATTGGCTTGAAAGTAGAGGCTACTTCAATTATTGACGCTGTCATTTTATTGCTTATTTCGTTGATGTTGGTGTTGTCTTGTTCAGTAAGAATTCTGAATCGGTTCTTCAATTCGAGCTTGATAGATTGAACGTGCTCTTTTGGTATGTTTAGAGGCTGCAGTTTTGTATGGAACATTTTCCTGCATTCTTTATTGGTGTTTTTTTGTACTTTACATCGTACCATTCTGTGGTTGCTGCCTACATTGACTTGATTTAGGACTTGGAAGTCCTTGACGATATCATTTTTGTCCGTTAGGATGTAGTCTATATCGTTCATTGTTTCGTGATTGGGGCTCTTCCAAGTCCATTTCCTATTGGGTCCCTTCTTGAAGAAAGTGTTCATGATTTTGAATCCATTAGCTGTTGCAAAGTTTACAAGATCTTCTCCTCTCTCGTTGCGTACTTTGTATCCAAATTTGCCGACGCAATTTTCATTTCCTTGTCCTACCTGTGCGTTGAAGTCTCCCATGATAACATTGAAGTGTTTTCTGGTGTCTTGGAATAGGGAGTTCAAGTCATCATAGAAGTTGTCTATTTCCTGTTGGGTTGATTGCGAAGTGGGAGCGTAGACTTGGATTATATTGAGTTTGTATCGTTTTGAAAATTGTATTGTGACGCTAGCTAGTCGGTCAGAGATGGCTTTGAAGCCAGTTACATTGTCTTTCAGGTCCTTATTGATGAGAAAGCCAACTCCACTTTGTTTTACTTTCTCTTTCCCGTAGCTGTAAAGAAGATGTCTGCTTCTTAGTTCAATTAGTTCTTCTCCTGGTCTTCTTACCTCGCTAATGCCTATGATGTTCAAATACTTATGAGCATTAATATTCATATAAACAGTAGTTTTATTTTTCAATATAAAAAGTAATGCTCATAAATATTTGAACAAACCCCAAATCTGCTTTTCAATTGCTTAAGATTGCAAATGCCATCAAAGATTTTGAGCAGGTGCAAATCCAGACTCTTTCATATAGTGATGTGAGTTCACCTTTTCAATCTCAAAGATTGAAGATAATTTTTTTCATTTAACAATTTAATTCTATTAATAGAAACATTTTCTAGAAATTCAGCATTCAGAACAACAAAACATGACTAAATGCATGCCTTATTGTGTCGATTGCATTAAAATTTGGTTCTTTGAGCATAATGATCCTGTTTTTAACTTTCAAAACTGAGCAATTACAATCAAAATATCTGCTTGTTCAAGAAATGCACATATAATATGATTATTTTTAATAAATTATACCAGGGGAAGTTAAATCCCTGCATCATCTACCAAAATAACCCTAAAAGTTAATGATAAGGAGAAAAGCAAGTACTAGTCTGCCCCAACAAGCTCTCAAGAATTGAACTGTGAAGCTTTTTGGCCAACAGTTCAATGAACTAACTCAAAAGCTATCATCAGGAAGCTAATGCTCTGTCGGTTGATTCTTGAGAACAATGATAAACTTCTTTCAGATCAGTTCAGGGATGCTAGGTTTACAGAGCATATCATGACTGACAGGAAATGGATTAATATGACTCATTATTACGGCTCAGGTCTTTGTCAGCAGCAGGGACTAGGGTCATGACACTTGCTAATGTCACCGCATTTGAAATCACATTCACACTCAAACTCCTTAGATAGTCCTAACAGTGTTGGTGCAGTCATAAAAAATCATTGTCTGTCCTTTGCATAATCATAGAGATAAATGGATGTCTGTTGTGGGTCTTTATTTTTTATTTCTTAATTATTTAACTGTTTAGCTGTTAAAGTCTTTGGTCTGGGAATTGACATGAATGCTCTGTCACTGCTGGTGGTAAACATTTTTCTCTCTCTAATCTTCTCTTCTGGGATGTTGCATATTGTATATACTGTTTCCATGGACTGGTTCTGTTTTGCTGACAAAATCTTCTCATAGATGATTTTTTAAATCTTTGAGGCTTTTTGTGTAACCAGATGAATGGACAGCACAAATGTCATTTTTTGGAAGTTTCAATGAATGCTGACATTTTAGGAAGAAAAAGTCATTATTCAGAGAACTGAAATGTAGTTGTTCTTCATTTATGCATAAAATGGCCCTGTTCTGTCAGTAATGCTTGCATTGATTATTGACTGTGGACAAACTATTTCCTCCTATTTTCAATGCATTCGTATAATAAAATCTTTTGAAATATACTTATGTAGTAAAGTCATTGCAATTAGTTCTCATTATAAATACTAGAATGAATACCCACCTTAATGTGTGGTGTAAATTGCTGTCCCTAGAGAAAAATTTTAACCTCAAAAATTGAAAAAAGTTTTTCTGTGATTTTTTGCCCCCCACCCATTCTAACCCCGAAGAGAAGAAAATTCCCCCACTACCACAACCAAAATTTAACCCTAAAAATTGAAAAATGGAAGTTTTTCTGTGATTTTTTGACCCCCCAAAAATTTTTTAAAATTCTTACCCCAAAGCGAAGAAATTTCCCCCACTACCACTTGATTTTGACCCCTTACTATGAAAAAAAAACAATCTCTTAGATTTCGACCATGAAATATGGAAGATCCTTCCCCTTTGCTTTCGACCTGTAAAATTTAAAAAGAATTAATTTTGAATTCGACCCATGAAAGTAAAAAAATTACCCTTGTGTTTGAATTCCGACTAATAGAAAAATTTCCCCCACAATTCTGACCTCTAGAAAAAAAAATCACAACTCAATTTTGAATCCGTGAATTGGAAAATGAAAGTTCCTCTCCGATCTTCATCATAAAAAGAGAAAAAAAAATCTTCCCCACAATTTCGACCCCTAATAGTGAAACAATCTTCACCCTTGATTTAGACCCCTGAAGATAACTATAGAATCCCTTAGATTTCAACCCCCAAAATCCCTTAATTATAACCCCTAAAAGTAAAAAAAAAATGAAGATTCCCCTTCGATTTTTTGCCCCAAATAGAGAAGAAATCTTCCATTCCATTTTGACCCCTAAAAGCAAAAAAAATTCTTCCCCTTCGATATACTTGATGGGGTCGAAATCGTGAGGAAAGATTTTTTTCAACTTAAATTTTTGCTTTCGACCTGTAAAATTTAAAAAGAATTAATTTGGAATTTGATCCTTGAAAGTAAAAAAAATACCTTTGTATTTGGAATCCTGATAGTGGAACAATCGCCTCTTCAATTTCGACCTCGAAAAAAAAATCACCACTCAATTTTGACTCAATTAAACTCTTAAAAGTGATGGAAAAATCTTCCACCAATTTTAACCACTAAAAGTAGAGAAAAATACCCCTCGATTTTGACTTCTAGAAGTGAAAAATGAAAGTCTCTCTTCGATTTCTAGTCTTGAAATAAAAAATCTCCACCCTTGATTTTGAGATCTGAAAATAAATAAGTCCCCTTTGATTTGGTCAGCTGAAAACGGGAAAAAAATCTTCACCGATTTTGACCCCTAAAAGTGGAAAGAAATCTCCCCTTAATTTAGTCAGCTAAAAGGGAAACAAAAATACACACCTTTAAAGGAAAGAAATAAAAAGAAAAGACGGAAAACCTCCCTCTCCGATTTCGACCCCTAGGAGAGAAAAGAAAAGTTTCCCCCAAATGTAGACTCCTCGAATTGAAAAACGAAAGTTCTTCATTGATTTTGACCCCAAAAGTGAGAAACAGAGGTTCCCTCCATGTGATCGACATAACCACTGATGCCTAAATTTTGTGCTTTGGGAAAATGTACCCGTACTACATCACAGTATGCATCAATCAAGGTATGCATGTACAATTAATAGAAATCGCCATATGAGATATGTCAAGAAAACTGTTTTGTTTCTTTCTGAAAAAAGAACGCAATCTACGTTACATCTTGATTTCTGAGAATAGATGTGAGAAAAAAGAATGAAGATATTATGATCGAAAGTAATAGATCATTTTATCTTGTAATCATGTAAATTGAGTCTATTTACAAGATTATTCACAGTAAAAATAATTCCCCCATACAATTTAAACCCCTTAAAATCATGAAAATAAAAACATAATGAAATCCGTACCCACCGAAAATTTCATGGATCTATATCAAGATATTTTGGGGGTAGGCGAATACATGCAGAGAGAAGGGCTTCTTATGATTAAGACTAAACAAATTCCGGAGTAAATTGTTATCCAAAAAGAAATAGGAAGATAGATAAACGAAAATCAGATAGCGTTCAATTTAATTTGTTTTTGAAATTGATTTAATATCACTCTTTATACTGTTAGAAAAAGTGGGGAGGCAAAAAAAAAAAAGATATCCGGTTAATGTGGAGAAAAGGGAGGGGCTAATGTAAAAGGGGATTAATTTTAAATCAAAGGTTGACATTGAAAAAGAGGTATTGAAAAGGAGGCAAAGTTAAAAATGGGCATTAAGGCAAGAAAAAAGTTGGGCTAAATTCCAAAAGAATGGGAGTTGATGTGAAAAAAGAGTCGTCTGATGTTAAAAGATAGTAAAAAGTTTTAAAGGAGAGGTATGATATCAAACATGGTGGCATTATGTTACGAAAAAGGGGAGTAATGTTAAGAAAAAGTAGACTATTGTTAAAAGGGGTTAATAATAAAAAGGGAGTCTAAAGTTAAAGAAATTGGGCAAATAGTAAAAAGGGTATAGGGAGTTGAAAATGGGAAGAGGTTAGAGTGAAAAAGGCGGAAGATTTCCCACTTTATTTTGAGCCCATAAAATGAAACTAAAACGTTCACTCTCGATTTTGACCCCTAAATATGAGAGAAAATTTATCCCATGATTTTGAAAAATTCCAATTTATTTTGACATCTAAAAATGATTGTGACAATTGAGAGGAGACGTTTATTTTCTCAAAAAGAGAAAAAAAATTCCCATCCTCAATTTTGAAACAAAAAAAAATCCGTCCCCTAAGTGACCAGAAGTAGAAAAATATTCATTGGAATTCTGTCCTTTAAAAGTGAAAATAATTCTTCTTCACGATTTTCACGCCCAAAAGTTTTTTTTTTTAAATTCCCTTGGATTTCGACCCCTAAAAGTAGATGAAAAAATATCCCTACAATTTCACCCCTAAAAGCGGAAAACATATTCCCTTTAATTTTGACGCCTATTTGTGAACAAAATCTCCATCCCCTATTTTGACCCCTCAAAATATTTTTAAAAACCCCTCAGATTCTGATCAGGAGAGTTGGAAAAAAAATTCTTTCACCTCAATTTCGATCCATAAAGGGAAAATCATCTATTAACTTTGATCCATAAAATGTTCCCCAAGATTGCCCCAAAATGAAAAAATATCCCCCCTTGGATTTCGACACCTTGATGTAAAAAATAAAATTTACCTTCCTTTTTCCTTGACTCTCACACCTGGAGGTAAAAAATAAATCTCCTTAGATTTCGACCCCTAAAAGTGGTAAAAAAAACTTCCCTTCCATTTTGACCCTAACAATGGGAAAAAAAATCTTCCTTCATGATTTTGACCCAAAAATGTGAGAGAAATTCCCTTTGATTTCGAACCCTAAACGTGAGAGTTATTTATGGACTTGAAGACAAATTACAATAAAGACACCTGTAATCGTTACTATAGAGAAAAATTGATGAAAGTAAACTGTTACAGTAAAGATGAACATTTAAATCTAAAGAGACAAAAAAGAAAGAGGCCCTGGAACTGGAACTTCTGCTTTTAGTCGGACTTGGTTGGAAAGATTTTTGTGCTAACATTGATACCTTGATTATTTCATTCTATAGTTTTTGGTTAAAAGTCTAGACTGTGTCCGTTCAACTTAAAAGTAGGCAAAATAACGCCAGATCTTGTTAAAGATATATCATCAAGCGATAAATAAGATGGGGAAAGAAATCTATCCACAACCAGTAAAAAAGACAAGTTGAATGGGCATAGCCTGAACACGTCACGGGCAAGCGTGGCAGAGAGATCCCTAAAACTTCCCCATGGTTCGCACAATCAAAATTACTGCGGCCGTTTCTGCTGGGTCATCGTTTCTAAAAGGTCCAGCCACATTACTTGCTTTGGTGATGTGTTCATTGGCACCAACAACGTCAGAACACTTTCAACAGACATGCACCTAACTGATCTTGAAAATGAAATAAAAAAACATCAAATTGGTATTAATTAAATGAGCCCCAGAGAAAAACTAATCGAACTAAAGAGCAAATATCTTTTTACAATGTCGGAGAGGAGAAAGTAAAACAAAAATGAGTAGGCTTTCTCATCAGTAAGGAACTCAAACATAACGTGGTAAGTTTCGAAGTTGTCTCAGCCGCATAGCCAGATTCATCGTACAACTCTCAAAAAGGTACAAACTGAACATTATCAAAGTCTACACTCCCATTCTTCTAACCTAAGAGCTAATAGGCAACTTGTACGATGACTTGAAATCCTGAAAAATACTTCTACACCATTATGGGAGACTTCAAGTCCATACATAGCACTATGTTTAAACCAAAGAGCACACAAACCATCAGTAAATTCTCAGATGGAACCAAGGATCTCAGGGGAAAACGCAGAAATTCAAAGCCACAGACAGCGACGAGGTGGGGGGGGGGGAGATTGCAGCAACCAAACTAAATAAAGCAATCAAAAAAAAAAAAAAAAACGAAGTCAAATGATGCCCCAAAAACAATCATCGAAACAATTGTTGAGGGTTTCAAAACTATTAACAAAAGTCAAGACAGAAACAAATGAGTAATGTACTCGAAGAAAATGGAAACAGACAGTTGCAAGTACCCATGAATTCTACCAAAAACTCTACTCTTCCAATCAAAGTACACAAAATAGCAAACAGGATGTGCAAGACGCGAGAAATCTGTTCGAAAATTTTCCAAAAATTACGCCATGGGGGTGAACAAGCTATCAAACAAACAAATAAAAAAGGGGAAAGGTCTATGTCCAACGACATTCAATGAAATACTCATGATGACGTTGATGATGATGATAAAGAGTGAGAAAAAGATCTCCCCTTGACTTTCGCACTGAAAAGTACAAAGAAAAAAAAATCGCCTCAATTTCGACCCATAAAAGTGAAAAAAATAATCTTCACTCACCATTCTGACCCCCAAAAGTAAGAAGTTCTTCCTTGGATTTCGACCCATAAAAGAGGAAACATCCCAACAATTTTGATCGCTGAAAGTTAAGTGAAAATCTCCCACTTGATTCGGTCCATTAAGTGAAAATAATTCACCTCTATTTTGGCCCTAAAAGTGAAGAAAAAATACTCATGGATTTTGAACACTAGAAATCAAAAAGGTCTTCCTCTGGATTTTGACCTCTACAAATGAGAGATTTTCCACCTCAATTTTGACCCGTAAAAGCAGAAAAAAACCTTTCAATTTGATTTTGGTCCCAAGTAAAAACGAAAATGCCCCTAAATTTTGACCCTTAAGAGTAAAAAAAAAAGGAAAGTCTACCTTCAATTCTTTACCCTTGAATAGAAAAAAATCTTCCCTGTCGAATTAGATACCTAAAAGTAAATAAGAAATTCCCCTTGATTTTGACCACTAACAATAGCGATTTAAACCCCAAAGAGTGAACCCCACCTTAATTTTGAGATTTTTCCCTCAATTTTTACCACTAAAAGTAATCGAGAAAGTGCCCCTAAATTTTACCCTAAAAGTAAAAGAAATTCCCTTTGATCTCGCCCCACAAAATGGACAAAAGATCTCCCCAAAAAGTTTTTTCCGCAAAAAGTAAAAAAAAAAAGAGTCTCTTGGATTTCCATCTGTAAACGTAGAATAAAATTCCTCGTTTTGATCCCTAATAGTGAATATGAAATTCCTTTGCGTTTTGATCCCCTGAGAATGAAAAAAAAAGGAATTCCTCCTACATATCCACCCTTAAAACTGAATAGAAGGAATTCAATTTTGAACCTTGAAAGTTAAAAAACATAATTTCCCCTTGATTTTGTCCGATAAATATGACAGTGATAGTAAAAATTATTTAGTAATACGTTTTAAGAATGAAATATTTCTCTCTCGTGATTGGTCAAATGAAGTCGCCACTGGAAAAAAATAATTGTTTCAAATTTATCATTATTATCAACACCATTTGAATTATTGATGACGAGGATTGAGTTGAGAAAAGGATTAAAAAATATTCTTTTATTACGTCATCAAAAGTACTTTTTACCATTGATGAATAATCATACAAATAGACCTCTGCAGTTTGAATACGCCCTCACAACATATATCCGTACCCAAAGAAAATATTTTGGATTTATATCAAGTAGTTTTTGTGATAGGCGAGTACATACAGACGGACAGACGGACTTATGGCGAATCATAATCAGATAATAGCATTATTCAACCAGTAATGCTTGCTTAGATTCTTGATCATTGGCAATTCTTTTCTCCCTGATTTTTTATGAATTTCTTGAGTAAAATCATCAGCAATTATGCAGATAATTGCATTGTTCAATCATTGCTGCTTGACTAAATTCCTGATGATTGAAAATACATTTATTCTAGGATTTCTATGACTTCTTGGTTTGTAAAATCTGTTTTCACCGAGCATTACTTTGGCTCTATTATAAAACAGGGATACTGGAACATCTAATAAATGACCTCATGTTTTATGGTTGTGTACTTCCACTGAGAAAAATAGAGATGTTTTTCTGAGATTTTTTTATGCTATCGCAATATACATTACACATACACATATTTAGTACATAATGCATATATTTTCTTAATTTGTAACAAACAAACAGAAAACAGATGAAAACAGGTTTTATTTTTATCACAGTGCCCAATATTTAGCACAGTGAATAGAGCTATCAGTATATAAGAAATTATCTCGCACTCGTCAGCAACTGTGTGAGAGACACGAAATGTTTTCATTCACCGGGTAAATATCCTTATAAAAAAGTTTATATATATATATATCAAAGCGTTTTGTATGATAAACAGATATTAAAGGTCCAGTTCAGCAGTACAGGTCATAAACCTACTTCTGTGACTCTTGAACTTGAATATCTTGCGCCATAAGAGTCACAGAAACTCTTCCTTTTGGCTGGGCGAAGTATATGATTTCTCTTCCGTTTTAAGCATTCGATTCCTGCAACAACTTCATTTCCTTTAATTATTTATTCTATTTACCTTGTCTAAATTGAGCGATATATCAATCATGTAACGACGGGAGATCATTTCAAAATAAGTTTCTGTATAATATAACATAATTTAGAATTACCGTCGGACCAAATATGTTCATTTCTTATATATATATATATATATATATATATATATATATATATATATATATATATATATATTTGTGCATTTTAGCACGTATCTGCGCAAATTAACTTTCCAAATTGTAACGGATGATATTTCTTTCATGAGAAAACTCATGGGAACTATGTTATTGATAACCGGAGTTCATCTTGATGGAAGATAATTATGAAGAAACCAATCATTCCATAGGCTTAGATCCTCTGTATTCCTGGCCTCTTTCATATCCCAAATCTCAAATATAAGCATCAAGGAATGCGGAAGCAAAAACCAAAGGAAGAATGGGGGGGGGGGGATTTTCCTGCATTCTACCTGGTCTTTGTAGGCTCCATTCATTCTCTGATTATCAATTCTCTTTTCATCATCTATGTGGCATTTTCTTTTGTCACAAAGCTCAGTGCAAGAGCTAAATAGAGACACACCTTTATGCTCCAAACTGCTTCAAACATAACATCATTGGTAATGTAGTTCTATATCGATGACCTAAATTCTGATGGAATAGAATTTTAAGTGAGTAATGCGTTAAAGTTTTTATGATCAATATGACTATTCTTTTTTTTTGGGGGGGGGGGACTTACTTTCACCTCACTTTTTTTCTCTTGTCCATCTTCTTTCCTCATCATCAAAGGGGTCACCATTTTTCATCAGTAACTGCACTATTAGGAACTGTCAACTGAAGCTGTCACCACAATTATCTACATAGGCTTCTCCAGTTTTCTAGATGGTTTGGCTGGCTGCCAGGTTGGTTTGCTATGTATGTATGTTTGAATGCATGTAAGGATGATGAGTACAGGCCGTTGAAGAGCTGGAAATTTCAACATTTACTCCTTATCATGTCTAAAAAATACTATTTGTTTTGTTTCTCTTTCTGAATATATTTTTAAGGGGGGTTCAATTTGGAATATAAGTTTGAGTTAAATTGATTTGTCAGTTTGTGTTCACTTGCTTTTTGAAAATTCAGACATTTTTTAGTGATCATTGTCCAATAAAAGGTGAGAAAAGTATCATTCATTGATCATCTCTTCCTATTACTAACGAGATCTTCTTCGTCTTCCTCTTTGACATATTCCCGTTTTTCATCATGGAATTGCAATTTTGAAGTGCCTGAAATGGTTTTGATCTCATGAAGCCAACCAGGATTTATTGATTTGAAGGATTTAGTGATTCCACTCTTCTTTTTCTCTCTTATTTATATCTGATCAGTGATTTCTCCCACAGGAATTATCTATGTGTGTAATTAAGGTTTGGCAGAAGGGAAAGATACTAAAGCAGCAGTATTCCTTTGATATTGTATGCCAAGGGCATTCTGCTTTCAAGGAATAAAGTTATGAAACCAACACAGAAATGGAATGTAGAGATGAAATAAAAGGGTGTGGTTTTCTGGTGTCTTTTTGTATTTCCTTTCTTCAAGCACTACGTCTACATTCTTCTTTCAAGCAGAATGTTTGAAGGTAGAATGTCATTCCTCAAAAATACTGTTGCATGGTACTAAAATTTCAAGTGTCATATGAAATATCAAGCATTCCTGCAAGGACAGTTTTGTTTTTATAGTGAATTCAGTTAAAGTGAGAATATATTTCTACTGCAGTAATCGATAAATCACTCAACATCATCAAGAGAGAGCCTGGGTGCCACTAACTGAAAATTGCCTATTAATACGTTGTTGCTTTTGTCACCATGAAAATCCATTCCGTGAAGAAAGACTTGAAGGAAGATGCTATTTTTAATTTTTCAGAAACACGGATAACTTGTAAATCCTACGAATCTATCCTTCATGGATGTGTAAATCTTAGAAATAAAACCGCCTTCATTTTGATTTAAATAAATCTCTAGTTCAACAGCATCAATGCCGTATCATTTAACCCATAGCAAAATGAACAGTCAGTAGGTTGAATTGTTAGTATGATCAGCACTGCAATTACGAGTGTTAATCCTTCTTTTTATTTTTGAAGTAATTCGCTGCTTGATTTCTGTGAAATAGTGAAACCACAAAGATGAATCATTTACTCTATGTCCAGAAACATAGATATTAGATTAAATTTTCATTTTATATTCTCTGATTTATGTAATTTATACTCACAACTGAATAAAGTGCATGAACACAGGAATAGATTATGTTGAAACATAAATATTTGTTGTGTAAAGAGGATGATTTTTTCATCTTTCAACTGCTGGACAGTTCAGCTCGGACAAGTCTCATGGGGATATCTTGACCACAAATATTTTTACCCCGGACGATTTGGTTGCATTTTGTTTTTAAACGCGAAAAATTACTAACCAGATGGGATTTAAGATGTTCTTATGCATATTTATGATAAAAATGACTTAATGCACATTTGTTGAGTTCTATAAATCTTTGTTTAAACTTTTCATTGCTATTTTTTTTTTCACCATTTTCAGCAGTATTACGAATTTCGCTCCGCTTACGGAACTATAGGACTTTTCGTGCAGCTGTTATTTAAGCCTTTTAGATTTAATTGAAACGTTTCTACGTCTCAGGTCCCATTGAGTCGAATATTTGATTAAAGAAATCGACTATCAAGCGAGTAATTTTTACCCTTAAAAACAAAACCCGATCAAATTGTCCAGGGAAATTTGCGGCTTAAATATCCTCGTGTGACATTTCCGAGCTGAACTATCCTGGCCAACCGGTCCAGAACCAAAATGTCCGCCTACGCCTGTGGTGTACTGCTGTTGGGCCCGTCTCTGCCCCGGGTGACACCATGATGACTGCCTAACTTCTTTTTTTTTTAAATTAATATATTTGTTATTTTAGCAAATCAAAATCAAAATTGGTTTTGCCTTGTTAACTCCAGACCATTGTGCCATAATTTGCTTTGTCTTCTACGGACTTTGAATTTAAGACTGTGGATTCTTCGAACTTTTACCCTGGGCCACATTCAGAGGAGCCAGAATCGCTGGGTCAGCGAGGGCAGCGACATTCTAGGTACGGGAACAGCTGTGGGCTCTCAGTGGGAAGTGGAAACTGTAAGATGTACTGAAATAAATATTCATTTAAAATCACCTCAGAAAAAACATTTTTCTTATAACTGCAAAAACATTTTCACAATAAAATATAATCTTTGAATTATTTAGGAAACTGATACTTTTGGTAGAACCTCCGACCCACCTCCAAGAAAAAATCTTCTTTCTTGAAAATCTGTGGGCTTGGAAAATTGTATTTCATCAACTTTATTTCCTTTCCTGTTATGAAACAAACAAGCTGTCATCGTCTTCTGATAAGTCATCTGTTCTGTTGTAGGTAGCCCAGTGTTGCCAAATCACCCAATTTTAGGCTAGATCGGGCTGAATTTTTTTCTTTTCTAATTTATCCGATAAAAATCGACGATAGCCGAAAATCAGGTGAATTGTTAGAATAATTGGTAAGTTTCATGAAAATAAACGTTTTATTCTCATGAATTATTTGTTCCGGAGTATTCGTTATTTAATTTGATAAGTGTACTTTGAATGGGTATATGAAACGTTATTAGCAATAAAGTTAGCTGGAAATTAAAAATTCACACTTCCGATTCTAACGCTACATTTGATTGCTGCTGCTCAGGTATATTTTGTTCAAAACATTATTGACAAATTTAGGCGGCTATATTCTTTGAGAAACTGCCTTTTGAGTTGAAAGAAAGAGTTCTTCATATCAAAGGCAACTAGGGAAGGTAAGACATTTATCCTTTTTCATTTTCTTCATCTTATATCGTAGCATCTACCACATTCTATTCTAGTTCTCTTTTAAAACGTATTGCAATCAATAGATATCATTTTTGAAAGTTCTGATTTGGGGCATTATCCGAATTTTGTGG
Source organism: Thysanoteuthis rhombus (assembly GCA_963457665.1). Lineage (NCBI taxonomy): Eukaryota > Metazoa > Mollusca > Cephalopoda > Oegopsida > Thysanoteuthidae > Thysanoteuthis > Thysanoteuthis major. The sequence goes on along the minus strand of OY735200.1, from coordinate 41,136,450 downwards.
TCCACCTTTTTTGCAGCCTTGTGCGAGGTTTAATTCAAAGTGTTAAATCTGTTCTTCTCACGTCAACAAAACAGGACATTAACTTACCGTTTTCAACTTTAAATGTCATTTAAGTTGTATTTTAACTGTTTTCTTAATTAAATTTCATTAATTTCGAATTGTTTTTTATTTTTTAGCGTCGGGAGCGCCAGATTTAGGGCTGCTAAGTATATTAGTCTCCTGAAATATAAATTACCAGAATTGATCTCAGGAGATGAATCCTGGTAAGATGCGTGTTCGTTGCTTAAGCACAAAAACAAGGTTAGTACACAGTTAGTTGGATTGATAACAAAATGTGGAAATAAGAACGAAGAAGTAAACAGCAATGCCAG